>JH432010.1:531212-953181 GCA_000239455.1 Strigamia maritima | reverse complement strand
AATTTTTTATTATAATTTTTGATTTTAAAATAATTTTTTTTCTAATTTTAATTTTTAAAAATAAATCTCTTTTTTTTCTTTATTTTTGAGGCAAAAAAAATTTTCAACAAAAATCTGTTTTTGACCCATTCATTCATTCCTCTCTCATCAATTGCAGTACAAAATATCAGCACTAGCTGTCGTGTTTCATCAGAAGCATTTTAGAGCTCAATTCTATTTTTTCTCTAGCTCACTAAATTTTTGCAAACAACAACTATTTTGATCAATTACTCTAAATTGTTTTTCAATTTCCCTTTAGAATAATAATAAAAAAGCTTACATTTTTAATGTTTTCAACCTCTAATGAAAAAGAAACGGTAAACAGGAAGCTTTGAATCCATCAATTATAAAAATCAATTTTTCATTCTTAAAATAAATATATTTATAAATAATAAATAATTTTAAGGATGAATAGCAAGGCTCATGAATCATTTTAAACCATTAAATTAATCACTATTCAGCGTAGCTTAAGTGATTCCAGATAAAAAAAAATTCAATAAGTAATTATTAAAAAAAAAAAATTATCATAAAAAAATAATAACAAGAAAAAAAAATCAATTCTTTAAACAAAATATTTAATTTCAATTTTAATTTTAAAAATAATTTTTTTTTAAATAGAAAAACTAAATCAATCAAACTGATTGATTAATTTTTTTTTATTTTTATTTCATTTCACCTAAACATATTTATCCAAAATGAAATGTTAGCGAATAATACACATGACTACCTGAATTCCCAGCAGGCTCAATCAATTAGTTGATGTCCATCACCCCACCATCCCTTTTCCATCCGATCCTCCTGCATCCCATGTAACTTAAGCTCCACCCCTTCTTATGAGAGCAGCGTCATTCAAAATGAGACGCCCACGATATGATTGGTTACTCAAACGGACACCCAACGTCCAATGGTCGAGCGCACTCTAGTGGACGACACCGAGAAAAAGAAGTGAGTGAACTTCCAACAGAAAATCGATATGTGAAGTTCAGCGGAATCAGGGTGTATTAAAAGGGGTTACAAATAAACATTTCATTTCCAATATTAAACAATATTGGAAATTCGAAACATGTACTGTCTCCATCTGTAGGATGCATGAGGTGAATGCTTTATAAGAAGGAAATAAGTTATAATAACAAAAAAAAATTATTTTTTGAACATTTTCAATAGAAATCAGATTATAGTCAATACAAATTGACACGGTCAATGGAGTTTGTAATATAAATGAGAATCCCAGATTTAAATTTAAAAAAAAAAAAAAAAAAAAAAACAAACAACAACACAGTTCTGATGTGTTATTTTTTTTGATATTTTCATTTGTCTAAAAATTACAGTGATTCTTTTAATTTAATGTGTTGATGTCTAAATTAAAATGCAAATTTATGTGGAAAATGTAAGTTACGTCAAACTAAAAAATTCAAATTTTTTTTACATTTTTAAAATTTTAAAACAGAAGAACTCCTTCCATAAATCTGTAAAAGTAAAATCCATTCTTAATAGCGAAGTTCCCATCTAGATTTTTAAGTTTGGTCCAAATACTCCAAATTTAGACTTTTTCTCACATTGACACATCGGGTAGCAGCTGTTGTTAGAGGGATGGCGGATAGTCAAAAGAAGAGCTTCAAAAATTGAGCACAACATCACATATTTTACATGGAAAACCTTAATTTTTTATATCAATAAATATTGAAATCCATGTCCTAATCAGTGATACTGTTAAATTAATTTTTTAAATTGAGGAAAAATAATAAATGACCAATTCATTTTATCTAAATGAATTGCTGCTCGTTAACTTGACTACGCATTCTCCCCCTATGACTAAACCTGCATTTTGATTGGAATCAGTCATGGCCACCAGCCAATGACATGACCACGAAAATAGCCGCCAAAAAATTAACATTTAAATCTATTAAAAATTCCATCATATGTATTTGAAATCATTTTAATTTATATTTGGATTTGATTGTTTTTTCTTTTTTGGTCATTTAGGGTTAATTTTTCTAGGATAAAATGAATTCTTGTTTTAAGGGTCAAGAATTTTTTTTTTTTAATTTTGAAGACGAGTTCTATCAATTTGGTTGCCCACGGTGGGCCAATCGAATTTAGCCGGTGGCCAATGGGCAGTCTAGGGGGCACTTGGAACAAATCCCGGACCACTGCTTGGGGCCACTTGAATTCGTGCTAATCAAGCCACATAGAAACAATGCGAAATTCAATTAACAACCCACGCCTAAAAGCACTGATGAAAAGAGCTTGCGCTTTGATTGAATTCAAGAGACGGAGGCGGAATGAGGAAAAGCAATTTAATTTTTTCTTTTCTCATCTCCATCTTAAAATAAATTTCAACCCTTTGATACTCATTCATCCATGAAACCCTCAAATGTATTATTTTTAAATAAAAATTTAAAAAATAAAAATAAAAATAATATTTTTTTCTTCAAAATATTTCATTTTTGTTATTTCCATTTTATTTTCAGATTTCCAGAAAATTTCCAGCTAAAAAATTTCGTCTATACCAAAAAAAAAAAAAAACAGGTGAGCAGAAGTTATGATTTGTTGCGACGTTGTTTCAGTTTTTAGCCGCACCGAATCAACCTTCGGCCGCAGGAGAGCACAAACCCCGTCCCTAACAAAATTTGATGTTTGAAGTTAACATTTTCCCAATCCCGTCTCCCGACTCAAAATAAACGCTCTACAAAGCTAAATAACCAAACCTTTCTTTATAATGAATTATAAAGCACACAATCATGTGATTTTTTATGATCCTCCCCTCACCTTACTCCCACGACAAAAAAAAATCACGTGAGTAATGGCACTTGTGGCTAAGCCGTTGGCACTCAGAAGGCAATAGCGCGTGGTCAGTGAACAAGACGCTGACAGGGGGCCAAGGAAAGGAGGTGTGACTCTCGTGTCCAACAACGCGTCCCAACATTTCCTGGACATGTTGGCTACCGGCCAGTCCTTCTTCACCAAGTCCTCCCACCGAAACTGACCAATGGCCTATAGCGGACCCTCGCTTTACCCCCTTTTTCTTATAGTTCCATACTGTGACAGTCGCATTCATTACAGCGAAGTAATTTAATATCTCTAGAAATTATTACACATTTTCTTTTTTCAAATATTATGTGAAAAACAGACCAAAAAAAAATACAATATGGTTTGAAAAAAATGATGTTTTCGGTTGATATTGTTGACAAAACGACATAAATTTGCTATAATGAGAGCGAGAAACCTTTGCAACTGTAGCACTGGGGTCAATGAATGACCCCCTTCAAGGACAGACCCCCTTTAGCTAAAAATAGGCAACAAAAGAAAGGAGTTAAGGTACCCTGGGTCCACAACCAGTTACGCCTAAGGCCATGTTATTGTGCAAGCACAGTACCCCTAGTGTGCGCCGCCACGGACGCAACCCCTTTCTGCTGGAACCTTTGAAAAGGTAAGAAAAACCGGTTTTGTTAAATTTGTATGGGCAAAAAATGTTATCACGTGACCTTAAACAGACCATGAAGTGGAGTGATGTGACAAAGAAAATGAATACCATTTCTTACCTTTTTTTACTTCTCTATTTGGTAATCGGTAAGGTTGTGTGAACGATGCGCGAGACGCGTGGGCGGAGAGCGAAGTGACCAGGAACGCGCGCGTTTGACTAGAGAGGTGCTTATGTCAACCGCTTTTTAATTGGTCGATAAATAAACGGCCAGAGTAAAGCCCACTATTGAATAACAGTGCATCAGAAAACAGGTGTGTTTAAACATTTGTCGAAACTTTGATTGAATTGAAGCCTTTAAAGGGTTGGAAAAATATTTAGTTTGGGGCGTGAAAGGGGTGGGATTAGGAAATTTTATGAATATTATTTTTTCTTAAATGGTTATAATATTTGGATAATATTTATTTTGTTTAAGATTTCGAGCATTTAATTCTTTTTTTTAGTTTTTCAATTCTTTTCCTCCAATTTTAATGGTTAAATAAGTCAGAAAATTGCGTTGAAATGATTGAATGAGTTTTCTTTCAGCAACATCATTCATCACTTCCGGTTTGTGTATTTGTTTTGAAGCAGGCTTCACTATTTGCTTTAGGGGGAAAATTTTAAATTTTTTATTTAAATTTTTTTAGTCAATTGTTTTTATGAAAACCAAAGAAATTTGGTGTTTTTGGGTTTTTTCTGAATATTTTTTGGTTTTGTTGCACAATAACTTTGGAAGTTTATTTATTTTTTATTTAATTGAACAGTTATTTTAATTTCACAATCGACATAGGTAAAAGGTGTAAAACATACCATTAAAATTTTCCCACCTGTTTCTTTTTTTACTTGTCATTCAGCTGTTTTATTACCAGTTCTTGGCCACCTGTACAAAGTCATCGCCGGTGTTCAATGATCAATTTCAAATTCACAGCTTGCAATTAAATTTTAACAGATGATAGTTCAAACTAAAAGGAAAAAAAAAGCGTCATATTATTCATTAACAATATCTATGACATTATTGACATACATAAATTTTATTAGCGTCGAACTAACATTAAGCATGGTTTTTAAGCCTATAACTAAACTTACACCTCTCTTTGAAGTTCAATTTTGAAAAGGATGTCTGGTTAGTGAATGGAGGGGTCAGTTGATGAACTTTGACCGTTCTCCCCACCTTCTTGCGTTTCCACAACTTGAATATCCTAAAAAAATAACAAGTTCAGGTTGATATAGTTATTCACTATTTGAAGTCACCCTGGAGCAGGTTAAGTGGTCAAATTTCCCCTTCGAGTTCACATGTCAATTTTATAAGGTCTTAATACAGGTGCATAATATGACAGTAATATATACAACATATTTTATGCACATTTAAATGTAGGCCTTGCAAAAATTAACATCTATACTTAATTTTAGAAAAATAAGATAATTGCAATTTCTGGTGGATATTTTGAATTTTTAATTATTTCTAATTCAACATATATCTGTATGCTTCTCCAAAAATCCATTAGCCATCATTCCTTTATACTTTTTTTATATATTAATCTCGAACTGAATTGAACTATAACACAACATGCTTCAGTGCATCCACCAGAATCCCCCATTCTGGCAACCCCAACCCTTCTTCCTTCCATATTACCCTCAACCCCTCCATCTATTGGAAAGGGGGATGGAAAGAAATATATTTGTAGGGGTTGTAAACTCACTGCTCCATAGATGATGAACGTGCCTGCAACTAATGGTCTTTGTAAGCCTTTGATTACTCAACAACAGAACTCGTTGAATCCAACTCATATGGTCAGTTTCTTATAAAGATATTTTTCAATGTGACAGTGACAAAATGCACTGTTAAAAGGATAATACAAAGTATAGTTGGGCGAGTTAGTTAGACCAAGATCAACAAGCATCAATCATATTCATGCCTCAATTTTTGACACTTGAATCCCGCCCTCATACTTTGGCCAACTTGCTCAACATAAACAGATTATCTCATGCCCTCTCTTGTAAGTTGTCTTTTAAGACTTTTTTCTGCTTGGTCATGGTTTGATCCATTGGCCAAGGTCCACGTGCCCTTTCAGCTGCAACAACTTAGGCTCCCAGCTCCCTACAACTTTTAGGGCACGCTTATATATTCGAGGGTTCGTTCTTATGTTTATTCAGGTTTTATTGAATCTTTGGACAAAAAATAGGAAAAAGGAATGAGGACAACAACACGAGATTTAGCCTAAGCATTTCGTGTTATGTCATGAATATGGGAGTTTGTTCTGGACTAGCCCATCGCCTTGGGCAGCGGATGTTCACTGGAATTATCTCATTGTGTTAACAAATTGAGGCTTCCTATTGATACAATGACTTAGATTGACAATAGGTAAAGGTTGCATCTGTCGTTAGACATAATAAAATAAAGACCCCGAAAAAAAATCATAGTAATAAGATGCCAATTGTGTCTATATTTTTTGTACCTGCCATCTGTGGTTAGTTTTTTTTTTATTGACAAAAAAAAACGGGTTTTGTATACATGAAGATTTTTAAGGTCAGTTCTCATTGGTGGGGAGTAATTAACTGTTGGTGGGTGTGGATAGCTCAGGAGGAAGAAAGAAGGGGTAGGAGCATGGCGAGCAGTCACATTAATTGTTGCAACAAGATTGAAACTGAAAGTCTAATAATAAAAAAGGGGCCTGGTAAGAGTTAGTAGTCATTTCACTCGGTCATCCAATGAAAGGCTTAAAAGCAATAAGAAGCGCCCATAAAACCAAGGGGTATTTCACTATGGGGGATAAAAGAAGGGGTAGAAAAAGTCTTAACAATAAGGGACACTTTCATTTGCACATAATGCCCATGGCTTGGGTGTAAATGTGGCAGTAAACTTGTTTGCTTATAGCACTCTGATTTATATTTATTTTTTTAAGCTCGCCAGTCTATTCTATGATGGATTGCAGGGCAGTGATTTGAGATTCTTGGTAAAGTTCTATCATGATTATTGAGTATCAATAAAGATTCAGAAGAGAACTAATGGGATTTTTTTTTATTGCCGATTTTCGGTAAATTGTACTTCAATTACATTACAAGTTGCATGGAAGCTTGTTTTTTACTATTATTTCTTTTGGAAATGGACTAAAATTGCAAATACAAAAGAGTTTCAAATATATATATTTTCTCTAACGATGACAAATAGAAAGATTCAAGAGACTTTCAATTTCATCTTGTTTTTGTCCATGATCTCTAAGCTATTTTTAGTACTAGAATGAGTCATGCATGTGGTTTTTAGACCCCACCCTCCTTAAATCCTATTGGTCTCTTTGTATTTGTAAGTCTCCAAACTTCTATGGTTTTAGGGTTTATAGTAAAATTCACATTATTTATCCTTTATTACATATGACATTTTGGATTGAAGTGGAAAAAAGAGGAAATAGACGTTGATATTGCTAATGATTTGGTTATTAAAGTCGTTTGAAAGGAGGAAAAAATGTGACAATGAGTTCTTGTCAACATTATGCTACTTCAATTTATTTTCTACCAGACTGATGAAAAGAAAAAAATATTTTCCTCATAATTAATCACGATTGAAGCTCTGTGGCAAATGTTGCGGACAAAGCACATTCAAGTAATTCAACAATACAAACATCCTTGTTTATACAGAATGCATTCGATAAAATTTGTCACTAAAATGGTATTTATGATTTGGTTTAATTTACTTTTTTATTATTGCAACATGCTTCCCATATGTTTGGATTGAATTTAATGGAAATGCTCTTCAATATATGTCTTCCCAGGAAAACCTACAAAAAGTGCATTATTGCAAATCCACTTCCACCTTTCCCCTCCTTTACGCGAGGCCCGGATGCAACCATCATAGCGCTTCTAAAGATGCCTTGAGAGGAATGTCAAAAACAGACTTCAAATACAATAACGACCAACTGCTTGTTGTCAAAGTTTGGCAAGGAATGAAATCATCTCTTTGCAACTTTCAATTAATTGAGATAAATGTAATTTAGTGGTGAATGCATGATTTATATGTAGGAAAAAACCGGGAATAAATGGTATAGCATAAAAATGTGTTTATTTTGTTGTTTTTTTTTGCTAAAAGAAAAACCAAAATGCAAAATTTCAACAATTTTGTTAATCCAAACATTAGTTGCATGTAATTTGAGACACACGAACACAAAAATGCATGAGAATTTGAATTTTTGAAGTGAAAATGATTTAAAACTACACTTTCCCCGTATAATAATGTTTACAAGTTTTTTTTTAAATGTTTCTTTCGGTTTTAATGCTCTCACTTGGCTTACTGTTTTTTTGGATGATTCAGTATTATCTATTGCAGTCTTTTCTTTTCTTCGGTGTACAACATGTAGGAGAAACCTAGGAAGACCAGTAAGAATTTTTGAATTTTATGGTCACAATTCTTGATTATCTTTTTTATAACATTTATTATGTGTATATTTTTAAATAGGACAAATATTCTTTGTTTCGCTAATTTTATCCTTTACGAATGACTGGAATTGAAAACCAGTTAACCGTGTCCATTGCACGAACACTTGTGAAAAATTTTCAGCCTTTCTTGGAAACCAGTTTCCAGAAACTGACCAACAACATGACCCTACAATTTAATTTAACATCCCTTACACGCCACAATTACGTGGACAATTTTATATTTCAAGCCCGAGATAAACAAGTGTTGAATCATTTTTCCTAATTCCAAACCCACAATCAATTTTCAACGTAAAACATGATGCGAGTACCACTCACAGCCGTAATTGTCCACATCCTGTAATTTGGAAGTTAAAAATTAAGTAATTAACAATATTGCTTTTTTTCAACAAGGTATAATAGCGGAGAAGCGCATTTTAGTTGTCACGGACCGTGCTCAGATTCACTCTCGGTCTCAGCCGGTTGGATGTTTGTTGTTGGCCGACTTGACAGGTGTTTGGGGGAAGGGGAAATCTTGAGGGGTTTTTGGCCGTCACTTGCAGGTGATAGGAACACGTTCTATAAATAGATACTCAGGTAGACAACCTGTCAAGTGAGCCAAAGCTGAGAGGAATTAATTGTTCAAGGCTCGACTTCGTAAATTACCAGTTTAATTAAGTTCGATCACATTTTTCGCCGTATAATTTCAAACGAACTCGTTAGCGTGTCAAAAAACATTCACGAGTAAATATCCATGTAACGTGCAAACCTCTGATATACGTTAGCAAAGATGTGTACCAACTGTGACTTGAAATAATTAAAGAAAATTCAGCACCTTGCGACAAAGCTATATCGTGAGTCGTGATGCGTAGGGGGCAAATGACGGGGTCTGGAAAGAAACGTTTCGGTGAAAGTTTTTCATTCTTTAACCACAGGTTTGCATTTTAATATTTTCCGGTTTTTAAGATCACAGTTCGTCGTACACTTTACTTTTTCAAAAGAAAGTACACATGGAGCGGTTATTTGAGTAACATTTTGTCAGATGCTGTGATTTCCGGGTACTAAATTAGTCTTGTACAAATTGTGATACGGTACGAGGAAAATTATGTATTTAAAAGTGAAATTAGGATTTTTTTTATTATAAATGACATGAAGATAAATGTATGTGCGCAGTTTATCGCACAAGAAGCGGATGAATGAAATTGCTGAAGACAATAAAGGCGCCAGGGCGTTTTGAATTAATAAAAATATAAAATGATATCAAATATGAAGTATAATTATATACGGAATGTCAAATATATATAAGCATTCGTGACTGTATTACAAAGTTATATTACAAAATTTGTTCAATTTTTTTTCTGTTTTGGCCGTGTAGAACTTTACTGCGCTTCGAGACAAATGACAATTTTAATGTATGGTATTTTACTCGAATTATATTTGTGAAATTAATTTTCCACAGTAGATTGTTAAACATTCAGATACATTTTTATGTTGCATAATTCAAGGTTATGTTCTTTCGTGACTAAAATTTAGAAAGTCGATTTATTTCGACTTTAATTAGAAGAAACAATTGATTTTCAATTTTTGTTTTGTCTTGAACCTTGAAATACTGACCATTATACAAATATCTTTTTATTTTGAACCGATTTTGTAAGAGGAAAATTTTAATATTGTCTAAAGGGTTTAAAAATTGTCTACTTGTACTTCCATTTCACAGGAAGTCCGGTTACAGAAATACAGCGCGAAAATAAAAATTTCACTTCCGGAATGTTCAAAACATGTAGCTATAGCTAAGCATATAGCTATATGTTTAGCATGATACTCAATGTTTAACGATATAAATTTTATCCTCAACAACATTTACAAAATATTAGACTTTTGTTATTGACTTACATGATGAAAACACATCACAAAATTTAATATTTATTTTGAGCTAACAAAACACACTAAAAAAGACCTCCATCAATTGTTTCTTACTCATAAACTTAACACAAATGATAGTAATTTATCATAGAGTTGAGTCATAAATTACAACCAAAACAATAAACATTTACCTTGTGTGCTCTGAATTTACCTTCGTATAATAATTTCTTTTATATTTAAAACTAAATTTATTTTACTACTTCTTTTGATCTGCATTTTTGCCACTTTTTCATTGAAAATTCAATCATTCAACACTCAAGATTGTTACATTTTCCTCTTTGCGTCTTTCATCTTTCCGTGACTGCAAATTAAGACCTCCCGTTAGGCCTATGACAATGGGATCTATTTTATTTTTAACTGGAAACTTTAGTCGTGGACTAAACACGACAAGTGAACATCTGCTATATGACAAAAGTCCACCGGTTTCTAAAAGGTAAATAACCTTCTCCCCACCAGCAGCCTGCTGTAAAGTGAATTGCTTTGAAAATAGTTCGGCTTCACCGCGCAGCAGCAGTAAAATATGTCGTCGCTGCCGGTTGATTTTGACATGTTGTGGCAATTATTAGCTTGAAATTACAAGTTAATAAATGTTGTAAATCTATCAAATTTTTACATAGTTTCCTTCCTGCTTGAAAACTGTCAATTTTATCTTAACTACACCAATATTGTTATTATTACACAGATATAAATAAAAGAAAATCGTAGAAAATATTTTTTTATATTATTAATAAGTGTATAATACAAACCAATCTTTAGCTGAATGTTGCATTTTGCTATTTTGATTTGTCTGTTTTGGCTGATGAGTAGCAGGTGGTACGATACACTGTTGCTATGTTCACGCCTCGACTGATGATGTATCGTTGCATTTATTCCACTTCTTTGCTTCAAGTGTGTACTAATATCTTAATAAGCTACTTGTCACTCATTGTTATTAATTACTAGGACTGGACCATCCACCAGTCTTACGTTGACAACTGTCATTTTGATGTACGAATTAAGTCTGCAACTAAAGTTCAATTGTCTTGATTACAATAAATAAGTATCGCGTATAACATTTTAGGTTTCAAAAAAAAAAAAAATTTTTTGGCGCATTATAAAAAACATCAAAAATAATCAATTTCAATTTTTGAGTCAAGTTTAATCAATTATGTTTGTTGATATGTGTCATGCGAATTATAATATATATTTTATTATAAGTATTTTTAATTTTTAACTTAGCAATTACATATTACATATTAAAGCATTGCAGTGAAAGCCACCAAAAGGCGGTCATTTACAGTCCACTTTGGAGTCTCAATAAAAGCAAACATTAAAAAAGTTATTGCAGCCATAAACAAGAACTTTGAAGCGGATTTTATTTTATTATTATTTTACTTTTACCGTACGTGTGGAGTGGACAGCAACACATGGTGTGAAAATCAAATTTTTCTAAAGTCCAGATGCCTTTTTACCATCTGCCTTTGCTTTTTTTTACGACTTAATCAGCTTTTATTTTTCACAACCTCGATTAAAGCCCGCCAACCATCCACTGTAAATCCACTAAGCCCAATGAAAACCTAATTTTGTTAGCAGAGCAAGGCGATGTGCGCACAATTCTAAAATAGCCTCTTCCACGCTCATTGGGATACAAAGACACGCGCCAAACATCCACCCTTCTCCATTTTTATCCACTGGTTATCATGGCGGCAATAGTCCAATGTTTTATTGGGTGCTGTAATGGCTGGCCGCAAGAATATCGGACCAAAGTGTTTCGCCTTCCAAAAAAAATTCAATAAGGAGGCATAGGCGGGTGGGGTATAATGGGACCATCTCCCTCGGAGCAGCATCTATGCGTTCCCAAGGGAACAAAACACTCTTCTCGACGACCACTGTATCATCTCTCGAATTTTATTGAAGTAGAGGTGGGAAAAAAGTAGATTTTTTTTAATATTGATATATCGATATAAAAATGATACATTGACGTGGGTTATGGTTTTGACTGGTCTTAACTGTCTTAGCGGTATTCAATCTCCATTATTTGCTTCATTGCTCGTGGTATGCAGCGAATTTCGCGATTAGAGTTATTGCGCTGTGGGAGTTTGTTTATTTCGGTTTATAAATAAACGTTTCGAGGTGTTATTGCTAAGAATTTCTAGAATTTGAATTGTACTCTTAAAAATAATTAATTCTCTATATTAATTTTCTTTTTTTCTTTTTTTTTAAATATACACAGCGTCAATTTTTTGGAACCGAGAAAATTCTGTTAGTAAATTACTCTAGTTACATGAACACACTTTTCTGGAAAATGACGTCATCATTTCTAAAGTGGAAAAGTAAAAAATGGAGTATTCACTTGAGTTTTTACTTTTCCGCCTGATAAATGATGATGCCATTTTCCAGAAAAGCGTGTTCTTGTAAACTTAGTACGTGACTAGACGGCCTGTGTTGAATTAATTATTTTTAAAAATATTACAAACAATTTGTATTCTAGAATATTTAATGTAATATAATATAATATAATATAATATAATATAATATAATATAATATAAAAAAATCACACTATAAATCTCACAATTGGTGGGAAAAAAATTATTAAAACAAACAACATTGTTACAAACTGAAAGTATTACCGAAGCTTCCTGTTTTCAGCATTTATTTACGCAACCTATAAAATTATATTCTTTTTTTTAAAAAAACGCTCGATTATATGGTATACACATAAATTGTGCACATAAGTGCAGTGTAATTTCAATATAAATCTATGGAAACTAAATTTTTTAACTCTAAATATAATTTTATGCGACAAACCGTTAATTAAGATTTGGCACATCTTAGGTCTAGGATTTTTGGAACTGAACCGTCACAACTCACAATTATGATCTGTTGAAAGCAGCTAAGATTTTTTCCATGTTAAGATGATTTTTTTTTTACCTTGAATTTAAATGCCACCTTTTCATCTGGTGTACAGGTACATTTATTTAAATTATAACTACACCTATACTTAAAATTTCCGGATGTTACCATTTTTTTAAATTTTTTTTTTACAAAATTAAAATAAATAATAAGAAAAAATTCAAAACACCGCACCACAGTAGGAAACATGTCTTAGGGTTCATTTCTAATTGGAAGGCGGAGGGTTCCTTTAGACTTTTTTTTCCCCCATTCAATTGCAGTTTTATTGTTGACCTGCGGCTGTTCACTTTTTAAGCGGCTTATTCAACACCCTCCTCTCGAGCAAAAAAAAGGTCACTGGGGTGATTTGGAGGCTCGTATTTGGACATCTCACTCCCCTCAACACAAAGAACTGGTTTTTGATGCTTGTAAAAAAAGAGCAGGGTGATAGGTTACGTGTATTTTGCCCCCCGTTTAGAATACAATGTGCCACCTTACATTACGAGAGCCTTGACATTAATACCATCAGCGCCGCCATTTTGACTTTTAACGAAATTTCAATTAACCGGTCCAGACTCCAGACATCATGATAACCTCTTCGATACTCATCCCCTTTGGTAAATGAAAAAAAAAAAAAAGAATTTGTAACGTATAAGAATCTGTGACCGGAAGTGAAGTGCATGACATGTTTAGCAAGTTTTTTCGCGCACCACCCTCTTGTTGAAATCAGTGTGTAGTCGTGCATCAGTTGTTGCCATGGAAACAAGAGCAGACAACGGTGTAACGTGTTCATTTGCTTGATTGCTCTCTTAATCCGAATCGTGAGGGTTGCAAAGATAAAGCATTTCACTGTCTCTTGCCTACTCTTCAAACAATCTTTTACCGGTGCAAACTTTTCATTTACATTCCTCGCTCAGTTTTTTTCTTCGTTTGTTTTTTTTTCGGATCGATTGTGCCGGTCACTGCAATAATTGGAAATCATCACAACAATTTAGTTTTGACCGGAAGCGTGCACTTATTGCGCAACCACAAATAAGCTCATAAATTATACTGGTGCTGAAAAGGGACATTTATTTTTTTTTTTTAAGTATAAAATTGAGGTCTTTTATATAAAAAAAATATATAATTAATTTATAGATTATTTCGTACACAATGGATTTATGGTATGGAATGATGCTGTGGTTAGATGAAATGAGTGAAATATTGGTATTGGAAATGTCGGTTCTATCCATTCACGAAAGCTGGACAAAGAAATCAGGTCAAAGGTTCTAACGGTGACGAATAGACGAAAGGACTTTGAATGTTGTTAGGTTTAGGACATTCTTTAGGACATTCTTTAGATCTTTACTACAAAATTTAAGTTAAAAATCAAATATACAGTAATTAATTTTTTAATAAGATTTAATAAATTAATTAATCAAGCCTAATACAATGTATTATTTAATTTATTTATTAATTTTTATAAGCATAATTAATAGACAAAATGTTGTATAAATTAGGCTGTCAACAAATTAAACTTGCTGGTAAAGACATAGAAATAGTTTGAATGGCAGCCAATCAGAAACCTGTGATTTCCCAAGGCAGGAGAGATGCAATGCTGTCATAGATACACAATTTAGTCATCAGTTTTTGTTTTTTTATTTTTTTTCTGATATTGAGTTGTTTTTTTAAAATTTGTCTACCAGCTAAGTAAAAAAAAATGAAATAAAAAGTCAGCCAACTGCAAACTTGAAAATACACTTATATGTTTCAAATAGACTTTTTTTGTTCAATGTCTGCAGTTGTTTTTAGTGTAATCAAACAAAAATATATAGTTGACAAAAAACAAACAAATTAGGTAAAAGAAAAATATAATTCCACAAAATAATCTGAATATAATTCTAAATGATAAATTTCTAAATTTCTAAATTTATAATTGTAAATAAAACAACTGAATATTTAAATCAAAATCACTTATAGTGATTAAAAAATAAAAAAAATTGCTGTAAATTCACAGACAAAACAAACAAAACAACGGGAAAATGCAAAATTCAATGATTTTCAAATATAAATTCAAAAATTGAAAAACAACAAAACAGTTCCATTAGGCCAACTGGCCAACAGATGATAAAATTGTAATCCCAACACGAAAACTCCTTTGAATGTTAGTAAACCCCTCAGTCGGACTCAGCAATGTCTAGCTCCATTCTTGTCCATTTATTTATCAGATGGACGAGTCAACTGACTCACTTTTGTCCACTTCCTTGGCTCAGTCTTCACCCTCCAATGCCTGCTCACAACCTAATCTCACTTTCCTTTGCCTCCCTTTTTGGCTCTAGGTTTGGGACCACGAGACCCGGCAGCCAATCAATAGATAGGAACGGACATCACCCCCCTTTCCTTCTTTCCCCCACTCATTTCCCTCCCCACACACACCCTTACCTTCAACTGAGTGAAGGCCATTAGTCAAAAGAGCACCAACTCCTTTGGGACTCGGCCTCATTAAGGTCGCCTCACATTTTTCGTCATTTTATTTATTTCTCTTTAATTTTTCTTGTTTCCATGACTATTAACACAATTTTATTTATTTTTCCTCCCATTTTTTTCTCTCCAAATTTCCCCATTCCGCAATTTTTTCTCCCCCAGATATAAATCAAATAAATTTGATTGGTTGTCAGCTTGAAATGAGAAATTTCGGGGACTAAAATCGTGCGGTAGTGCCACGATTGATAGGGTGGTGGGTGAAAATGGTGTTGTCATGACGACAGTTGGCCCACACCTTAACCAATGAAATAAGACATGATTCAACCCAGCAGCTCCATTGCAAATAATTGCTCAGCGGATATATTGAAACAGTGATACTGCTATTTCAAATGATGACGTTCAATAATTTATTACGTGACCTAAATTAAAGGAAAAAAAATTAAAATGTATAAATAAATTTCACTTTTTTTAAAATAAATAAATTTCACTTTTTTTTAAAAATAAATAAATAAATAAATTTCACTTTTTTTTAAAAATAAATAAATAAATAAATTTCTATTTATTGGCTTGATAAAACATTTTAATCGCTTTATAAACAGTCGTTCAATATTTTTCTCTACATATTTGCACACAACAATTTGTGGACACTTATGCTAATAATTGGTGAAAAAAGTATAAATATTTATTGTTGTTTAATATTTACTAAAAATTGTAAAACATACAATGTAGTATTGTTTTCTTATCTTTATTTTCAATAATTTCAGAACTTAATACGTATGTTTTGTCATAAAAAAAATAAAGATTAACAACAGAAATCACGCTACACCCCACTCACAGTCCCACTCACCATTTTTGCGGTAATTAGAAATATTACATTTTGCTATAATTCGAGAAAACCATAAAACATCCCATAGGTTTAATCGTCCATGCTGCATATATTTCTCGAGCGATATAACACATAACAAATAATAATTGTTTTGGATGCGAGCTGTCAACAATTCCGCTCGTGTGTCACTCACTGTAAGTGGAATTTTGAGCTAACAACAAATGCACTCGTAATTTCGGGCCGGCATTTGTCGTCTTCAATGGTAGTGAAACGAGTCTTCACTTCTTGGAATGCGCGTCTAATTTGGACGCGGTCATAAAAATGAGTGTAGTGCAGTAGGTGGTGCTATGGCGATTTGTTTTGATTCTGTGGAATGCGGTTGAGGTGTCATGGCGCAGGGGAGGGGGTTGATGGTGTGGGGAGGGTAGGTGTGTCTTGATTTGTGGTGTTCAACGCAGATGGACACCTCATCCTCGATTTTGTGGTTTTTATGGTGGTGTTTTTTGGGGAATTCGTTTTCGCCTTTTTTTATTCTTTTTGAAATTTAGTATTCAATTATTTGTTCTATTATTAATTGGTTGTTATAATTATTTTATTTGAATTTACAGGTAAAGAAATCGTCATGTTGCCAGATTCAACTCAGGAGAAAAGCCGGAAGAAAAAATCGAAAAAATCTTCAGAAAAAGACCAAGTATCCAATTATTTACAGCAGTATACTTTTAGTCACTTATAACACATTTTTTCAAGTTATACATACAAACTATATAGATAATATATGTGTGATAAATGAATGCAAATTAGATTTCTGATCGAAACCCCTAATTATTCAAATTTTTGAACAAAATAAAATTAATAGGTTCATTCAAAATGCTCATTTTGTAATTTGTATGAAACATAAAACTCACTAAAATTTTGAATGCACTTTATTTATTTATTTTTCTATTATTCTGTCCAGTCCTTATGGTCCCCATTTACAATTTGCTGAAAGTACTAACTGAATCTAGTTGACCCACTTCGAAATTAGAGTTGCCCTTATGCCCTCAAAGGTCAAAGCCAAGTCTTTCGGCAGCTCACAAAATTCTTTTCAATTTTTCAACCAATTTCCAAACAGGCTCTGGAGTACCCAAAACGTGCCCAGTCCTCTAACTCACTTCTATTTCCTTGAACGGCACACTTTTAAAGTACCATTCAAAATTTCCCATACCAGCAGCCCTCCCTGAACTGAACCCAGCAAATTGAGCCGAGATAAGAAAATGGGCAAAATGTACCCCTCACGCACTCACTGTCCGAATGACCCTCCTGTTTTCTCTATTTTCCCACCCCACTCCATCTGCATTCTTGAGCAATTCCCATGCGATGTGAAGATCTATTATTGATAGTCCTAACCCTAAATTGTGATTTCAGATGGGCCACTCGACTAAACGGCTTTTTCAGCCCTTATCCAGCTTCTCGACGGACCATCGCCGACTGATCGACGAATCATTCCAGGCTATTGGGGAGGCGGGGCTTCGGTCACTCCTACCCCACATCCTCCAGGTCAGACAACCAGTCACAAGCGCTGATACATAGTGCGCAAGCGTACTGAGTGATTGAATGTTTAGGAAAGAGTGTAGGGGGGTTTAGTTTAATAACTCGGGTATTGACATATCTCCTACTCCTCACCCTGCTATGCACTA
Source organism: Strigamia maritima (assembly GCA_000239455.1). Taxonomy (NCBI): domain Eukaryota; kingdom Metazoa; phylum Arthropoda; class Chilopoda; order Geophilomorpha; family Linotaeniidae; genus Strigamia; species Strigamia maritima. The sequence continues at coordinate 935,518 of JH432010.1, read as the reverse complement.
TCCTGCACTGCACAGTCCTGTCTGTGGTCAATGAAGCAGTTCGAGTGAAATGGAAAAATTTCCCCAGAGGTGTTTTTATGTTATTGGCCAACTTTAACTTTTGACTACGTTTATTTTGTTTCTTTTTTTATTTGTTTGTTTGTTTGTTTGTTTGTTTCTCTCTGTGTGTTATATTATTAATATACAGTCTAGTGTATAGATATATGGATATAGATAAATGCCCAAGTGGCTCATCACTTAAAAACAAAACGATAAATTGTCCGATACGTTTTTCGATTTAAAAAAAATGAAATTTTTTTCATTAAATAATTAAATTTTGTGAGAAAGTTAAATATTTTGGTGTGTCAAGGTGTTGTGATGTGTGTGGAATACCATTTGCCACTTCATCTGCACATTAAATCATTTATAAATAAGTTTTAAGTGACATGTCAAAGGTTAATTTACGTTTGCTCTTTCATTAGCAACTGCACAAGAGTCACTCAATCGAATTTCCCAGCACGACCAGTCCTCAAGAAAGAGGAAAAGGGAAAAAAATGTGTGTATACAGTGGACTCTTCTGCTTATAAAAGTTTCACGGACCTCGAAAGTGCAAGGGGGAAAACGGAGAAGAGATCTGAAAGATTCATTCTCATACAAATGGGAAATCCAAAATTTACAACTCAACCCTTTGTTTACCTAAAATATATAGTTAAATTAAGTAAATCAAAATTTAAATACATGTTAATTTATGAAACAGAATTATGTCTTAATCTCATAATTCAAACATTCATCACTCACAAATCAGCAGGCATATTATACATTTAATTAATGTTGCAGTTTACATTCTATATTGCAATGCATTGAGAAAATAATATATATATATATATATGTATATTATCATATATATATAATAATAAGATAAGAATAGTCATATACTGCTGAGATGTAATCTCCCAATAAAAATTTTTTAGAACATTATTTTTTAACAAATTAATAATTATTCCAATTTAATGAATTTTCTAAGTTATAATGCTTTATTTTATACCATTGCCACAAATTAATAAATTATCCTTGAACTTGGACCTCTTTTAGAACGTTTCAACCCACGAACTGAAATCGCTATGTCTACAACAGTTGCAAACAATGGATCCATCGGAAATTACTCATCTCCTAAAAGGTATTTTAGTTTTCAAGAAAAATTCGAAAACAAACATTTGATGAAACTTTTCATCAAATGTTTGTTTTCGAATTTTTAAAAAAAATTTACTACTATAATTTAATCTATAAGAATACTCGATAACATTGTTGTTCAAGTGGTGTATATTAGTAATGTTAAGCGTAATTACGCCATTTGAGTGGAGTGTGAGATATGAAGTGTTGAAGGCAAGAAATAAATACAAGTGTAGGCTGTGGGTCATTAGTGAGTATCAGTTTGAGATTAGGGACACTTGGCGCTTCGCCTTGGGTTTTTTATGGCCCTAATAATTCATCTCATGTTTTAATTAGGACACCTCCCCCTGAAATAGGTTTTGCACCAATTCATCACACATTTAACTTGCTTTTGTTACATTCGACAATGATAATTTTTGATAACTTTCCCCTATTTTTCTATACAGGGCTAGAATTAAAATATTGATAAATGTCACATTTTTAACCCTCCACTCCAATGTCATTTTCGGATGATTTAAATCATATTAATTTCATTCACACAAAGATCCATGGTACATTAATGACATTTCGCCATTTTTACAATTGGAAAAGCAAAAAAAATATAAAATTCCACTTGATAATTGATAAAAACGAGAATGAACCCTTTTATGTACCCTTCGGGTCCAATCGAGTCATTTAAAAAAATACATAAAAAATCGAGGAGAATGTCGGAGTGACCCGTCATTGGTTGCCACCCCCATCTCGATCTTATTGATTGGCTGATGTGGTGAACCCAGGCCGAGGGCGTGATCTGGCGCAACATGGCTACCCAAACAAACCTCGTGCAACCCAACCGGAAGTGAGTCGTAAACGTTGGAGTTGTGAGTATCTGGTAAATGAGAAAATTTGGAGGAGCAGATGCGACGTCTTTGTGTTGCTTCTTGGCGACCCCTCCCCACTCTGTGCCGAATTGTGCGCATTGTTGTTTACTAGATGCATTTTGGAACCGAGTGGACGTTGCCGCTGTTGCTTCTGTTGCCGCATCTGGACACTTTTGTAGCGGAGGCTATAAATAATGTGTAGCAAACAAATAATACTATATTTGGTTGAAGGGGGACAACAGATGGACATTGGTAGAGGGGTGAGTGGGGTTTGAGAAAACAGTAAACAATACTCGTCCAAAATAGCCGTGTTGTTTTTCAAAGTCGATTAAAGGGTTGGTCAAGGGTGACTTGACTTTACCTGTCACTAACCTTGAATGCATTTCACTTGATGGTTCTAAGTTATTTTTTAAGTGATGTTTTGTTTTAGCGTTTTAAATTGTTTTGGATAGATTTAGTAGATATGGGATGCCAGGTGCGCATCAAATTAGTTTTTATGGGATCAAAAGATAAAAAACATATATTATCACATGTGCAATAATGTTTCTATTTTTTATTGGCGCTAAAGAAATTTTAATTTTTTGGGGTTTGTTATGAAGATATTTGTCATTAAATGAAGTTGGTGGAGTATAATTACTATAGTTTATGCTTGAAATCGTTAGTTGGCAGGTAATCAATTTGTCCATAACATGAAGTGATATGATTTCAACAATGAAATTCTCATTTTCTCAGTAAATTTAAGGCAGGTTTGATTAATATTTGACTTAAATTGATTTTTACTATAGCCTGATTGAGACATTTTGTTTGCAATTCCACTTGTTAGAGCAATCAAAGTTGAGTAGCTTGGCACATGTTCAACCAATTCAATTAAAATGTTAAACTTTACGAGAAATTTTCGTCCAAAGCCCAACTGCTTCACCTTGTTAGAAATTCTAAAAGATTTTTCTAAATAATTTTTTTAGAATTTTACAACCAATTCAGGCATTGCGTTTTAACTAAATTTTCTAAAAAAAGATCCTTTCCCCCATTAAAATCCAATTGAAAAGTTTATCTGACCAAATAATATTTAGATACAAAAGCCATCTGCAGTAATCACGTGTATTGTATAAAGTAATGGAAATTAAAAATTACTATCACTGAATTTCGATTTTGCTATGAGCGGAAAATTGAATAAAAGAAATATATGGTGTGCCTGAGTTATTTGCACTTACTTACCCCAGTTGAAAGTGCGCACGAGTGGCTTGACCCACCGCTTCTTGGTTGCACCTGTCTCTTCTCCCTACCCACTCACTAAATTACCTGCCCGCAATGACATGGGCACCTCGGGTGCATGAATGGGGCTCACCTTGTGGCTGCTCGCCATCTGCCCCCTGAGGGGCATCCAAAATGAGTCTCTCGTGTTCAACGGGGTACAATTGGTTTTGTTGTACCACGTGATTTATGTTTATGGCTCGTTCATCTGCCAAACAACACCAAACAATTGTTTGGTTTACCCATTTTCCTAGTAACTGATGCCGATTGCCGAGTATTGAAACTGTAGAGTTTGTTGAATGAATGAATGAAAATGAAATTACGTTGAATTTTTTTTTGTATGACTTTTTTATGAATGAAAAATGAATGAAAAATTACCACTAAGGCACAAATTTTGTGGTTTGAAAATATGACTTTTAATCACTTACCGGAACATATTTTCACTGGGGCTCTCGAAACACAGGAATGGCTTGAGTTTAGAGTCTTAGTTTTTTAATCGCAACAGCCAACTTGCAGCTACAAAATGTAAGATAAATTTTTAATTTCACACTACCCGTAATCGTAATAAATTCGTAATAATCTAATTATTAAACGTACTGAATTAATTGTATGACATGGTTTTCTTGATATTTGATAGTCTGATAATACCGAGGCTATTATTCGCTATCGCTTCTTGAACGTCCTGTAACTGTGGCGCCATCTAGTAATGTGAAGTAAAACTTTCTACAACGTCCTTTTCGATTTCCTGCCATCTATTGTGCAATAACTAAACTAATATTAAAAACTAACCCCCCCAAAAAAACCTGTTAAATCTCATTTTAATTATTGATGATATTTTTTTATTTTTTATAAAATTAGATTCAGGAGACCTAACAAAATATGATGTTAATCAGCCAGATTCAACATCCACTGAACAAGAAACAATTGCTCATCAAATGTAAGTTCAACCATTTTTTTTTTATCATAAGAGAACAAATTATTTAACAATGTGAAATAAAACGTTTTAAAAACAAATATTAACACTGATGACAAAATCAATAACTACAGTGTTGCCCTCTAAAAACAATTTTATGAAGTTCATTAATTAACTTTCAGGATTTGACACTAGATGGCGAGAGTCGTCCACTCGTCAAGTTTTTTTATTTTTTATTTTTCTTGCAGTTATCCTGAAGCAGATCAAACAGAAGCTTTAGATCTTTTCCCAGAATCCGAAGACGTTGAAATGTTACTTGCAGGTATGTATTTTTAATTTCTATAATGCATTGATCATGTCATAACTAAAATTGTTACTCACCTTAAGCAAATTATTGCAAAAGACCAAACTCCTTTGAAAGAAACAAAAATATTCGCTTTAAAATGCATCAAAAATAAACTAGTGATGCCATAGCAGAATATTGTTGTTGAAACTATAGAAGCCAATAATCCTAGTACACATAAGTAGGCTAAATGATAATTAATTTTATTCTACTGCAATTTTTAAATTGAGACCATTACATAACAAGCACAACAAATAAATCATGTTTCATGTGCTTTTTAAAGTTCCAAGGGTGTTGACACTTGTATGTTATATTTTTACAAATAACCAATTAGATGTTTGTGAAAAAGTATTTTCGGAAAATGTTGAGCAATAATCGTGACTAAAGCCAATACAAGATACTGCAGGCAATTGCAAACAACAATATTCCCAATAACTTGAATTTTTGTTGTATGGTTGCCTTCAGTCATGAACATCTCATAACATCGTGAGTCGTGACAAAGCTACATTCGAAAATAAAAAAATTTCGGAACGGCGTTTTTGTTTTAACATAATGTAGTTTTTGCTTTGTGTCTTGCTCGTTGGTGTGCTGGGCCGAGATATTGCGGGTTTTTGTTTTGTTTGAAGATAAACTCAGGTTTTCATGTCAACAAACGTTTATTAAGTATTTATATTGCATGACCTTTTACACGGGTTTAAAACATCTGTAAATTGTTAAGATGAATTGCAATATTGATTAGAAAAACACACATGAACGTCACTTTTCAGGCTTATTTATTATTGCAAACTGTTAAAATATTAAAATTGTGTATATTTTGATCAAAATCGGAAACTACAACTATAGAAATCCACATGAAAATAGAGAAGATTTAAAAAGAAGAAAAAAAGACGATTTCTCCATTACGGCAAAGATCCGCTTTCGTCTGGCCGGCTTAAGTATGATTCCGGATTTCCAGGGGCCACGGTGAAAGCCAATTTCTATCAAACTAATCGCCATTGTTTATAAATTTAACCTTATTTATCTGGATTTTTCATTGAATTCACACGTTATTGACAGTTAGGTCAGATTATTAGCATGCAAATTGGCATAGTTGATTTAAGAGAGCACTCTCCATGTTTGTTTTAGTGATGTTTTAACCAACAATTGACCTCACGAATCCACGAAGTGTTATTTGACTTTTAAATTAAACCATTAGGGTTTTGCTTAGCTGCACTACAAGAAAAAAAATCCACTGCTTGTCTCGTAGAATTTATTTTCCAACTACAGTATGTAGTACAGAGTATTAGTCAACACAGTTATCAAATAAAATTGGTTTAAAATTTTACTTTACAAAATATTCAGCGAGAGGAAGCGCCTGAAATATAGAAACACAATATTCTGTTACCAAAGAACTTTGCTGAAATCAAAAGCATGTCTTCTCATATTGCATTTCCACAAAGTATTCAGTTCAATTTTTAATATTATTATTATTATTAATGATGTTCGTGGTTCAATCTATTGCTTTCAAGTTCAAAATATAGGCTTTTCTGTAAAACTCAAATGAGGAGCATTATTGTGTTTGCTTGACTTATCTCGACAAATCGTCTTATATTTGATGCTTTTAATCTAAATTTGCCTGAAATTTGCTTTCCACTTCCATTTTCTATTACTTGCTATTGCTATCAACCCGATATTCTAGCAATGCCGTTCCACTTAAACATTACTCTTTCATTGCTTGCCAAAATTTCAGTCGCTATTCACCTGTCACTAGCAGCTTCTCGCCTATTGTTGTCCCATTGAAATGTGTATAACATGTGGAAATATGTTGTATAGAATTTTGCTTAATACATTGTTCTGTCCTTATCACTATGATAATTACCGATATCCACATGAGCAAATATGTCCGTCCCAATGTGATAATTACCGGTATCCCGATTTTGTACCATTCTATTTTCACTTAATTTTTTCTTTTTTACATGCTCCTAGTCTTGGAAATCTAAAAATGAAAATTTGTAATTAGACAGAAATTACAGTCAAGACACTTTTTTTATGTACCCTTCATTTGCCCTCTGTAGAACAATGGATCCAGAGATATTCGTGTCACAAACAAATGAAATTAATTAAGTTGGAGAAAAGCTAAAGGCAAGCTGAAGACGTAATGACAATTATTATTGTATGTTAATTAGCAATGCAAAGTAGAATTGACAAGTAGTGAATTCTTCCGGATGCGAAGTGTTTACGTTTTCAGTTTCCATTTTCACACAATTCTATTTGAAACTTTGGAGACCTGTTTAATTTAGGGTTTTAGACAGATCTCGGCAAAATGAATCGTTTTCAATCTTCCCGGCGTCCTCTCCGCAGAATTAAGAAGACTAATATAAACTAATGCTAATTATAAGTCGGAGCGTGTCGTATAAAGTCCCTTTAGTCGCGTTTGAAGCCGATAAAAATTGTCAGCAGATAAACAATTTATTTTCATCTTTATTCCGTTTTTCTTTTTTATTATTCTCCTTGCTTCTTACCGCCCTCTGGGGGCCAGAACCGAGAAGCACCAGAGAGAACGAAAGCGAGAGAGAGAAGATATCGTGGACGAGAATTATAGATCGCTCTGAAGGGACTCCCAATAAAGGCTCCTTCAAACCAAACGGGGTTGACAGTTATGTCCTCGTATTTTGCGCGCTCAAACTGGCTCAGAATTCTCGAGGAAGCTAACGGCACCCATTGGCATATCCGTCGCTCCTTCCACCTGGTGGAGTGTAGAGAGGAAGAAAGATTTTGAAGCACGCCCTGTGTCAGTTGGATGCCAAGCTACTTTACATCGACATTTTTTTATTATTTAGAATTCCAACTCATAATCAGACTGGGGAAATGTGTAATAACCAAGTAATTTATTTCCCAGCACTTTAGCGAATGCTGGTGACTTCGGAGAGCAACATTAGCATTTGGCCAAATAAACATTTTACAATTTATTCGTGCTGAGAATGAATGTAATTTGTAGTGTTGCAAAGCACTTCCGAAACCACTGCACATAAAATACTTTGTGCACGAGATAGATAAAACTGCTTACCTTGTTCCATCCTTCTCTTATTGCCTGGGCTAAGGCATATTGCAATTCCGTTTCCGTGAGCGAAATATTTCTCAAATTCTAGTTATTGCTTTACTGCAATGTATGCATTTTGTTTGGTGTGGGGGTAAAAAGAAAGAAAGCATCCAGCTTTAATGCTAACAATTTTTAATACTAAACATATAAGTTTCTAATAAATCGTACAAAGCCCATTTATCTTCTTCAAATACCTCTCACTCTTGGTATCTTGCTTAAAGACCAAAACGTCAAAACAACTTTGTGTGAATACGTGACTATATTTTATTTCGAAAAATTCTTTATCTGAGTACAGCTGTCAATCTGTCATTCTTATACAATAGAGCGCAAAACAGACACATTTTCACATTTTGCCAGTCAGTCGCAATAAACGAAAAATAAAAATTCTATAAAAAAAATAAACGAACATAAGCTGCATTCAAAAATAGAAATGTTTTTAATCCATGGTGCATCATATTTTATAGATTGGTGTTCCAGATGTAGGTATATGCAGCTAAATGTTTGGAGGCTTTTTGTTTTGAATCGAAGTAAATTCACTTGATTTTATTTTCGAATGCAAGAGTCGTATTAAAATGCATTTTCGTCTATTTTTTTAGTAACTTATACGGGATGTTTTAAAAGTAAATCATTAAAATGTTGCATCTTTAATACCAGTACTCATATATAACTTTAAGCATTGCTTGAATAATAATACTGAGCTTTAAAGTGCCAAATTATGGTTTTGGTCTCGTGTGTTTTAATGGAGTTTTGAATTGTAAATACGTTCCTTTTTAGGATCATAAATACTAATTTAAAACAGGGTCATTTATTCAGCTTAGATGCCTTGGGATAAAATTGTGCATGTTATTTTAAAGTTCTAGCCTGGTTGTTATATCTCTCAAGAGCATTACAGGTCCCTTCTAATTATACTTGAGAACATTATTGCAAGTTATTAGCATTGCCAATGAAGCCTAGTTATTGATCAGTGCAGTGCATGGCCCTCTTTCACACACAAAAACAAGGGCATACTTTCCCTCTTGGATCTGGGACCTCATCTATGAGTTTGGCTTTTTTTAATCTTTTACCACTGAATCTCGCAGTTAAAAATTAGATTAAAAATATTGGTACAGTATAACCTGTGCAGTCCGGACACAGTTGGGGCGCAAAATTCTGTGTCCCGACCGCACAGGTTATATGTATAATATGGTACAATATCGTATAATGTATATTGTGCATTGACGTATTGTTTCCCAAAATAACCGATATTATACAATATACGATATATATCGATATATAATATACAATATCGTCGAAACAATACGTCGAAAGTATATTTTTATTTGACCATACGGAAACATCATTTTTATTTCATGATGGGCATTCTAGATCTAATGCTGAATCAGACACGAAATTCATGTGAGCTAACAAAACTCCGTTCTTGTTTTTCAGTACAGTAGTTAAAAGAAAAAAAATTTACGCTAAATTAATTGGATCGAATTAAAAAAACAAAACAAATCTAACAATCAATCTAGCTAAAACAAACCCGGTTCCAATGTTTCTAATACAAAATTGCGGTAAGTTTTTAAAATGTATTTTGGCTTAGATAACAAAATTTGTGTTTTATAACCCAATCCACCAACTGAACTTTAAACCCTTTCAGTTTATTCTGGTACTATAATAAAAAGGTTAAAGATGTGGTTTTTGTCAAAGTTAGGTGCTTTATTGAGAATTCTTGCTTGTAGGAGAGATGAAATGTGCATTCCTACACGAAACTTTACTAATTAAAATAGGGGAAGAAAAAAGAAAAGCAAATTCTTACGCCACGTTTTATTCTTTCGCAGATGTTCCATCTACTGCCACATGTGCACAAGAAACAGAAGCGAGTTCTGGTCAAGACGTAGCAAGCAATTTAACCAAAATGCAAATGGAAATATTAGAGCTCGAACTTCGTGCACGGGCGATCAAAGCACTTTTACGCTCGCAGTCGCAGAGAACATCAAATGAAGATCCTTGAATTCATCATCTGTTTAGTTTTTTTACCTAATCAATGTGTGTTTTGGTATTCTTAACAAACCTTTCATCTTTGTTACTATACGAAGGCAGAATTTAGCGATTCCAATTAGCGGTTAATTACCTGAACGATTTCTTTTTTCTTTTTTCGTTTCTGCCTTCTGTCTCGCAAACAGCTTTGGATCCGTCCGTCCTTCAAGACAAATGTTTGTGCCCAAGAAAAAGTATAAGGCGATTTGAATTCGCGATGCAAACACTATAAGCGACGAAGCTGAGTGGCTTGTGCTCATTTGCAAGCGAATGCAATTTTCTTTTTATTTTGCCATTGTTTCATGTTCATTTCCCCGAAGACCTGAGACAACTGATTTCTAATAGAAATGATCATTACCGACTGAGAGAACCACTAACGTCAAACACAAATAAACCCTGCAGTTACAACTATTGTTTTGACAAACGGAAACACTTATAGTCCATATAACTAAATAAATTTTTAACCGTTAAATGTTTACAATTGGCATTTGCATTAATTTCAAAAGAGCAATAGAAAACTCTGAAGGTCAAAAGCACTGACCGTTAATCTTGTTACTAATTTTAATTAAAGTCGATTAGTCAACAGTGAAAAATCTCTATTTATCGGGAAATTTGAATTGCATTCAGCTTGTATTATTTAGTGAAAAAAAAAAACCTTTTCTGAAATTAAAAAAATTCAAACTAATTTGAAATGTTTTTTTTTTAACCACAATAATAAACAACCAACGCTAAACAAACAAATAGTCAACATTTTTCACAGATCCAACTTGGGAATTTGATGTTTGTGAGAGTTTAACCAAAAGTCTTGTTGACGTCCAGCTTGGCTCATCATAAACAACATCTTATGTCCTACCATATAACATTGCACGAATGATTTTGGTAAATAAAGTTTCACGTAAATAATTGTATACTCAACAAAGTATACTTGACCTTTCAAAATTACCGTACAAGATTATTATATCAATATTGGAATAACAGAAGTTAAATGTTTATGTATATTTGTTTCTATAGTTTTAGTTCAGAAAACTCATTTAGAAGTTATTTTCCACTGATAACTGATTACAAAACTAATATTTAGAAATGATATTTTGAAGGTAAAAAAAAATATTTTCGAATGATTAATGACAATCGACACTTCAACTTGAAATACTATTGTATTTCAATTGTATTTTCAATTCTGTACTCGTTTTTCAAACTTGAAACTCCTTACTTCCTTTTTTTGCTGTTCGACGCACAATGACATAGCAAAGAGAATAACCGCTCGAGTGTTGCAGCTTTTATGTCAATAATGAGCTACAAAATTTCACAAGTGGAATTTTTTTTATTTAGCGCCACCATTTTTTTTTAATAATATCGAAACGATGAATAAACCGTTAAAAAATGAGTCTGCACTCTGCAGCATCAGGAGACACTCTCTTTTTGATTTTTATCTTTTAAACTATTTATAAAGCAGTATAGTGCTATTATATTTTTAATAAATGTTAATTACACTGGCTGATTTAATAAAAATGATGTCACTATCCTTCTCTTTCTACGTCGTGTTAATTATTTAAATCTAAAGCTTAGAAAATTCAGCATTTTAATGATGTTTTATATGCGGGTGGTGAGACTATTGGCAGCCATGTTGAATGAGATCGCAGATAGACACTTTTAACCTACAGTATAAGTTTTTGACATGTACTGTATTTCTTTATCACAAATTGAATTTTTTAACACTTTATGTAGCAGGAGCTATTTTTTTTAAACAGTTTATTCGTGCCACAGGTCACGCTTGACTGATGCGTGTGCGAAAGTCAGGGTAGGATCTGTTCACAATCTCAACACCTAGATTATAACACGATACAATAGAAGAACATGTCTGCTGGGTTGTTTGAATGTATAATTTTGTCATCAATTAAAATAACTGCCGGTTTACGACACAATGCACAAATCATCTTTATTTTAAGAACTTTTCCATTTTCTTAAATCAATTTAAGTCACTAGAAATAGTGCTGTAAAAACGTCTTAACCTCAAGAGAATCGGTCTTCTTGAAGTCTGAGAGACTGAAACTCTTTTCTAATTCCTTCCCTTTTTCGTTTAAGTCGCAGACATTATCATCCATTTACTAATTGGCAACCAATGTTTGAAATGACTAAAAGATTCCGTTTATTTACTACTTGAATATTTTTACAAAATATACAAAAATAAATTTATGTGTATGTTACAGTTAGCATTGTTAGAAAATAGAAAGCAGCATTGATTTTTGCATTCTCGTACATGATTTCGACTACTTAACGTGGACAGTTCCTTGCCAACGTCGTTCTCACTCAATTTACTTTTGACCACTATATTGTAGAGTTCGTAACTTATCTAATCTAGTCGACGTTTGTCAACTTATATCTAATTACGACCAGACGCCACATCGTTAAACCAATGACACCCACATGAGCTCAACGCAACCACAATGTAAGTGAATAACTGATTCACACCCAACAATTCTTTTCTTTTTATTCCCCTTCTAAATTTCAAAGAAGGATATGCTTCCAGATATGAATCAAAGTTATTGGTCCCGTGTTCTGGTTCGCACATCACACGTTAAAGAACCCGTGAAACGTCTCCTGACGGGTATAATTCTTTGCAAGTTGATGAAGATCACTTGCGGCATCTGTATTTAACTGTAGAAGCAAGCGGAGGCTAAACTGATCATAAACAAAACTAGATACAGATGTGTCCTGCAGACCTGTACTCCTGTAACGTTTGAGCTGACTGGTGGTAAAAGCAGCAAACACAAATCAATGAAAAGACGACTCGCGGCCCGCATGCGCACCAGAGACGCACACAACAGACTCAATTAATTTTCATTAGCGTAATCCAAGTGAACAGCGAGCGACGCGATCACACCTAATCCCACAGTGCGGACAATCATTACTCATGGAACCTCTCCATACTACAACGTCTCGACCCTCACTACAATTTGACTCAGGGCTCGCCAGCCAATAACAGCACTGTGTGACGGCACCCCAAAGCTCCAAGGCAGGAAAAAAGTTGTCACCAAATCGTCTTAGCGATTACATTTTTCCTTCCCTTTCTCAGTCACTTTTTCCATATGGGTCAATTAAGCTTACAAATTCGTTATATCGAAGTAAATAATTCCGAGAAATTATTAACATTTAATTGGCAAATTAAAGATAATCCACAAAGTTATTGGCTTAAATGTCTTTCATTAAAATAATATTTATAAAAAATAATTAATTAAAATGTATATTTGGATTTTCTTTTTTAAAAAATTGACGGAATCCGATGTATTTATGCGATTCGTGATGAAAACATTGACTTCCAACATGAAATTAGCATGAATTTGAAATTGACCGTATTATGTTCTAACAAAAGGTGGGTGGGTAGGTGAAAAAGGGAGAGAGAGTCAAATTGCATTCGCGGTCGATAACTGTGTTTGGTTTAAATAGACCACTGTTGCGTGATCAAGTAATGTTAAATCTCGTCATAATAACATACAAATGATGATAATGTGCGAGCACGAGTTCGTTATAAGGGAGCCCCGGTGTTTTTTCCCTCCAAAACAAAATCTGAGATTGTTTTTAGTTCGTTGATTCGTCGCTAGAAGCGCTCTTGGTTTTTTTGCAGTGTTTTTTCTTCTTTTTCTCTTCCCCCTACATTTTTTTTATTATCTACAAGGTCGTCGAAAAACAAGTAAATTCAGTTGCTATAGTTACGAGAAGAATTATTTGGCAGAGTTCCTTCGAGCGGAATTGGACGAACCAACAATTGTTTTCACAACAATTAGAGAGGAAAAATTCTTACGCGCATGTGCACCACATGTTAGTAATTTTTTATAAAAAAAAATATTTTGAATGTTATGCGTGAAGAATTTTAATTAAGAACAGAAAACTTAGAAAATTTAAAGCTCGTTTTATTCTTGTTTCGAATCTAAAATAGAAATGTAAGGAAATATTGTCATCATATCAAATTTAATATTAGCCTAGCAGTTAAGCTTTAAAACTAAAAAAAGGGGAAGCAATGTTCTTTCTAGCAAATAAAGTAAGAGAAAGAAATAACAAATTCTCTTTGATGATACGTATTAAAATGTAATATTTCTAACTTCCAGTTTCGGATGAAATATATTTTTTGTGCCTTGAATCGGCTGACAGAAAAAGAAAAATGGTTCGATGGAAAATGAATTAACCCGAAAATCCAATTCAATCAGCGAGAAGTAAGAAAAAAATATTTGTAAGTTGCTATCAGTGACGTCACTGACACCCTTCATGAACTCAATCACAGATCCGAAACAATTTTCTAGTAGCGTGAGTTTTACAAATGATCTCTGACCAGAAAACCATTTGTCCAAAATGCCACAATTGACCCAACCTCGTCACAACGAAATCCAATTAAACACATTAAATGAAGTTATTAATTCGAAAAAATAAATAAAAATTAGAGTTCCGTTGATAAGGATTAAGTTCAGGAAGATGCAAAATGTACTCGCGACATTCACATAATTCTTGCTCTTTCGAGAAAAAGGAAAGGGGAGTTGCCAGGCTGCACGCGTCAAGTATTTGCCCACAATTTCGTGCATGGCTGCACATGCACCTCGAGCACATGAACGAAAGCTCCACACTGTGCAGGAAAAAGGAACTATCCGAACGGAAAAACACAAAAGAAAAACAAATTGACAAAACTACTTTTGACGTAATACGAACGTCTTCCTAAAATGGCACATTAACTTGAGTAATTTTTTTTTTTAGAAAAATACAATAGTGCTTGTATTGTATTAAAGGAGGAGTAGCGCAATCAGTGATGTCAAAAATTTAATTCTCTATATTTCTACCTTTTTACGACGATTGTTTTTTCTGTGACCAAATATTTCACAGGATTCAAGTTTCAAGGGATGATTGCACTATAAAACTAAAATCGCTAAAAGTCTATTAAATGTCTATAAAACTTTGCCAATTTTCAGTTTGTATGTTCAAGTTCTACGTTTATTTACGTAGACGTAGATTTAAAAAGGATCTAACCTTTTTTCCTTTGGAAGTCGCGATAATGGTGTTTTATGCGGCGAAAGGTTCACTTGCTGCGGCTGCCAGATTGAAACTCCGTACAATAAAACCAAAAGCTTCAGATTATCAACCAACTTAGGCAGGATGCTCTCTATATTTTTAAAAACAAATATTTAATTCTGTTTTCCTTGTTTTTTTCTTTATGCGCCATTTTACCCGCAAATATACGATGGTACGATGACTGCAAAACCAAATTGAAACATTTCGTTACATAGTGCAAAACCCTCGCAAAAAGAAATTAGATTTCTAACGATAAAAAAGGAAAGAATTAATTTTCCAATGTGCCGCGGGTTGGGCCAATATTTGTACCCGCATAGTAGAAAACTACCCGTATGGGAACGTGATATGGAAGTGGAGTTACGTTAATGTATTGTCACAAGATGGCAGGATTTTTTCCCTCTCAGAGAAGAGCAAAAAACGGCAAAAAATGCTCTTTTTGTAGCTTGGGGCTTGCAAAGATGGAGCCTAATCAGAAAATTTTGCAAACTGAAAATCAATAAGTGTCTGTCATTCAACTCCATTTTCTCAATCCACATTCTTTATATGGTAAGATGAAATGAAAGAAGTGCCACCCGGTGATGAAAAGAGATACTTAGTTCTTGGACTCAAGTTTTGGGTTCGCTGGGAAAAATAAAAATTCAAAAACAAATAACAAGTGTTTTTTAATTTTTTTATTTTTTTATAGAATTGTTATTGTTTTTTGTTTCTAGTAATAAAATTGCATTTTTATTAAATTTATATTTATTGCTTTTTTTGTTGACGTTGTAAATCTTAAGTTTTTTTGTTTCCTTCTTTTTTGGTGCTTAATTACTATGGCAAAACAATTTTTCTGCTCGATTTAACACTTTTCCTGCCATAAAAAGAATTAATATCGACATTTAAATCTAGAAACTATTTGTAGTAGTCTAGCTAACGATTATAAATAAACTTCCCTACAAAATTTTAATCGAACCTCACGACAACAATATTCGCGGAATTCTTTTAATGACCATGTTCACAAGACGGGTCAATGTTCCAACTCAATCGATTGATTTCAGTTTACTTTTAGAAAAAAAGAAAATGCTTTTCAATTTTAACTCCACCCTTTTGATGATTCCTTTTATATCCCACACCATCTACATTTTTTTAACGATGTGACGTCATTAAGAGACAAGTTGGAGCCTCATTTATCGATTACCCCTTTCTACAAATCAAATGTCACTCAAAAATATAGTGCTTGCAACCATCAACTCTGGAACTGGAATGTTGCTATGGAAACTTAAATATAACCACTCAATTTCTAGTTTGATTTTATTTCTAAACAAATTCTACAATTATTTTGTGGGCTATATATTTTTGTCCATCAATATCGATTAAGTAATTTGTAGAAGGCAATGCAAATAATGCGACACACTAAAAACAAAATTTGAATTTTTTTACATAAACAAATATTGGCGATGCTCTTCGTTTGTTCTTCTCAAAGCAAACCAGATAAGATATTTGATGATATATAATCAAACAATTTTTCCACGTAATAAAAGTGTTGACATTTTGATCTGTTATTACTTTTCTGTTTATAAAAATCTACGAATGTGGAATGTGATACAATTTAATAATCAATACATGTCAACGTTCAACGACATTTTAAAAAAATAAAAAAATCTAGAAATAAAAATAGCATTCCAGTTATAAAATTAAACAAAAGTTTCATGTTTTAAAAATTATAATTCCATTTCCGTTTTAAAATTAAATTTCATATTTAATTTGCACCATATTCACAGTATGCAAAGCTGCAAAGTAACCTAATATGAATATCGCCTACACATCTCGCCATCTGGCGCCAATGTTTCATAAGTTTACGGTTAAATATTTTGATTTTTGGAAAGAACCTAAACCATATGAATTTAGTAATTTTTTACAAATCACATTTCTTGACCAATTTGAGTATTTGACCAACAAACACAGAAAATATCTGGGGGAAAAGATACACATACGTAAGTAGTTAAACAATTTAAAAATGACCTGATTCCTGGCGTGCAAATTGTTTTTGATGTTTGGTTTAACCGAATATATTTGCTTCCAAACGTTGCATCATGTGATGTTTTTTTTTTACAACAAATTTAATAATCCTTATCTAACATTTCATGCTACAAAAATTGCAAAACTGCAACATTAATTTTAGAATTTCACATTTCTGTATAAAAAATTACTTACAATTATTTTTAATAGAATGCAAAGATAATACATTACATACTCGACATTTTCATTCGACTTTTATAAATATTCATCTCAACTAGTTTCAATGGACAAACTCATTAAATTAACAGCTTTAATTTACAATTCCACTTAAAATTAGAAAGAAAAAAAAGCAAATCTTTGTGTTCGCCTATATGCAACATCCATCTACGTAATTAAAGTTTACCGCCACTCGGGAACACCAACTCGGGTGTATAGGAGGCATTGATGGAACCTCGGCACTTGAAACAAGAACCTTTTTACTCGTACGCATCTTTTCATCCACAAAAGTACATTTTGTTGAAACCATTTCTATAACTACTTTTTCTTTTTTCTTATTTACGTAATTTCCCTTTTTCTTTTATTTGTCACAACATTTTTCCTCCTCGTGTAAATGGCAGATTTTTTTCAGAGCAAATTAATCACATTCAAAGTCAACATATTTTTTATTTATTTAATTGTTTCCTCCAAATGCATTTCAGTAAGCAATCAATAGACACTCTTAATTTTTAAAATATTAAGTTTTAAAATTTAAATTTTTAAATTTTTAATACAAAATCCTGCGCTACTACGTAACTTACTAGATATGTTTAAATTCAAATTTAATATTCCAATTAAAGCAAATTTTACTATTTTTAAAATTTTTTTTATATATAAAATCAAAATTTTTTTGCAATTAACATACACAAGGTTAAGAAGCTTAATTAGTTAATATTAGTTTTCTGTTTTTATTACAGTTTTGATTTCATAGAAGAAGTATATAATCCAGCTGAAACTATAAAGTGCATATGATCATGAAAATAGAACTCCCCCTTCTGTATGTTTCATTACATTACAATATGCAAGTGAAATGTTTTGCCCCTTGCTAGATTTATTGCTTGATCTGAAACTGAATTAAAGGTACAATGTCCACTATATTAATGGCTGGCACAGCATGATGCCAAACACACTGATAAAAATCGAGGTGAAAATGGTCTTAATTACTTTGCAAGAAATGAGCAGGCTTCAAAACATACTTAGTATGTTAAGTGCTTTGAAGCCCTAAATAAAACCAATTTGAAATAAAAAAAAATATATATCAAACTCGAGACTTTGAAGAACTCATACAACACGCATGGATACGGTCAATTTTATCCTACCATACAAACGTAGGTAACGCAATAACAAAAAAAACTGATTAATTAACTGAAAAACGATAAAGTAAAAATTAATATTATTTTAACGCTAAAGTTGAATCACGGTAATTGTTAATTAGATGAACAGGATTAATTGGATTATGTTCAAGTAAATATCTTGCTTTATTTTAATCAAAAACAAACATTTAAAAACGCAATTTTTTTCCTTTTTCTAATTAAACTTTTATTCCTTCACTTATAAAACGTATAAAAATATAATGTCGTCGTTTACATGCATATATTTCTAAAAGTAAGCAAACCTGCCACTTTAGGACGCTCAAATGATCAACTTGTCTGCAATTTTATTTTTTTTTCTGTGATTGACTACCAGTCGCTTACAATTGCAAAACAAATCCAGTTTCTGGTGGCCATGGGAATTGGAAAAGGAGCAGTGCAATGACCAGCATTACCTTTCTGAGACCAGCAGTCTTTTAGTTTTAATTATAACGGCTTTTGTCTGGGAGAACGATATCAAACCAGTGGTCATCTTTATGTAGCGTTATCAAATGTCAATGACTGCAAAATTCTATAAAAATGCTCAGTGAATGATGACGATAAAAGCTTACTACAACTTAGCTTATGATAATTGATAAGTCGAAAAAGAGCATCTGTTAAATTTCATAATTATCTGCAAGAAACCTAATTGGATTTTAGTAAAACCAGAAGCACAAATAAAATTAGATTATCGATGTTACTACACACAAAATTCGATTTCTTTCTCGTATCAGCCAATTATAGACTGATATGTGACGTCAGCGATTTACAACTATTAAACCCATTACGTAAAAATAAAATAAAACGAGACATTTTTAATGTCAAATGGAATTAAACGGATCTTCGTTTTTATTTTTATTATTCATTTTCATTTGTTGGAGCGTCAAGTTAAAAAGAAGTTAATGAAATAAAATTCATAACGTTTTATATTTCAAAGAAATTAATTTGAATTTTTATTTTTCTGTATTGAATAAAGATCGCACAAAACCATAACAAAACTCAAAAAAATCAATACTAACAATGACAATCACCTCAGTGACAATATATCCGAGTTGAATTGAACTCCTCGTTTATTCTCATCACATTCACTGACATCATTTCCGGTTAGATCCTTTCCTCTGTGGGAACTGAGCTGGGGAACTATGATCAGTCGATTGACTGAGTGACTGGTATGGTTTAATCGCCCTCTGGCATCAAATAAAATAAGTGAGTTCAACTGAATCATAAGCCAACGTCAGAGATTAAGGCCTAAGCTAAGTGTTAATAAATTAGTATTTAATTGCTTTAATTTCTATTCGAAAAAATTGAAATATTTAGAAACATGTGTCATTTATTATTTCTAATTTATCTTTAATTTAAACACTTTAAAAAAATTTTCTAATAAGTTAACATTAAATGCCATATAGTCATTAAAGAACGTTGTTGACTAACACTGAAACTTCACTTGCAATTTAAATGCGAAGAAAAGATAAACAATTTTCAAAGAAGCAATTAAAAGGTATAGGAGAATTAGAACAAAAAGTCGCCACTAGGGAACTGTCATTTGTAGTTTCCATAATGGCGACAATTTGATGTTGGTCGGCTCTCCCCTGGGAGCGCTTAGTGGGTCCTACCCCGTTTGTTTCTGTAGATGCAGACAAGTGAACATCACGATCTTTCTGGTTGCCATGACAACCAGAGGCTGGGCCATTGATCCGAGCACGAGTCTCGGGGTTGTGGCGGTGGGGGAAATTCCGTTCACAATGGGATTATCTCTAGCTGCGGATGATAACAAGAGAGAGACATGTCGTGTGCGCATGCGTGCGTTTTATCACCATTATTAAAATAGTAAATATGTAAAACCCATAGTGACGATGTTTTGCAATCGAAGTGGGACGGTCGTTAAACAAAAAGCATCGACTTTTAGAGATTATCTTTCAAATGGAAAAAATTAATAATTAATGTCTATGTGTATTATCGATTTTTTTCACAGCCCAACGTTACTCTATTTGTTTAAAAAAAATTGTAATAATAAATCTTGGGTTTCTTTTTGTATAAATTAATTTCTTACTCCTTTCAGTTTCTCCATTAATTAATAAATTAACGTAGTAAATCTCGGCAACTTTCTAAAAACTCGTTAGTCACATTTGTAATATGAGTTAAACAATACAAAAACGTAATGATATGATTGCGGTATTGGTCATTAGAGTGGAAGAAGAGTAAACTGCACAATTGATGAGTTAAACTGATAACGTCTTAACTAAACACTAAAATTCAATTATTTGTTTATTTGAGTTTATTATTTGTATTTACTATTTTTATATAAATAATAATGTTTATTTCTTATAAATAAATTGAAAAAATATGATTCTTTAAAAAAAACGTTGTTGTTGTTAAAAGAGTAACTCCCATGTGATTCTTCTTTTCCCATCAATTTAGAAACAAAACAAGAAATTTTTTATTTTCCCCATTGAAATCGAAAAATCAATTCATTTGTATGCTCGAACCGATTAACTCTTCACGCTAATTAAAGCAAAAAAATTGATTTATAATTTAAAAAAAAACAACAAAAAAACGCTACAGTACTTCAACAATCTAATCTAATTTTAAAATCAAAACAAACACAAATCGCACAAACACTACTGTCAACAAATCATGCGTTTGTTAAATTTTAAATTACAGAGTGCGCATAACTACGCAATTCCTGCTGCCAATTTTTGATATTTACAGAAAAAATTGTCTATAATTTAAAGCGACTATACTACACTGTTTTAATAAAATATTTTTTCAAGCTACAACATAAATAAAAAAATATACAATAGACAAATTGATTTAACAAATTTGTGTCTACCTCTAACTGCTTACCCCATTCAGAGTTAATTTCAATAACAATTGACAAAAAAAGGTCTACTGAACAAATTTTGAATCGGACTACTGCTCAATAACGTACACGCAGCTGCCTAGCATGCGTACTCATTGTTTGTCTATTCCATAACCCCCATCCCCATCTGCAGAAGCCACCAGCTGTCCAAGAATAAAGACTTTCATCTCATTAACCGTGTGTAGGACCCATGACTCCCCAAATCCCAATTCCCCTTCTCTCTTTATAAACCAGACACTATAAAGCGAGCGATCATCAAATACGAGTGCATTATTTTTTTTATTATTTTCAATTCCATTGTTTAGCTCGTATTGAAACAACACGCGTTGCCATCAATGGCGCTAAGTCTGCATCCATTCACTGCTGCTTCCCTATTTCGCATTTCTCTAAGGTCCCTGTGAGGCCATAACGGGTTAGAGTAGGGGTGGTTGCTAAGCGACAGCTGTTCAAAGTTTTATTAGCAGATGGGTAGAAGCAAAAATATATGTTCCAAATATCGACGACAGTTCAATCGCTGTTTTCTCTCTCAGGTCGATATTGCTACAAACTATCAACAGCAGACTCATCTAATTGGCCAGCTGTCTCGATGAAACTTCCATTCGCTGCCAATAACACTCCCCATTAGCTATTATTGCACGTGCGATGTCACTAAGCATGCGCATTCCGATGCGTCATTCAAGATAATGATCAGATATTTCTTATATGTGATTAGGATGTTGCCTTTCTGAAGACAACGACTCAAACTGCTATCTACACCTAACACGTAACATCAATCTATTTTAGTAGATTTCTTTTTTCCTAAACTCCCCTTCGTGCAACTAAAATGCAAATACCAACGATTGTAATTCTCAGCGTTTACTCTGATTTTATTTTACGTTTTCAAGAGAAAACGTAATGCCACAAAGCATTCGCACAGTTCCTTAGGTGTAAAGACACCAAGTGCTCTTACACAGCGGATAATTTGATCAGAAGATCCTCTACTTCGGGCAATGTGTACAATATGAGTAATTTTATAAACGCAACAAAAAAGAGCCGCAAACAAAACCATTCTATTGTTTTAATTAGCGCAAATTCTCATGATAATTTAAATAAATAGTTTAGAAGATATACAAAATGAAGCATTTTTGAGACAAAAAAAGATATTTAATAGGTCTAATATTCTACATTTGTTTCAAATCGAGATTACAATAATGACAATTGACCAGTATACCAGTCGAAAAAAGATACGTGGCTCAGAGTCGTTCAATTAATTCTTAACACTTACTACAGATAACTTGACGTGACAATGATTTAAATTTGCATAAAACTAATTTTGTAAATAAGGGCCAAACGATTTTCATTATTTCAAATAATACTTCCGAACAATGATCTGATAGAACAGAAAACAGATCAGCAATCAGTGGAAACAATAGTTTAAATCTATTGTCACTATACAAAGAGTTGTGAAAAATAACAATATCATTAAAGTTTAATATAAAAATTTGAAGAAAAAAAATTGATTACGTGTCAAAATTCTTCAACTTCATTTTTCTTCATTCTTCAATTTTTCTGTTTTGTTACTCTTTTTTATTATTTTTTTTTAAAAAGTTTTATGTTTGAGACATAAAGAATAAAATAAAATATATTTATAAAATAAATTTTACTCAACTTGTGTTTTTCCCTTGAGAAATAAACCAAAAAATTTCAAATTAATTAACTAGGAATTCAATTTGAGAACAGTACTAAGCATGAAAGGTTCATCATTAATATTTAACTACAGAACTCACAAAACTACACAAACGACAAATATTGAATTCCTTTTTAACCCCCTCATCTCCTTTTTCGTATATAAAAATAATAAAAAAAAACAACATAAAAACTAATGCCAAATCAATTCCTTAAAACAAAACAACAAAAAAAAAATACATAAATCCCTTCTTTTTTTTTCAAAAAAGAAACAAATCATTTTTTTCCCAAATTTTTTTTTTTCCTTTATATTTTTTTCATTCCTGTCGCCATTTTCCTTTGGGAACTGTGAGTTGCTGGAACCACGGGGCCATATTTTTCAGTGAGAAATGGCAGCCTATAAAAAAAAGAAAAAAAAAGAAAAAAGAAAAAAACAGTATCACGTTTTGGAACCAACCGCGTCTCGCTGTCTTATCTACTCGCCCCCTGAGGGCGCACTTGCGAGAGGTGAAAGAAACACATTGTTCAAACCGTGCTTAGATATTACCAAAAAACCACTAAGCATTGTATTCAGTAATACAATTTACAAAATCCCAGAACACTCTTAATTGCCGTGTTTACAAAATTATATAAACATTTTTTTAGACTAAAAAAAAGAAAAAAAAAACAAAACAACCTTTAATCTCCCATTTTTTAAATTTTAAACCTAAAAGAAATTATTAAAACAGGAAACAAAAAAGAAAATGTGTTCAGCAATAAAAAATTAACAAACCAGACCAAAGGAGTCGATAATCAACAATAGTGCAAACGCTTATCTGGCCCTGACACGAGAGGTTGAGTTTAGTTTGTGCGCAAGCGCAGTGCCATGTATCGAGCGTCTGTGTGGGCGTCTCGTGTGCTCGTGCTGCCTGATTATTTACGGCTCCACGCTGTCTGTTTCCAAGGCAGCCAGCAAAACCCTCATCTCAGCATTGGCTTCTGGGATCGGGTCTGGCGCCGTAGTCGAATACAATTCGATTTTCACATTTCGAATAAAAATAAAACCCAAAATTCACGTTCCAGCAATTGTTTTTCGAAACAAACACAATACCATCATCATAGAAAATCAATTATCTTTAGAATTAAACCAATTAATAATAGCATTTCGTTTTTCCTTTCCTACATTTTAATTTTTGATTCATTATTCAAGTGTTTTTTGGGGTAAGTTTGTTGCGGTCTCACCTTTTTATAGCGTGCCACTAATTTTAGCACTATCCGTTTCCACGACAACAAAAGTGTAATTAAGCCAATGGCATAATAACAGACGCCATTGCCCTGCAACAAATTGCTATGACGTCATAATGGCTTTGCCTTGTTGACGTATTTAAGTAAAAGATGGAAGAAAGAGGCGGCGGCGGTGGAGGAGGAGGAGGAGGAGGAGGAGAAAGTAAAAGACCAAAATGAGATTATTCGAGCAGTGCAAATTATTTCCAAACAGGTTTAACGCTTAAATCCTGTTCCGATTTTGATTGTTCTTTCTAAAGAGATTGACACCAATCAATACATTTGAATTAAGGTGAGGTGAGATGAGGTGAAAGTGGTGAAGAAGGGTGTTTACCTAACACAGCCACACTTGTTCTACTCTAACACGCAATAAAAAATTTTTCCATCATCATCGCGAGTAATAAAAACAAAGGAAAGAAAGAAATGGAGAGAAGAAAACAGGGGTCGTAAATAATTCGCAAAAAAGAGAGAATAAAAAAAGAAAAAGAAAAAACAATTACTTTTTAATTCTTTTTTCTTTTTCTTCTAGCTATTAGTATAAAAGTAAAAATAAAAATAAAAACCGAAAATATTTCGGTAATTATTTCGTTTCATGTTCTTTAATAAGCCAGTATTATAAAGAAAAAATTGGTAATAATAAAAAAAATAAATCATAATCGCATGAAAATAATAATAATTAATGGCAACAATATATTTTCTAACTTCTGTTGTTGAGTTAACAAAATCCCAAGGTTGTTACCATGGTGATATAAAGAATAAAAATGGCCGAGTTTAAAAATAAAAGCTCACTGATTGCCCGGTTTAATAACAAGGAATCCCGCACCCGTTACCATGACGACAGATCAAATGAATGAAAACCCCAACCCCCCATGTTGTTGCTTCACACCAATATAACACGGTAGTGCAACAAAGCCGCATTTCAGGGTGTGTTTTTCTTTTCTCGCTTACACGGAATAGTAGAATAATAATAATAATAATAATAATAATAATAACAAAAAGAAAAACACATTAATATTTTTACTAAAACAAATACGCTTTTATTTTAAGTCGGAAATAAAATCAGGAAAAAAAATAATAAAGGGAGAAAGAAGCTTCGTTCATATGGAGCAATGGCCCCCGTTTTCAAGCATTGATTGGGGCTGCGAGCAAAGCGCGTGCCACAATGGCAGCACGCTACTCGATTTCACACGTCCCACCACGGATCAATACCCGTCGTTGGAGGACCCCTGCCCGGGGGGAGCCGGCGGCAGCTGTCGCAGTCTAGTCACTCCCTTCCCCTTTGGTCCATTGTATCTGTAGAAGAGAAGATTGTTGGAATAAATTAAATATTCCACCCGGTCCCATTTCGGCAACTGAAATTTACTGCATTATTAAGTAAATAACGTGTTTAAAAAAAAAAAAATATATAAAAAAAAAATGTTAAGGGAAAAAGGTTTAACGATTAGTTTTCCTGGTAATGGAAACAGAAAATGTTATTAACTTATTAAAATAATATAAAAATAGATGTTGGGGTCTATAACAAGACAGAATTTACTTATCGAGTTAAATATTTTTTTAAGTTTTCCCCGTCATTTCGTTTTTTTTTGTTGTTGCTTATTGCATGTTTGTTTCATCATAAACTATTTTTTCTTTTTCTTTCGAATTTTTAAATTTTGTATATTTTATTTAGGAATCGGATAGAATTTCCACTACCAATTTTTATTTTTAGTTAAATATTTATTTTCATTATAATGTATGCTATAATGAGCAAATTTCATGTTTTATTCCGACATTTAGGTACAAACTAACAAGATTAAATCTAAACGATATTGAGCGTTTTAACTAACAGTTGCCCGAATTTAATAAGAAAGTTTAAAATAATTTCATTAAAACTGGTATTAAATGTGTTTTTTAAACCACAAAATATATATATATGTAATAATTTATGTATGCAGCCTTTATTTTGTCCATTAGTTTATTAATTCAAATTAGTGTTATTAGAGTCGTTTTATTTGAATTACCTGTCATGTTAGAAGGCCATGAATCTGTCAATATAACTACTAACTTGTAAGTACTAATCACCAACAGTTCTGCAATTCAATTTTCTACATAGAAATATCCTCCCGCTTATTACACCTAAAAACATTTCTTAGGATCCAGTTGCATTGAAAATGCCGGTTAAATTCAGATAACGCAAGTGCGCATTAATCATTAATACGCATCCTCCATGTTTTCCTCGTTGCGAGCCCTTTAATTCATAAACCTATCGATAAATTGAATACTAAAAAAAAGCCCCTTTCCTTCTAAATGGTAGTCATTACACTTCTGGACCAATGTAATCCATCAACAAAGGTTTGTTTCCCAAATAAGTGGACATAAAAAGTAAAATGCAGTTGAATTTTACGAGCATCGGTCTCACTTTAAGTCACAGACGAACTTGAAAACGTGAACGAGTCCCCTAGCAACCAAGTCCAACGTCCTATTGATTTCAGGCGGTAGCACTTGTGTCAATTGCCTACTGCCAGGAGAAAGTAATCCATCCATTCAACCAAAATTTTCTGGCCATGGGATTTGAATACTATTGCTTATGAATAAAGAAAATTACATCACAACTCAATATGTGTTCGCCTCCTTCGTGAAATTGAGAGCTTTACAAACGGATTATTTCCAAGTGCTAACGACCAAAATCCCGACGAATTTCATTTAACAATGCCATTACATCAATATTTCAGTTAAATGTGTCTCAGTTTCATTTTACATTTTTGTCTTCACAAAACAAACAAAAACTAAAGGCGAAATAGTGAGCTTCCATTTTCAACACTCAAATTTGCATTCATTTTCCTTCAGTGGTTGGTTATTTAACGTTGCAATACTATTCTCTCCCCCATTTTTTTTCATCAGTCTAACTCATTCATCGCTTGTAGAATTAATTAATAAATGGCCAGGTTTACCTCATTAAGAATCGACTTTTGTTCTCCAACATGGAACCCTCACAATACCAATTTTTGGTGCTCAAGGTTTTAGATCGAAATTTGATGGTCAATTGAGACCCAACATGGTATTGGCAAGGGTTATAAACTAGATAAATTGTCCTACAAATTGTTAGAACTTAGAATTTAATGTAAGCAAATAAGAGAGTAGTGTGTTGTTACAGAGTATAATTAAGAAATTTCCCGCAATGAAGATAAAGAAACTAGAAAGCATGTTTAAATTAGATGCATTCAATAAGTTCACAATTTTTCTTACAATTTTCTATTAAATTGTCATGTACACCTGAAAGAGAAATAATTGGAATGACAGTGCAATCGTCAAACATATTGCTTGACTGTTGATGAAACACGACTCGAATCTCAAGTCAGTATTTTCAAAAACACAAATTGCAAAATCACTCTCAACCGCCCCTCAAAAACAGACTAAACTATCAAAGGAAAAAATTTATAATTTAATATTGTTTATGTGTAGATTGAAAATAAACTCATGCCAACGATTAAATTTTACACCCCCAACGAGTGCTAAAGTTCTAGAACAATTATGCCTGAAATTCTATAAAAATTTTATGGTTACAAAACACCGGAAACAAATTTTCAGTACTTCAGTTTATGAATGTTGTCATGTCTTTACTCTACTTTTTAAAATGCTTTGTCGATAAAACTTGAAATGTTTCCATTCTCTGGTCAAATTCCGAAATTCTACGAGTTTTAGCACTAGTTGAAACATAGCTTAGAAATTTGTCAACTTATACACTTGTAAAGTTTACAATGATTTCTAAAAATTCTTTAAATCAACACTGAAAGCAGCCTTTCTTAGTTCTGTAGCCACAATGGTAACTTGGCAGCTACATTGCGTGTAATTCAAACCAATTTTCTTCTGTATGCGCTCCAGATAAAAAAATTCCTCCCATTAACTGGTGAACAGTGTTGATTTAGTAGACAAAGAAACCACACAGACTGGAAATCATAAATTTAGCTACAATTTTTCTATTAAATGTTAACACTTAAGGAAAGCTACACTTGAAAATGGCAACTGATGAGCAGTGGTACTTCCCTTATGTCCTACAAACATTGTAAATCAAAATTATAACATGTTAATGTGCTATTAAGGAAAATTACTGATTTCCAGACATTGCAGCCACCTACTTAGCTTTATTACAAATTATCAAATTCCATGTATTTATTTTTTGAATAAAATTAAATAAACAAAATAAAAAACTTTTTGGATGCACCTACAAGACTTTAAAACTGCATTAGGGTAAAGCGAAAAGAACTTAAGTTTCAGAATAATTTATTGTATAAGTAGTCAACATGGAAAAGTACAAATATTGCAATACAACCAAACTACTTCGGAAAAAAACGTACAACAGCCGGCTGTTATTTTTTTTATCATCTTTTCTTTTGACAAATAAATTAATTTGTAAAATGTACACAATCTCATCATTGGTAATCTCAAACTGGGCTTTGAAGAAAGAGATCTGAAATAGAACACTCAAGAAATATGTTTCGTCTTTTTTTTAAGAGATTCTTAGGGAAAGGGGGCATTTGGGCCAGGAAATTGTAATCAAATTAATAAAAAAAATTCATTCCCTAGTTGTTGTTTCTTTTTTTTCCATATGAGAGATACTCATCAAAGATGAACAAAAGTGTGTCACACAAATTTCCACAATAAGCAAAAAACTACACGATTGGCTAAAAGTAATCCATCAGACTACAAGGATCAACATCAACTTAGAGGTTAGTAATTAAGTTAATTTAAAGAGAATAAATAAAAGAGAAAAAATTTTTTTTTTTTTTTACCTATTAAAAAGGGTTAACGTGAGAAAATGACACCAATGACAAAAATCATTAGATAATAAATAAATAATCAAACACTTTGAGGGCATGGGTTTACACAATTAAGTAGTTACTTTTTTTTTGTTCTTTTAAAGAAAAATTCACTATTTACACTTAAAGAGATCAGTTTTCAAAGTTTACTTCTTCAACTGGCCTGCAAACTTTTCTTATTTTTTTTTTTATTATTAATAATTAATAAATTCAATAAAGAAATATTCGGACGTTCAAATAAAATGGATGAGAGATAGAGAAAAAGGGGTAACACATTTAAGGATAAAGATTCTTTTTTTAAGTAGTAAAATTTCACACTAAACTGAGACACGAAAACTGAGTATATATTTTGTATACAGATACAAGACTAGCTTCACAATTGAAAAAAGTTGAGCCAAGACCATGCAACAATGTCTAAGAAAAAAAAAAGAGTGAAAGATTTTTTTCCATAACTCTAAAAGATTTTCATCAAGATTTCTTCTCTCTCTCTTTGGAGACACTAATAAATAGAAAAATTAATCTTTTTTCAGGGGAAATGGGATTTTCTCTTCTCTTAATTTAAATTTCTTAACTCCTTAATCATGGAACAATAAATTATTGCATCATTTTGAGGAAGATTTGGGATTTCCCGCCTCAATATTTTTTTTTTATTTTTATTTTTAATATACCATTCAACATGGCTGTGCTGCAGAGACAATTCACTGGAACGTCAAAAATATTTTTACACTTTTTTCTTAAAAGTGAAAACTACTAAAAACCTTTTTGTTTCTACAGCTCAAAATGTCTACTTGTGGGGGTGGACTATTTATCTAGCTACCATTACTCTCCATTGTTTTCTCTAGAAAATCAATTTGATTTTTTTTCTTCCTGTGTGCTTATTAAATATTTTACAAATTCCATTCAAATATCCCAAATAAGTCAAGCAAAGCCAAATTTGCCGTTATTTTTTGTTTTTTCTGTTTTTTACATTTTGACAAAAAATTGCATCCGAGAAATATTATTAACTAGGCTTAGCAGACATCTTTGCCACCTTTAAATATTAGCAGAAACAATCTTTTTTAAATATTCTGCAGCATCAAACAACTTCATAAAATACATTCCAGTATTTTTTGTTTCAAGCCAGCCTCAAACTTTAGTTGGAAGGGGTTTTTTAAATTTTATTCGAGTAGCCATTTTCGTTCGCGCTCTCCCCTCCCCTTCCTGCCCAACAGGACACAAAAGTCCATGACTAGATTTGCTTAGTATATAATAAGATATATATATATATATATTTTTTCATATTTTTAAAAATTTTTTCATTTTTACTGCAGTAAAAATTTTCATGGGCATCAAAATTCAGAGCAAAAAACACTAAAACCATATACAGACACACTGACAAGCAAAAAGAAAGAAAAAAATTTTAAATTTTCAAAATCAATTAGTTTTTAAAACAATACCCAATTTTTGTTAAATGTCTTTTTAAAAATATCACTTTGACTTTTCTTAACTGTCTTAACTTTTCAAAAAACAAAAGTTTTCAGGAATGTTTGTCTTTTTAAAGGAATGGTCAAATTAATACTTTTTTTAAATTATATTTTTTTAAATTCCGAAAAAAAATCTTATAATAGTAGTAATAAGTTATTAATATTAAATAAGTTTTAAAAATTTGTTTTTCCCTTAATATCTTCAACCTTTGAGGTTTGGCTTTAACATCATGATAAATTTTATCAAAAATGGTATTTTCTTTTTGGTTGACTAGCTTTGTATTTCTATATTGTTAATTATATACAAGTGACCTTTAATACGAAAAAATTCCATTTTCCTGACATTTTTTTTTTTTTTTTTACCAAAATTCACTGGAAGATCATTAAGTAACCACTTGCTACCCAAATTTTTCTCTTTTATCCTCCTCTATACCACAATCTCTTCCAACATTAGCTACCGACATATTATAGGAATGATTTCTGTATTTAGTTTCTTTTTTTATTAACTTTTTATAAAAATATACCAAGTGGAAGTTGATGTATTATTTATGACTGGGCTTTTATTTTTTTTCTTTTATCTTTAAAACTTCAATAAAATTTTGCGCGTTCAATACCATCCTGAATTGTCTCATGGAATGTGGTGGGGGAGTAGTGAACACAAATAATCAGTGAGCTAAGTATATGGATTTTAGCTTTGCTGTAATTGTTTTTGGGTTATTCAATTTCCAATTTCAACAATTTTGAAAAAATAAAAAAAAAAAATAAAAAAAAAAATTATAAACTAAAATTAAGAAGAAAAAAAATAAAAATAAAATCAGAATTAAAAACGAAAACCAAATAAAATGAAAATAATAAACAAAACAAAACAAAAAAAATGTCCAATTAAATCAAATTTAATCAAAAGAAAAAAAAAACACAAATGCAAACTTTTTTTTTAAACCTAAGTAACTTAAACCTAAAATATTAAATAAATTCAAAAACCCAAAAAAATTTAAAGTAAAATACTTCGTAACGTAATTAAATGAAAAAAATTAAACTAAATGGGGAAATAAAGCATACAGCAGCAACTTGCTAAACCTAAAATAAGTGAATACTTATGCAGACCTATATAGGGAAATAAACAAAAGCAAACACTCAAAATAATACAAGACAAAAATAATGTCACTAACATGAAAGAGAAAAGAGAAAAATTAGATCAATAAAATAATAATAAAAAAAATAAACGTAACTAAATAGTAACTCAGCTCCTGGCTACGAACCGATGACAAAAAATAAGCATCGTTGTAATAATATAAAGAATTCTTTTGCAAAATATGCTCAAATTTTTTCAAAAACTTGAAACAAAAAAAAAAATCTCTTTTTTCTCTTAAAAATAATATTTTTTTTGTTAAAATTTCAATTTTTTCTTTTAAATCCCAATCTCGAGGGTCATAAAATTTTTTAAATCCATGTGACACTTATAAAAAAAATAATCCAAATTTGAACACAAGATAATCCATAACTTTTCTGTATGGACAAATCCAATCAAAAATTAAACACAAAAAAATAATTAAAAAATTATAATAAATTCAGATTCTCAGTGTCACTTTAACATCAAACCCTCAATTAAAAATTAACACAAAGAAAAACGAAAAAAGACAAAAATAAATGATAATTAACAATTCTAACTCAAATTTTAAAAAAAAATTCGCAATCGACATACGATATAAACCAAATTCAAAAAACAAATTGGTTCCATTTCTATTTTCATGGAACGCCGTTCCATTTTTCCTTAAACAACAACTTGATGATTAATTAATAATTAATAATACTCTCCACAGATACAGACTGGAGGCAGCGACAAATGCCACGCGCCATGTAAATGTGCCGCTAACGCAGATGTCGCCGTCGCTCCATATTCATTCGAAGTCGCTTTTCAAAAAACCACTTAACGATGAGAACAAGAGACAAAAAATATATCAAAGTTCCATGTCACGTGACCATAAGTACAAGTTCGCTCAGTTTTTTTTCTTTTCAAGTTATTTGACTAGAAAAATTTTAACTCTGCTCGCTTGAGCCCACGGGGTCTGTGAGCCTGACCGATGTCCGCCGTTGGAGCCCATTTTTTTTTAAGAGGGCTAAATCTCCCTCGCTCCCGCCTTCCTAAAAAAAACACAAGGTAAGAAGGAGGGAGACTTTATATCCCTTAGTTTTTCTTTTAAAAACAAAATAAAAAAAAAAAAGTTTAAAATATTTAAAATTAAATACAAATGAAAAACAAAAAAGAAAAAATGAGAGACAAAAAAAAAAGTAAAGTGAAAAATGAAGATAAATTATAAATTATGGGCATGGGACGGTGCAACGGACAGGCTCGTCTTCCCAAACCTCTCTACGTCTTGCGGTTATTCGTCTTGAAGGAGACTTGGAGCACGCGGTTGCCCAACGCGTATCCGTTCAGCGACTGAATGGCCACCACTGCTTCGTCATAATTGGTCATCGTGACAAAACCGAATCCTTTGCACTTATTTGTTTGCAGGTCACGGATAACTTTCACGTTCTGCACTGCGCCAAAAGGTCCAAAGAGCTGCCATAGGATGTTCTCCTCCGTCTCAGGGGCCAGGTTGTACACGAAGATACACCAACCGGACCCGTTCACCGCGTTGCCGGCCATCAGGGAATTGGCCAACAGGTCACCAGCCATCGGGGAATACCTAGTCACGAGTTATCGCACAACGTCAAACATTTACCGTTAGGTACAAAAAAAAAAAAAAAATCAGAAATAAATCATAATAAACAAAAAAAAAAAAAATATGTTTAAACAAAAATAATAATAATAAATAAATTAATTAAAACAAAAAAATAAATAAAATAAATACAATATTCGAATATGTTCGAAATACAGTGTACGGTCTATTATGTATATATTTTTACTAAATAAAAAAAATATCGAATTAGTGTGAATAATAACGTGACCACTGTTAAAGCGCTAAACGTTACAAACCAGCCGTTCTGATATTTAAAATTCGCACTCCGCTCGAGTGGCGTCTTTTTAAAAAAAATAATCTATATTCATATAAATATTTTTTTATTTCTCTTTTTTTGAGAGAAGAAAATGGGGAAAAGAATAGATTGGTGGGTCTGTCGTCACGGACCCATCTGGAGGTTGCTCAAAAAATTAAACCGTTGTCGATTTTTGTTTTAATGTCTCAAGTGTGGACAACTATTATCAAAACCACGTCGGACTCATCTTAAAACCCGCACCCCAAAAAATAAAAGTTTTTCTTTCTTTCTTCTTGTTATTATATATTGTATATATATGTAATATTTACCAATAAAAATTCATGCACCGCTTTTCTTTTTAGTATTCAAAAATAAAATGAACGAAAAAGTGGAAAAAGAAAAACGGCACCATTTTTTTCTTCAACAATTCAAATATTATCATTTAAACACAATTTAAAACCCCACACTTCTGAAAGACCAGTTTGCCCGTATTAAAACTATTTTTTTTTTTTTTTTTTTCAAATAATAGAACTACGAGAAGGCCTAGTACAGTCACTACGGAAATTAATTTAAAAACAAAAATGCAAAAGCGGAAAGGTGGAAAAGCAAATTTAAGTGTAAGTTGCAGATCAGAGAAAACAAAAATAAAAGAAAAATTAAAGAAAAATATCAACTAAATCAAAGTTGGAAATAATAATAAATGATAATGAATACAAATTAAAAAATAACTTAAAAAAGTAATAAAAAACGAAAAATCAAATTACTGACCTCTGAACTGCCCTGCTTACAGTTGCCACGGCTTTACCAGAACTATAAAAAATTTACAAAAATAAAAATAAAAACCCAAATCAATCAATTTTAAAAAAAAATAAAATAATAAAAAAAATTATTTTTAACGTCGCGTGGCAATTACATGCAAATTTAAAATCAAAACGTTCAGGACAGAAATTAAAGCGGAGGAATGGACGAAATAATATATATGTATGACAAAAAAAAAAAAAACAAAACAAAAAAAACAAAACAAAAAAACTAGTTTAAACTAATAAAATCAACATACAAAACAAACTCCAAAAAAACTATAATAAAAAAAAACCTAGCTTATTAACTTAAAAAAAAAAAAAAAACCAAACAAACAGCAACTAAATTTTCATAAATTAAAAAAAACACCATGCAAATACTCCTAAAAAAAAAACCAAAAACAAACAATAAGGGCTGAAAACTGAAATGAATTTAACCCCCCCCCCCAACCAAATCGAAACAAAACATTAAAATTTCAACTTATTTCATTTCAGTTTTCCATCGATACACCATTCCATTCTACATATTCGTCCGTTACCACCCTCACCTCCAAACACGCCACCTTCCTCCTTCCCCAACCCGCGAAAATGCACCGAAAATTCGAACCAGTTTTATTCGAAACCTCAACTGAAATCAACCCAATTCAAATCAAATCAAATTTCGAACCCCGGTGCACAACTTACCATGAATAATAGTAATTCGAGAAAAATTCAACAAAACCTGGAAATAAAGACGGGAAAAAAACCGAAACTTCAAATCCAAATCATACAAAGATAAATATAAGAGAATTAAATAAAACCAAACCAAGGACGAATAAATAGCAAAATGGAATACGTGATCAAAGTACCTGGACTGTGGGACCTGGGTTAGAGGAATGTACCTGAAGCGGCCTGTCGGATGATGGATGGGGCCACCAAAACGTCTTTGCGGAGACAGATAGGCGGCTAGTGGGGGTATTGCCTTGGCGTTGTTGCTCGGGTTGTTGGCAAACTTGACAGTGATTGGTTCGGCGGCGCCGTCCGGGATCGTTCCGTGCAGCTTCTGGATCGCTCGTTCAGCTTCCACTCTTTGGTCAAATCGGATAAAGCCAACACCTTTGGATAGTCCTAAAGGGGGTGAATATAATGCAAATAAACAGCAAGAGGAGGGGGAGCAAACGGGACAGAAGAAAGCGAGGGTTTTGTGAGAGGAGGATTTTTCGTTTAAAGAAAGGAGAGAGAAGATTTGTGTTAGTAAGTTAAAACAAAAATAAGAAGCAGATCAAACGAAACAAAAAAAGGTTGGTGAGGACGTGTGGGGGAGGATATGAAAAACAAAAACATAAGTGGGGAAAGGAATTTAAAATAAAGGAAAAAATGCGTCCATCAAAATAGTAGTTTTTGATGCAAGGAAATTTTTTTATTTTTTTTTTCTTTTCAATTCAAATATTTCAAAAACTAAAAATTCAAATAATTTAAAATCAAATCAAATCAAAATTTAAAAAATAATAATAATAAAAAATTAATAATTTTTCAAATTTTCTATTAAAAAATAAAAAATTATATGTGCTGGGCGACTTAAGCAACATAAAGCAAAACCGCAGTTAGTGGAAAACGTGTTAAATATACGTTTTTGAAAATGTAAGGAAAATTCACAACAGCAAATATATGTATACAGAGGACAAATTTCTTAACATTAAAAACTAATACTTCTTAAAATTTTAAACTTTAAAAAATTTCTAAAATCATACACTTAAACTAAAATTCAAACTATAAATTGAAGAAAAATCTTAACGAAATAATAAAATACAAATTTTTATCAGTAAATGCAAATGCCTTTACCTGTAATATTGTCACAAAGTATCCGCGATGTGATGATGCGACCGTACGGAGTGAACAAATTCTCTAAATCTTGCTGTGCCATGGATTTTGGTAATCCGCTCACGTACAGATTGGCACCCTTTATTGCTTCACTACTTGGTCTGGCATATGACACCTACACAAATTAACAACCGACATTTTACATTCTCGTTCCATTTTTCAAAACTGAAACACCATAAAACGCTCTTAACGCGCACTTCCGCATCTTTACAATACAACAAAATTTTAACCAAACCGTCCAGTGAACAAATAAAACACCCCTAGAAGTTAATTCAAACTTTGAATTGAGAAAAATATTAGAAATTTCGGGGATTTAAATGCATCGGATTTGTTAATCAAAGGTATAACTGAAATTCCACAAAATCCCTACTGACATGTCTTTCCCACAAAATCCAGACTTTTAATGCATTTTTCTACACTTGACTAAGTGATTAAAAGCAACTTCATTTTCAAAGATTTTACTTCCCCCTTTTATCTTTTATACATACCTTGATGGTTTTATTCTGAAGACGTAACCCGTTCAGCGTGTTTATGGCTTTTTCAGCATCTTCAGGTCGCACGTAATTAACAAACCCATATCCCAAACTTTGCCCTACAATAAGATGAAATAAAAAAAATTAAAAGTATAACCAGTTACCACAAACAACACAAGGCAAAAATAAATTAATATCAATCAACAAAAAAAAAAAGAAAAAAAAAGAGAGATAAAAAACCCAAACAAAAAAATCCTTTCTTTAAAAAATATTTAATTAAATAAAAAAGACTACTAACTGATTCCACACACATTTCTCCAGCCATAAATAAAAATAGCACACGAAGAACTATTCTTGGATAATCCATCACATACA
Organism: Strigamia maritima; assembly: GCA_000239455.1. NCBI lineage: Eukaryota > Metazoa > Arthropoda > Chilopoda > Geophilomorpha > Linotaeniidae > Strigamia > Strigamia maritima. Next base: position 898,938 of record JH432010.1, on the reverse strand, counting down.
GGACGTACCATTTACGAAATATCAAAAAATGAACCGTTTTAAATCCAACCATTGGTCTCGATGATGACCTAAGATCGAAACATTACGCATCCGCACATTCCTCAGAGATGAGTAAAGCCCAGGTTAGCAATAGTGACTACTAAAACTCCACTTTAACTCGCAAAAACTCAACAAAATTAAATATAAAAAAAATATCGACACCGAAGGCCATTGAGCGTAAATAATTCTAAAAGTAAACCCGTTAAAAATCGAGTCGCATTGCGGTTTTAAATTCTCCCGTCGATGGCAGCGATCCAAATTTCGCCAGACACTAACAGCGACAAACATTACCTCCGCTAGCCCTAAACATCGAATAAATTCAAACTGTCAAAATAAACATAAAGCGTCAAAAACTTTTAAAATATGTACAAAAACTTAAACTGCTAACACGGAATCAAAAACCCACCACTTCATCTATTATGTAAAACCCCATTACGAGCTTAAATAAGCTGCTCAAAAAACCAGTCAACGACATATTCAACCCAAATAAACAATCTAGACTCATAATTTATTTAATTGAGACTCGAGTAGGCTGCAGAATGTCGGAACGACCAAAGCGGCAGCTCAAATCTAATTGTCCGCAAATCGAAATAAATTTCCTCAGCATTTTAGAAAATACTAGACTACAACTTATTCGATATTCCTAAAAATAAATAAATAAATAAATAAATAAATATACATATATTAAATAAAAGTAAAATGTAAATAATAATTTTCCTATTAATAAAGGGCGTGAAATGTTTTTAAAAAGAACTCCGAACTGCCATTTGGCTTAAAATGTCTCCAGATATCAATGTGGCCAGTGCATTATCGACCGCCTCCATCTCAACACACCTGCATAATACAAGATTTTTCTCCATTTCGAAGTCCTCCCATGTGCAACGAACTAGTTTGAAAAATATTCAAAACGCCCCAAACCATTTCGAATTAAAACTCGCAAATCTGACGTCATCCCGACATTAACGCCATCAATTATTACTCGGCTAACCATCTAATTAGCTCAAAATATATTATAAAATCGTAATAAATTAAAAAAATTGTACTAAAGAACAATTTCCAGCCAAATGTTTACGATCAACACACTTATGTATAATAAATTTAAAAAAAAAAATAAAAATAAAAATAAAAAAAAATAAATTAAATTAAAACATCGCCAATAGCAACCAAAATCTTAAATTCCTTTTAACTCGCCGAAGCAAATTGGCAACTTCAATTCAACATATTGAAAGGTGATTAAACAGTAGTTGAAAAAACTGGCTCGAACTTTCGAAATTTAAAAATACTGCAACCCGTACGATTCTAAGACCTCCTCGAAGTTTGACAAAATAAATAAAAACTTTTCATCGTCCCAAGTGATCACCGCAGCAATTTCGTTTGTTCACGCCATAATGGACAAAATGAAGTTCGGCTCGCTTCGCATCCAAAACAATCCTCGAGCCGACATTCAATAGCATCGCATCTCGCGGGTACACTAAACATGCACCAATATTCTTTATACATGAGTGACGTGCACAAGCAGTCGACCAAATTGGATTTCTTGCTTCATCAGATTGGAGTCACGTCGTCAACTGACGAACGACAAGATCGGGACATTACCATAGCAACTCAATCCGTGTTGCTCGCTCTTTACCCGACGCCAAAACTCATATTTATTTACAAACCGACCTTCTCGGTAATGGGCTTTCGTCAAACTACAAATCGTCTCAAGTGTCATCCAATTGTCAATAAAAAAATAAAAAATTAAAGAAATAAATTAAGAGAAAATCACAACTCATCGATTTACAATTTCCCCACCAGTCATACACCATTAAAACACTCACGGGTTTTTTTTTCTCTTTTTTTTTGTTGCAACATTGATTTTCCAATCAAATAAAGATATCCAAATACCTGTGACTTTGTCCCGTATAAGTTTGCATGATTCTACTTCTCCGATGCTCGAAAATAAACTCCGAATTTCTTCCTGAGTCATCGTTTGCGGCAGGTAATTCACTATGAGATTCGTCTTGCTGTCCTCGGGTCCGGTTCCTGTTTGGGCCGAGTTGTTATGTAACGTGCCATTCTGCTGCGGTTGGCTATCCATACCATTCATTGTGGCAACTAAAAACAAAGGAAAATACATTAATCGTACGAATATTTTTTGAAAAGAAATATCATATAAAAAAAATAATTCTCAACACACAAAACGAGAAAAAGAAAAGAAAAAAAATTAAGAGAAAGAAAATGAACAAAAAGCTGCCGTTACGCCCTTGAAATATCAACAAAACACATTAAGACGCATCAGTCTTGTCTCGTTTACCCACCCAATACAAAAAAATAATCAAATTTAACGATTTATTATCGAATTTTCATCCCCCCCCCCCACAAGACTGATGCGTTTCTCTCATTCTCACACAAAGAAATTTTGTTACAAACCAAAATTTCACTATTAATTGACAAATTTTTTACTGTTATTAGCACTTTTTTTTGTTAATTCTAACCTGTGCAGCTGCTCTTATACCATGGATGTCCCATTTCAGAGTCGGGTAGGTGACCGGAAGAAGAATCAATCTTCAGCATGGTTTTGCCTCCAACTAGAGGTTGGATCACATTCACTTTCTCTGACATAGTAGTGGTGCTTCAATTCTCTACACACAAGATATAAACCTACATTTTTATATTTTTTTTTTAAATGTGTCTTTTTTAAGTTTAAACTAGTTTTATTACTAAATCTTCCTTAATTTAAAGGTAAATATTTTTTTTTGTAGCAAAATTTCTTTGGTTATTACAACTTTTAAATGGAATTTACTTTTTTTAAAAAAAATAAAAAGTAAATAAAATATATTTACAGCGTGCAAGCAGCTTTGTATCCTTTGTTTCCTTCAAAATGAATAATTTAACAGCTTTAATATGTATTTTCTCCACGATTAAAAAGTAAAATATATATTTTTTTTAGCCCTTTCAAAAACCAAAGCACAAAATAAGGGGATTTATACACAAAAATTTCAACCAAATTTAAAATATATATGTGTATAACTAGTACAATATTAAGAGTATATTGGTGCAAACTTAATTAGTCCTACATTTTAGAATACTACCACGCACTACAATGCTTAAGTGAAAATATCATTTTCAAACCACTCGTTTAAACAAACGTGACGTCAACACACGTGTTTAATTATAAGTATACTCGAAATAAAACTGTACGGCAAAAATTGTAAATGAAATAAATCGATGTGCGGAGCACTAGTCAAGTCTTATAATAGTTGAAAGTGAAAATAAAAAATAAAAAAAATTCAAACGGGAGAGGAAAAAATTAGTGGAGCGCGCACAATGGAGTCGGGGAGACAGAGAGAAAGCACGAGTTTTGGTTTTTCGAGGACAAATTTAAGTGGAAACAAATTCTTACCTGTATGGCCGAGTCCGTTGTTAAAACCGCAAAGGTGTCACAAAGCCGAATGGCTTAAAAAAAATGTAGTCTAGGTGGAGCCCCCAAGAGCAAGCGAAGGCTTTTGTCCTACGTTTTTCGTTGCGAAATGAGAAACAACGCAAAATGGCGTTGGTTTGGTAGATACAAACTGAAAACTTCGTTGTCTTTTTCCCAAACTGTTTTGACAAAACTCTACCGGGGGCCGGAAACTGAGGACCACGACAGTATAGACACAAAAACAGAGGTCTAACTAGACGAAAATGATTAAAAAACGAAGAAAAACAGCAACCGAAATGAGCGGTCGACTCCCCGACTAACACAACTCCACTTGCCCAGTGCTCGAACTAAATAACGCGAGAATCACGTACGAGCGAGAATAAAGTGCTGCCTATTTACTTCTGCTCCATATCAGCCCGCGCAATATTTTAAACCTCGTGTTGTGTGTGTCCGAGGTGTATTTGCTGTTGAAACTGTTGGCGTTGTTTCTTTAGTGCTTTTACACACTTTACCGGCATGTGATCATGGGTTGATGTCATTTAATTTCTTCTGAGAACCGACGGATTGCACGGATTATTTTTGCGGATCGGTTCGAGCCGAAGCACTACTTTACAACGGTAGAGCGGGAATCGGTGTAGAAAGGAAAAAATTATTTGAAACGAAGATTAAAGTTTAATATAAACATTTTAAAATTGTGCGTGAAAATCAACTTATTAATCTTACAACGAATGTAATTGGTAAAAACGTTTAAAAACCTTGTAAACAGAGAGAATTGATATTCGTCTCTTTTCACCGTTAGAGGGCGAAGCTGACTGAAAATGGCCGAACAAAATTCAGGTTAGTGAATTCGTCTTTGCATTTTTCCCGTTTATCAATCTAGATTTATACTTAAGTGTGTTAGATATTTCTGGAAACGAAATAGTAAATGTTAAATATGTTGCTTTGTGGGTAATTTTTAGATCCAGACATCTGAAAAAAATGTGATAAATTATTTTTGTGCTCTGGGATTTAATTTTATTTATTTGTTGTCAGAAAATTTACATGTTTATTGCCTTATTTTGAATATCTCGCGTTTTGGTGTGTTGGAAATTAATTGCAATTCCACGTCATAATTTTAATACTTAACAAAAAAATCGAAAATATGTTTTAAATACTGAAGTTTTAAATTTAGAATTTGATTTAATAACGTGAAATTCACTAGGAAGTTTTTTTTTAACACTGCAAATTAATATCAAAATTCAAAAAAAAATTTAATTTTGATTTTCTTTAATTAAACTCGCGTCGATGTGTGATGTAGGAAAGCCAACCGGGGTGCTTCTGAGAAATATAAAAATAAAATATCAATTATTGGCTTGGTTACCATCTTTTGTTGTGCTGTATTTTTATGGCACAAAGACTGGAAAAAAAATGTTTTGGATTAAATTTTTTTATTTTATTTTTCTTTCAAATACAAACATGACTAAAGCATTAAAAAAAGTGGAAAAAATATCAACTGATTAAAGGGCATGAAGTACTATACTGTTGTTTTGAGTTGAAATTATCACTTGGTTGTGACGCATTAATTTACTGATCAAACAAAGCAGACTTTTCCAACTTACAAACCCGGCTTCCGCGTATAAAATAATAATATTAGCAAAGGGAGAAGTGACTAAGCCTTGTGTTTGGTTTTTATTTACTTGAACATCTGAATGACGTCATTTTCATTTAAATTAGCAAAAAATTATCTCAAAATGGCGGCTTTACGGGTGGTTTAGAACAACTCAAATTTAATGTTAAAATAATGTTATTTGGTTTATTGCAGACAATAAACATCCTTATCCCTATTTTTTGCGTCTTAATAAATTATTATATAGTGTCAAGTTATGTTACATGAAATTGATTTTAGCAGTACCTGTGTTTAATGCTTTTTGCTTTTTGCCAACCTCTGAATCAGTAAATCTGATCATAGTTTATAATTTTCATTGTCAACACTAATCGGATAGATGAGACTCAATAATAGAAGTAAAATAATGGTTTTTATCTCCTCTTTTTATTTCTTCCAAATAAATCATGACTGATTTATTAGCTGGGAAAAAAGGCAAAAATGGTGTAAAAAAATAAGAGTGTTTTGAAAAAAATGATTTTTTTAATATGCAAATTTTTTGCGCAGAAAATTTGCAAAGTGTAGATTTAGCTTATCTGGCTTAAAATAGCTTAGTAATTTTTTTTTTAGTATTAAAATTAAAATTTTTAATGAATAAAGTGGTTTTAGTGGTTTGCTCCAGGCTCCATTAAGGGATTATTAATCTCAAGAATTATTCCTTGATTGAATTGAATGTTTTTTGTTTCTTAAAAAAATTTTTTTTTAAAGCTTTAATAATAGAAATTTATGTAAAATAGAGTACATGAATACCTTGATATTTGTTAAGTACTCATCCACTGGGTTTTCATGTAGGATGATGAATCACTTAAGTTCATAGAAAAATGACTTTCTTATTCCATCTGACTAATAAAATCACATTTTTAATATAAAAAAAAGCCCAACATTGATACCTAGTGCCATCTAGATCTAACTGGAATTGCACGTACATAAAAGTTTTACGCGAGAAATATGAAAAATTTAGATGAGCATAATTTGTTGGGGGATTGCTTTAATTTGTCTCTGGAATAGGAGGAAATGTAGAAGCATATTATAACTGCACAGCAATGAATTAGGATGAGTAATGGATCTATGCTCATAGGAGAGACTTCTTGGTTTGGAATAATAGATGAAAATGAAATAAAAATGCTATAAATGTGGAAATAATAAATTTAACATTAGATTTAAATCAAATGTAATCCTTCATTAAAATTTAATATTTTTCTAGGTAAAGTTTATTTCACTATAAATTCAATTGAGCAGTTCTAAAAAAAAGGAAACACGAATGTAAAAAGAACTTGGCTTTTTCTCTCTCCCTCTGTTCTAAGTGCGAATCTTAATAGCTTTTTATGTTGCACAAAGTCCATGATTGCATTTCTACTCCAAACCTATTAATTCCAGCCTCATTAAGCACAAAGAGAGAAACAAAAACCTCCCAACTCGAATGGGTCCATAGAGAAAGAAGAAGAAGAAGATGAGAATGAAGGATAGTGTTATATACCAATACTCTACTTTCCCATATACCTTTTCTTCCACTTTGGCGAATCTGCCAACTTGTGCCTAATTGAATTTAACCACATTGAAAATCTTCCCTTTTATTTCCTTCTCGGCTTCTCTGTGAAACAATAATTTTTAATAATAGTTTTATAAGTCAGTTGCTAATCATTTAATCCGTAAAAGTTGTTTTTAGATTTTTTTATTTTTATATTTTTACTTTTAGTCGCATCTGATGCTAATACAATTTCTATTGTTGTGGAGATTGTCTTAAGATGACTTTCTTTTCGTCATTAGGGTACAATTAGCAGATTCTTAAATGAGTAGAATACCTTTCTTCTCCTTAATGACCTTTTGTATAATTTTCCTTTCATTTTAATATTGTCTCCATTCTCTTGGCGGTGGTAAGATGCAACTTTACTTTTTCTCTTAATGTTCGGAACGCCTAGATTGGATTCTTAGCAAAAGAGAACTCATAAAAATGGTGATGCACTTAATTAGAAATGGGCTCATTTTCTACTAGATATACACAACTGAACTTACTAAGTGGTCGTATGTCCACTAGGAGATTTGTTTTCCAACAGTTTGTTTTCCAACAGTTTTCTGGAAAATTGTTTATTTGATTTCTGGGTTTATCAAAAACCAGAGTAGAAATTTCTGCTCTGGGATTCGAAATAATGGTCCAGGACCTTGAAAATTCTTCATTTTCTTTAGTGATGAATTGATTTTGATTATATTTATTGGAATGGGGAAACTAATGTAGAATCAGAAATTTTGTGCCTGTTTTGTGTTGTTTTTCTTTCTTTATTGCCTTATTCTATTTTTGTTTTTATGTTTTCTTTTAGAATTTTTTTCCCTTATTTTATAAACACTTTGGAAATGAAGACACCAAGGGTGAATGTTAAAGGGGAAACAGAAAACACCAGAAACTCATCTTTTAATTTGTTTTGAAATTATATAAACAATGGAGAAATTTTGACTCTTGCAAAAGTTTTGTTTTAAAATATATTTTTAACAGTTTAATACCCCAATTATGTTATAATACATGTTTAGTTAACGAAATCAGTTTTTATTTTGTTGTTTTTGATTATTATTTTTAAAAAAAATAATTTAAAAATAAATGAATGAAATTTGTCATTTTTAAAACTTAATCTTGTTATTTGTTTTCTTTGTTTTTACTTGATTTGTAATAACATTGTAATAGGTCATATCAGCTTAAAATTAGTGCGGCTTTATTTATTTAAAAATGGCTGCATAATATTCAGATATAAATACAGAAAAGGATTTAAGTTGCATCAAAATCAGATCAGTTATGGCTCTTACATCAACATCTTTTATCTATTCTCCTCTTTTCTAAAGTTTACTGATTTATTTTAAAGGAAAAAGTTTGATATGTTCTATTTATATTATTGTTTTATTTGGTTTTGATGTTTCTTTTATGTTAATCGGATGTTTTTGATGCTGTGAATTAAATCAAAAATGAATAAAACCACCACATAGAAAATGAAAAGTATTCATTTTATGTTTTTGAGACAAACAAAATTATTAAATCAATTTAACAAATGAAAAAATACATTTCCTTTAGTTAAAGATGTATTCTTAGAATCTGAATATTTTATATCGGTACAAAAAGCTTTGAATATCATTTTAAACATGATCTTAAAAAATTCATATCACTTTACTAGGAACATGTTATAAACACGAATCCATATGGTATCTCATTTGCATACATTATTCTTAGACATTTAACACTTGGGGTACAATAACTAATTATTTAAGTTGAAATTTGAACTTTATTTTCATCCCTCACATTTCTAATTTTAATTTTTGAAAGATTAAGATTTAATGATTATAATAGAGATAAGGTTCATACGTTAACAATTGGAAGTTTGCTCTATAAGATGACAGTTAAAAATTGGTTTGCTGGATTTGACTTTGATGCAGTTTTATTTCAATTGAAATAAGTCTATCAGAAACCATTTGGCTGACTGGTAGATTTTATTGTTTCTATAAGAATTGAAAACATTTGTCATTCATCATATATAATTTTTGAGTGTCGCATATACTAGTATTTATTACAATTTTGAAATTGAAATTTAATTTTGTGATATTTTCAGAGTTCAAAGTTTATTCAAAGTTTATCCTTGTATGGAATGGAATTGGGTTAATCGAGTATTCAGAATCTGTTTTGTGCTTCCCACTTGGAATTTAAACTTAGTTACATCATTTACACCAATTGAATTGATTGATTATACAAAAATGTTCCTCTGATCCCAATCCCTTGACAATGCAAGCTGAATGACTAAGTTTAGAAACGAGATAAAAATGTCAACCAGTATCAGAAAAAGATTAACCAAATCTCTGTGATTAGTTTTTTAAAAAAAATTATATGTTGACTGCCAGGTGGTTAGTGTTAATAAAAATGACGCATTTCCATTTTCAAGTAAAAGTCAAAATTTTTGCATGTTTAGCGACTATTGGCAATGAAAATGCATCACTCTTAGAATGACAATTTGAATCGAAAGCAATTTTACTTGATTCGATGCTAAAAACTTTGCTTTGCTCATTTTTAAGAGTCGTTAAAGGGAGTTTGCAATAAAAATGTAAAATCTAAAGTTATGGTATCATATTCCCCATGATGCAAGACCATAATTGTTGTCGTCAATCAGTGGACAATAAAAGGTGAGTTGCAAGTCAGGTTGTGTTGTCGTAGAGCAATTGGAGTCAAAATGCGGCAATTCGTAGGACAGGGAGCGAAAGAAAACTTTTGCAGGCTCCAATCTGACTTATTTCACATAGGATAAAGTGCAATCACGAGTATCTTCGGTGGACCCACTGAGCACCAATCATATTCTTCCTGCCCGGAATACTAAAAAGACCCCACATCCACAAATTTCGATTGGATCTTGCCTCAATCTACTCAAGTTGATACACTTGGAAACTTTTCTCCTTTTCCAAATCCCATATCGAGCTTTGGAATTTTTTATTCTTTTTAAACTGGGGTGTCATAACTTAATAGGAAGCTGACTTGTCATTTTCTTGGATTTCACGCCAAGACAAAAAATAAGGTTAATTAGGAAATTTTGTGCTGCCCGAGCACAAAATGTCTGACAGAGGCAACATGTCACAATTTTTTTTGCTGCTGATCTAAGAAGAAATGTGTGATTCGAGACTCTATAGGGGTAGTGGATGGTACAAATTGGCTGATTAGTAGGACCATTTGCTTTGTCAGATTAGCAATCGTTTTTATAATTGCAAATTTTGCTTGTTTAAAAGGTGCCAATAGGACTGAAAACAGTTCTAGTGTCTTAAATGAGTTTTAAAATGGTGGTTTATGATCGAATTAGGGAGAATTTTTGTATTATATGGCTTATTTTGTTTAAAATGAGCTTTAATCTTGATTACTTGTAGATTCAAATATGACTACAAAATGTATTTATTCTTATAAAATAGTTGTTTTTTTTGTGCGCAATATTATCTTTAAAGGGGGAGTTTGTTTATAGAATATTTTTTATAAGGAGTTATCCGAGCTAATTTAAAGTTTCGATGCCTAGAGTTAACATGGAGCGTCGATACAAAGATTTAGGTTTTGTTTATGATGTTTATACACCACGCCATCGTGGCTGTTGATACTTTATTTACTAAAACTTGTAAAGAATTTCTACACAATGCAATTTATGTGGTCAAAAGAAATTTTTAATTAATTTCAAGCTTAATTATTGTATGCGAAGTTAATAGTTGTATTAAGATGCAGTAAATCTACGTAATATCTTGAGTTTCTGATAGTAATTTATCTGGATGAATATTTTGTGTTTGTAATTAAACACAAATTATCAAAATTTGTTGTAAAATTTACAGTCAAAATAACCTGTTTAATTGAAGTGAGATGACTAATTTAATCATTATGTTATAAATAAGAAAATTGTTTCATGTATTGTAGTTTTTGTTCCACAATTTAATCTGTAATAACAAACACAATTTGGGAGAAAAGTTTGTGACAACAGATGTATTGGTTTGAACGGAGGAGTAAATTATAAACTAATATATGATGGCAGAGGAAAAAAATTATATTTTATCTAACTTAATATGTTAAATTGCAGGTATAAATTCACTTTAGATAATAACGACAGCTGGATAAAATTTACCATTCTCTGGATAGTGTTTTCACCTGAGAATCAAGTTGAAACGCAAATCACTATTGATCAGGCTTTAAGTGTTCAGATGGTAGTTACTGTCCCTTTGAGAATTAATTTTTCTCTTATAATATTTGGTTGTAACTATATTTTTAATATTTTGCTTTTAAGTCTAAAACTAATCCAGTTGTTTCCTGTTTGGCTTATTGCGGTTATTGCGGTTGAATGGGGGATAGTTTTGATAATTTCTTTCATTTATATACAACTAGCGGAGTCACCCCGTGTCTCCCGGCATAAAGAAGCTGTTGGTTGGCCTTTTTTTGGTTTATTTTGGCAATCAGCGGCATTGAGCGCCAGGTATTTCGCCTCCTTTCTCTGTGCAAAGAAAATACCACTTTTAAGTTTCAGGGTGACACTACCAAACGATCAGCGCCATCTGCATGGCGAATTAGCAGCCTTCGGATGATGTCTGTAATGTCTGTAATATGCGCACGAACAGACACAATAATAATGAACTGCACAGCTCCGGTATGATAACACCACCACGCCACATATCGCACTGTTTTACTACAATCGAGTCGCTGCAATGAGGTTTTGCAGACAAAATATTGTTGCGAAAACGGAATTGTTACCGCAACATCTCAGTGCAACGACCCAACCATTGAACTGCGTGTTGCGATAGTGTTGTCATAACCCCTGTTAAGTTGGCCCCACAAGTGTTAGCCCAAATAAAAATGATTGAGCCGGGTTCTACATTCAATGGGATCAATGGGTAAGTAATTTATTTTCATTGGGCTCACTTTTGTAATGATGGTTTTCAAACTTTCACTTTGGGGGTCAACTTTATGGTCAGCCTCCAAATTAATGGGCTGGAAAAACTAATGAATAGGCCAAGTAGCTCATCCAATGGGCTCAATGGGTAAACAAAATTTTTTATTGGGCTCACTCAGTTGGCTCAATAAATCGATTTTCAGGTTTTGGGCTAATCAAACGTAAAATTTGAAAATTAATGGGCCAAAAAACTAATAAATGGGCCAAGTAGCTTATCCAATGGGCTCAATGGGTAATCAAAAATTTTTCATTGGGTTTACTCGGTTGGCCTAATAAATCGATTTTTAGGTTTTGTGCTAATCAAATGTCAAATTTGAAAATTAATGGGCCAGAAAACAAGTAGTTAATCCAAAGGGCTCAATGGGTAACAATTTTTTTCTCATTCTCTCACTGTTTTCATTTAACTGTTGTAATTTCTCTGAAGGATTAATCCAGCAAGTTTTGCCATTTTCCACACATTTTTACGAAGATAGTCTAATTTGCCGTGACCAAAAACACTGTTTTTATTCACTTCTAATAAAAAGAAAACAAAAACCATTGTATTACTGTTACCTCATCTAGACTCGCAATGAACGATGAGTATAACGACTAACGAGTTTGCTAGGAACATCAGACAAGTTTGGCTGCATGTTAATGCTGACTTTGTGCCTGGAGATCACTACCGGCTTCAAACAAAAAGCTGGGTATACCCAATTTGGGTACCCAATTTTGGGTACCCAATTTTTCCAGGAACGATCAATTCTTTTCTTTTTTTAAATTATCAGTTTAATTTTACAAATAAAAATTACCATTACTTTATTAGAAAATGTGACTTATTTTAAAGAATAAACTCACCATTTCAACCACTTTGCCTCCACCTTGCACAACAAGACAGCTTAGTACAAAACATGGAGCCCATGTGATCCATGGAGTGCTCCAATTTCAATCTCCAGTCCACTTTACCTAGTAAGGTGAGGTCAGCCCGCCGCAGGCGTTAGGCTAGGACATAGAAAACGTGAACTGGAAATTGAAATTGGAGCACTCCATGGATCACATGGGACTCCATGTTTTGAACCAAGCTCGACAAGGCCACTATTGCTTGCACGACTTGCAGTGTCATGATACAAGGCTACTATTGCTTGCACGACTTGCAGTGTTATGCGTCAAGGCCACTATTGCTTAACTCTTCCAGGTTGTCAGGAAATAAGAAAATGTGAAAAACATTGCTTCAAAAGATGACAAAGTTTGTTTTGGCGCTTGATAAGTTTAAAAAATCCTTTGATAAAGTAAGTAGTGTATTTAGCAAACTTAAATCATTTATTAGATAATAAAAATTTAAGAAAAATAGTATTTTTTAAGATTTATTGGGTACTCAAACTTGGGTACCCAAATTGGGTGTACCCAGCTTTTTGTTTGAAGCCATCACTACCCGCAATCGGACTTGTGCATCGTCAACGAGAGCGCCGAACCTGCTGATGACAGCACCATCATGTTTATTAACTCTGCATGTGATATTTTTCTTGAGATGCCAATCTTCGATAAATGCGGGGAGATGCAGTAACCAAAAACACTATTTTTATTCACTACTAATAAAAAGAAAACAAAAACCATTTTATTACTGTTACTAGACTACAAAAAGCGTGCCAATACACTTCTCCCCTCTGTCTGACGAGATACGGGAACGTCCTATGAGGTGTTGTCGTAGAAACCTATCCGATGCCGGTACATTTTGTCGATACAATTTCGTTGACACTATTTTGTCGACGAAACGGCCTTAACAAAACAAACCGTCAATGAGGTGAAATCGCAGAAATGACCCCAAAAAAATTTTGAAAATACCAAAACTCAAATGTGTTGACTAATGCTAGGTTCCCACTTGGCAGAAACTCAGACAGAAAATTTTCTGCTGTGCAGAAAAGTATGTTTTTCTGTCGTGTGTGGACTGAAAAGTGGGCAAAAAAGTGCAGAAAAGTAGAATTTAGAAATGGATGCTAGCTAAGGAAGGCAATTTGTCAACACTGCTGCTTTCTACACTCAAAATTTTCTGCAGCAGAAAATTTTGTCGGAATTTCTGCCAAGTGGAAACCAAGCATTAATGGTGTCGACGAAACAGCGTTGACGAAATGAACTGTCAATGAGGTGGATTTTGAAGGATTTTGAGATGAATTAAGGAAAACGTAAAAAACAAAACACTTATACTCTTTTTATTATTTCGTGCGCAAAACTCCCATTGGTTAATGACCTATATTGTACTGAAAGTATATATTGTGGTATCTTATTTTAATCCTCTAGTCGATTTGAGTCGAAAAACCATTGTTTCGTAGCCGAAAAATGTGTGCAACAATACAAAAACCCAAATGTAAATAGTTTTTTAAAAATATTTTACAAGTATTTTAATTTGTTAACAATGGCATGCACATTTTTGGACTACAAAACAATGATTTTTCGACTCAGCTCAAATAGAGGATTAAAATAAGATACCACAATCAGTACAACATAGGTTGTGACGGTCGAATCCCGTAAATGTACTATTCTATCACTATTCTATCATTAGATGGCGTTGACTACCAAGTTGCGCCATATATAACTATTTATGCTACCTATCTCTGGTTTCATGACTAGTTTTATATGATTTGATCAGTAAATATTTCATAAGGATGTTTATTTTATGAATTATGAGGAATAATAATATTCCATATTATTATTCTAACATGAGAAGTTATCTTGTAATAAGTATTTGCTGTGGTCAGTTGACCACGATAATTACTCTCTTTTGTACACATCTGGGAAATTGATCACACCTGTGACCCATTTCTCTGACGTAGTAATGACCTCTGACCTCCGGCAGGTAACAACTCACTGGAGTTTAGAGGGAAGTTGTCCCGATTGGTCCAACATCCCCCCGAGTCACCTGTTGTCATGTAGTGACCGCTCCTGTAGGTTGTACTGATGTCCAATTGGACCCCAGTTTGACCTCCTATGGAGTGTACACTATATAAGAGCTTGCAGGGCTCAGTTCCAGCGCTCCTAAAGTTTACTTAAAGATATATTTATATTTTGCTGACAGTTACTTGCATTTATGTGGTACAATAAGCTTTGTTGTTACGAGCCGGCTGGTGCAAAACCATAAAGACCATAGTAGCCGTGGCATTTATGTCACAAAAGCCTATGTACCGCGAATATACATTTTAACCTAAGCATATATAATGACACATTGGTGAGTGGTCTTAGTGGGACAGACAGTTATTGACCACTATATTTGGTTGTAATAATGATTCCTGAACGTATGTTACGATGCAGAACGTCTATCTTTGACTTAGACGATACTTAGGTAACACTCATCTGCGCTTATTCTCAGGTGTCTATAGTATCGATATGCCTTGTTACCGAGAGATACGATTAAATTACCGTATCCCCGGTTGTTGTCCGTCTGGGAATCGTGTCACCTGACCCGGCCAGCCCAAACCTTGTGACGACTAAGAAAGTCAACCGTTAGACGGTTGATGGATTCCCTCTTCTTTAGAACCACTTAGGATACCAGGAACGGAAGCTAGAAGCCTCTTATATTATTATTAATTATTGTAAGCTATTATATAAGGTAGCCCCTAATGTTCGTATTAATCCTTATCATGTACATATGTTCCTCAGTATATTTATTATTATTATTAAAGCTATCATTAAATGTTGTTATGAATTGAGAATCAGATTTCCCTTTTCTTTATGTGTTTTACTGCAATTTACCCATGTTTAGTGCGCACTTTATCTTGGCTAGATTTTGTGTAAATCCCCTCTCCTCGTGTTCACTGTCACTAGACAGCGCCCTCGGAGAAAGGATCGTCACAAGGTTATTAATCAATGGTAGTTTTGCGCGATAAATAGAGTATATATACAACGAACTTACGATGCTTATTTTCGAGTGATTAATTAAATCTATTAATTTAATTGCGTTGACAAAATGAACCGTCGATGAAATGTAGTCGCTGAAGCAATCATTTTAAAATGTGAAAAAAATAAAAATAAATTGCATTGACGAAATGATCGTCGACGAAATGAGTTATTTCGTCGACGATCGCTGGAATGATTGCCGACGAAATAAGGAAACCCCACCTAGCCATTTTTGCATTCGAATTTTTGGGGACTACGCTCGTTGCGCATGTGCTCTAGTGCAACTCAGCTCATCTCTGCTTGAATCTTGTGTTTTTTATTTGCTTTTGACATGATCACATCATCAACCACTGCTCATCTCAGACTCGTAATCTGTGATACATTCAATAGGCCCAAGAAAAGATTCAACTGATTCAAACAACTAGTCTTTGTTTGACTTCACAGTTGAATCTTGGTAATTATACTTCACAGTTTTTCAATTTGCGTGGTTGATTCGACAAGGGTCAAACTACGAATCCAGAAAGTAAGACCGTGGCATACGATTCTTACTTTCTTGCCAAATAGACGTTTAAGAAAATAGCGAGACGACACCGCCTATTTTCCTCCAAAAACTAGCTGCCGTCTACTTTGAAAAGACATCTTGTCAATTATACAATTTTTATCTTATTTTCTATTTTAACCATCTGAATAATATTACTTTCCTATTCTGTACTTTTAATATCAATGTGTTTTGGAACGTTTATTTACGTGGTGGCTACTGATTTAAGTGTGTCGGAGCTGTTTTGGACATTTGAAGGGGTACGCCAGGAATGCCCGTTAAGACCTATTTTTTTCTTTTTATACCAACGATTTGGAAGAACATTGGACGTCCTGAAACATTGGGAGAACAATTATCGGAAAAGAAAAGATCTTTGCGCTCAAATTTGTCGATGACATCGCAGCAGTGGCCATTGACAGAGAGAGATTAGCAGAGATGTTAGTGGAGTTGGAGAAGTATACACGCAAGAACTTTCTAATTTTGAGCATACAAAAAACCAAGATTATGGTTTTTTGTAATGGAGGAAGGAGGGCCGCAAGGGATAAATGATTATTTGCTGGGCATGCTATTAAGATGGTCAACAGGTATAAATACTTTGGCATGTGATTCATCACTAGGAATTCTTTTGGTCTGCACCTGGATTTAACGCGTGGACAAGCGCAGAAGGTGGTGAATGCCATGTGAAGCGTTATGAAACGTGTCGGATTGCAGTCTATTAAATTGAAGATCCAGCTATTTCAGTCACTGGTTCTACCAATTGTAATGTATGTTGTAGAAGTGTGGGAATCTAGGAGGTACGAGGCGGTAGAAGATGTACACCGTAAATATATGAAGATGGCTCTTGGCTTAAAGTCGAACACGCCAGATTACCTGTGGGAATTAGAAATAGGAAGGAACGATTTGGAGTGCACAGCAATGAAGCGAATTTTTGGCTGTCTTACGTTTGTTGAACATGGATGAGTCCCGATGGCCAAACGTGTGTTTTAGAGAGATCATAAAAGCTGAGTGTCATTCGAGGTTTACTTGGTGGCAAAATTTTGAAACGGCAGTAAACACAGTTGGCAGTGCGGAATTAATTACGACTTTACGAGAGAATGATATTGACAATGTCAAACTAGTGATGGGTCTGCATTGGTTAAAAAGATTGAGCAAGGTCTGCAGGAACGGTGGGCTTTGTTTGGCTGTTTGTCATTTTGTTCGTTAGAATATCAAACATGATTTTTTGCTGGCGGCTTACTTAATGTCATCCGAGTTACCAGTGTATATGAGGGAGACGTGGACACGACTTAGATGCGGAAATGAACTCCGTAGGGATAAGAATTGGCTGTCTGCTTCGGAACAACGCTGTAGGCTCTGTGACGAGGACACGGAATCTTTGGACCACATTTTTTAGCACTGTCCTGCCTTAGTATTCCCAAGATTGCTTTCGGACAAATGGTCACAGTAGCATCAAATATTAGAAGGCCCAGTAAATGTGGACTTATTGGATATTGTGTTTGCTTTTAGTTTTCGTTGTGCAGCAAGAAGAGCGGAAGATATTTAATCAATTATGAGTGTGGATTATGTATGTTTGTTTTTATTTTCTTTATGTATAATTTTATTCCATGCAAACTTTGGTTTGATAGGGAATCAAACCAAAGTTTGCATGGAATAAAATTGAATTGAATTGGAACGTTTATTTACATAAATTCTGTTTGTTTAATTTGAAATCGATTGACAAAAGTTTCTACTTATTTCATTCTCTCTTTTTTTTAGCTAGAATAAGTAAGTCATAATCATTTCTCCTAGACAATTCTTTTTTTTTAGTCTCGTATAAGACTGTATCAAGGCATCATCTCACAATTCAAGTTTTGAGCTTGTGACTTTTTACTTATTCTACAATAAAGTATATATTTTAGTGTTAGAGAATCGTGATCGCGACAAATTCTGCAATAAAACATTTAATCTGTTCTGATTTGTTTTGGAATAAGAGAGATCAAATAGTTGAATTGGAAAGTACAAGTGTGTCCGACTTAGTTCAGATGTTATTGTTATGAGATTAAAAAAAACATGTGTGAACGAGGATTTAACTTTCTGAGAATAGGATAACAGTACGGGACAAAACTTTGATCAAATCAAAGCTCAAATATCGTGAAAATTGAGAGCTACTTGGTCCATTCATCAATAGATGGCATTAATCATTGCATCAATTGTTAAACTTGGCTAATTGACTATTATACTGACATGAACTGGGCTTAAGGGTTTTGCAGAATGTGTGGGATGTAGTAGGCTAGTTTGTTTTCTTCATTTGCTTTTGGTTACTGAGGAAATGAATTTAATATCTTGTATTGCTACAATAAAGTCATTGTGAGACAATATAAAATTTGTCCTTTGTTTGTTGCAAACATTGTTGCAGTTGAAAGGGTTTTGTTGCATTAACTACTGGTGTTAGCAACAGATGTTGCTGGTGTCGGCTGTTGTATAGGGCAACTGATAACATGGTAAAACAATTGTTGTTATAATTGTCTTGCAGACAAGAAATTCACTGTCATGGCCGGTAAGAATACTTTTAGAAATCAATTTTTTGTTTTTTACATTACAAATCGTTAATTAATTTTTTGTTGTTCAGAGTGAAGTGCGAAAGAGTTCAATACTTTTGCTCATTGGTCCATCGGAAATTGGTAAAACGCTAATGAAATGTTTGAATTTGGAAATCAAAGAATGGCTCACACTGATCGAAAATTTGAATATCGAGATGCTGCGATTCCATACGAGTCTCAGTTGGTCAAGTTTTGCTTCCCAAATGATCGGAGAGTCGAATGAATGGCTACATCGACTGTATAGTTCTTTTGGAATGTAAATTATTTGTAAATTTAAATCCCTAAAATACAATTTTATTTTATTAGGGTTAGCACTAAGGTTTGGATTAGCACTAAGGTTAGGGTTAGCACTAAGGTTAGGGTTAGCACTAAGGTTATGGTTAGCACTAAGGTTAAGGTTAGCTCTAAGGTTAGGGTTAGCATTACGGTTAAGGTTAGCAAGTAAAGTAAAAGTGTGTGGTTTTCACCGAGATTTGTTTTTACTTGGCCGTTGCATTGTCGATATGATCGCTTTGACGGCCGGTTTACTTGGCGGCCTCGGCAGTTGCGCTGCTATTGTGATTAGTTTTACTGGCTCTTTTATTTTTAAATTTGACATTTGATTAACACAAAAACTAAAAATCGATTTATTGAGCCAATCGAGTGAGCTTAAGGAAAAATTTTTATTTACCCATTGAGTTCATTGGATGAGCTACTTGGCCCCTTCATTAGTTTTTCTGGCTCATTAATTTTCAAATTTTACATTTGATTAGTCCAAAACTTTAAAATTGATTTATTGGGTCAATCGAGTAAGTCTAATGAAAAATTTTTGTTTATCCATTGAGCCCATTTAATGATCCACTTGGCTCATTCATTAGTTTTCTGGCCCATTGATTGGGGGGCGGAACATAAATTTGGTCCCCAATGTGAAAGTTTAACCCTCAGATATGCAAGCTTTAAAAACAACATTAGTGGATAACCCATAAACACAATCATGTTCATATTTCGGGTCAAGTAGTTAAAGCGCTGTTGCATTTAGTTGAAAAAACTGCCGCTGTTGGCGCTAGTTTTTTCCAAAAACGGCCACTGCACATGCGCACAAAGTTTCATCTGTACTTGGCTTTCCTGCTTCACAATCTTTTTTCAATGTGATCGTCTGCTAATAACCCTAAACAGAAGCGCTTTAGCCAATATGCAGTGAAGCCGGCTTTTTTTTTCTGCTGGAGTTTTAAGGGGCTAAAATTTGCCGATCAATTATTTTAATAAATATCAAAGCAAATACTTCAAATTTTTTTTTATATAAAGTTTATTAGTATTTGAACAAAGTCAGAAAATTTCAGCTTCATAAGATAAGCCAAAAAAATATTTTCCTATTCAAGAAAAGAGCTGAACACAATTGTGTCATAGGTTGCCCATCTAAGGGTTAAAAAACATTATTACAAAAGTGAGCCCAATGAAAATAATTTAATACCCATTGAGCCCATTGGATGTAGAATCCGGCCCAATCATCATTTTTATTTGGGCTAACACTTGGAAGATCAACTTACCGGGGTCTGGCTTGTGATAACAATCCACATGGCCACTTGGAACAATGGGAATCCCGCTTGGATTTTTTTCAAACCCCGCAGGATTACAATCTACGTTGGCACAGAACTGTTGTCGAATTGGTATCCAATGCATATTGGTTCAAGAGTTTTTGTGTCTAAGTTCCTATTTTGTTGACTGGTTTGAGCCATTAATAATTTGGGGTGCTTGTATTGTGACAATGGGTCATATTTGTCACAATATGGGTAGTCAGTTGCATGCGATTTAATAATAGTGTAAAGATTGCATGCATTGATGTTTCATAATTGTTAAGAATCTGATACAATGCAATTTTGAGTGTAAATAATTGCTAGATATCAGAAACAAATGTTTTTATCGAGTTGGGAATTAATAGCCTGATTGTGTCTTTAATAATATCGAATTGTCTAATACTTTACCAAATTATGTCTGATAATAACTGAGTGTGACATTTAATAACTGGGTTTTGACTTTAGTGTACCGATGTGAGTTTGTATTTTGTGTTTGCAAGATCCTCTGCTAACTATCTAGATGTAAGCAGACGACAGACTGTTTTTAATTGTGTGATTGACAGTTGTGACACTAGAGTTTGGATGTCACATGTCAATACGCGTTTGAGGTGTGATCTCACGGTCATGTGATAACACCTTGCTTTCTATGTATTGCCAAGATGGCGACATGCACGACAAGATGTCATGTTTGCTCGTTTTAGTTAAATAAAACGCAAGTAGTGTATGTCTTTTAAATTATGTGTACTCTTCGTTTCGAGTGTGTGCGGCATCATAACAAGGTCTGCAGGCGTTTTGTTCGAGTCTTAAGTATGCAGTAGCGCAGTGCAGCTGTGGGACAATGTAGGCCGACATTCAGCGATATCGATCGAGTACGGGACTTGCGTATACGAGCGGCGGACCGCGAGTGACGATTTGCGGCATGAAAAACGGGATTTTGCGTCGAAGATTCATAAAAGTGTTTTAGGCCATTTTTCGAGCATATTTCAGCGTGCACACTTAGGATTCGGGCCCTGTACGTTTACAAGAACTGTGGGCTGAATTTGGAGGCTCCGGCACGAATGGTGCGGCCGACTCTACTGGATGACCACCAACGTGCATTTTACTTTTATATATATAGATAGAGATATTGTTGAATTTAAAATTCATGCAAATCTGGAATTAGCGATATTTCTTAAAAATTTTTTAAATCTAAGTCCTCCAATACACTCTTTAGTATTGTTAGAATTGATCCAAGAAAAATTGCTTTTCTTGAAGTTGCAGTTTCCTGTTGAACAGTGATGCTTTCTGCAGTGATGTTGACATGTAAAAAGGCAGAAAAAATAAAAGACTAAAAAAGGTGCTTCAACCCAGAATTTAAAAAAGAAAAGAGATACTGTATATACTTGCGTATAAGTCGACCCGCGGATAAGTCGACCCTGACTTAAAACGGGTCAAAAACTATTGAAAGTCGACCCCCTAAATTTTATTTTTTATTTTATTTTTTATTTTATTTGGTTCGTTTTATATGCGGGTCAATAGTCGTTTTAAGTTTTAAAAAAATAAAATAAAAAAAAACTAAAAAAAATAAAATAAAAGATTTAGTCCAAAAATCCTCAACTTATAAGCGAGTATATACGGTAACAAATAAATAATAAATTATCTTACATAGAAGGAAGGTTATTATTATTTGAATAGTAAGTTCTGGAGGATACTTTTGGCAATAGGTATAAGCTTTGGATTGTACTCTATAGTGTATGTAGTTACACTGTAATCTAATATACACTATACTCTATTTATTATTTCGTGCACGAAACTCCCATAGGTTAATAACCTATATTGTATCGAAAGTATATATTGTGGCATCTTATTTTAATCCTCTAGTTTAGCTGAGTCGAAAAATCATTGTTTTGTAGTCCAGAAATGTGCATGCCATTGTTAACAAATGAAAATGCTTGTAAAATATTTTTAACATTATTTGCATTTGGGTTTTTGTATTGTTGCGGACATTTTTTGGCTATGAAACAATGATTTTTTGACTCGGATCGACTAGAGGATTAAAATAAGATGCCACAATATATACTTTCAGTACAATATAGGTCATTAACCAATGGGAGTTTCGTGCACGAAATAATAAATAGAGTGTAGGCGGGTTCGAAAATGATTTTGCACTGAACGACCAGTGCAATTGATAGTAGGCGGGTTCGAAAATGATTTTGCACTGAACGACCAGTGCAACTGATAGTGTAAATGTCAAGTTGCACGACTGACTTTTCGAGTTAAAATGTTGCATATGCATTTACACTGGAATTTACACTGGAATTTACACTAGAATTTACACTAGAATTTACACATAATTCACACAAATATGGCTGCCGTAATAAACAAACAAGCTGTACGGAGCAGTTGTTTTTCAGCAAGCACATCATTCTTGCCTGCTTTTCGTTTACAAAAAAGTAACATTAGATAGTAACAATTAGTAACAAATAGTAACAATAGTAACAATTTTGAGAATCATGTACATTGTTACTACTTACATGCGAAGCGAGGATTCAAGATGGCGGCAAACACAACACTTTAAACGTCAAATTCCGTTGCACGTGCATTTGCACAATGAAAATGGGTTGTTTCTGTTTAACACGGTTGAACGACGTTTACACGAATTAATTCGTGTAAACAACGTGCAAATTAAAATTTAAACAAGTGTAAACGTGGTTACACTCGTTTAAATAACTTTTCGAACCCGCCTACTATATTGTTGATTAACTATCAGTATCTGTTCTGAAAATATATACTGGTCATAATTGCTTAGATGATTTTTATTGGAGAAACAATCATAACCTAGAAACTCTAGCTATATTTAATTTCAATTCTTTAATGTTTTTGCTATTTTATCTTTGCTGTACGGTATCTAAGCTCAATTTTGTTTTTTAGTGAAAAAAATTCATGACAGTCCTATTGAGAGTGGGTAGAGGAAAAAAAATTACAGAATGACATTTGATTAACGAGATAACATAGTAAAGGGGAGATTGCAAGCAATTTTTTTTCCAAAGGAAAGCACAAAAATGGCTGACACTAGTATTTTTGGCACATTTAATCCCATCATGCGTGAGTATAATGACAAACGACATACTGTGTTCAGTCTCTAAATACTGATTGGCTTAATTTTCTTAAACAAACCATCATACTTTGTATGGTAGATGCACAGTGTATTTTCTTACTTTCTCTCGCTTGAGTGATGGTGGGTTTCATTTGAAATCTATCGTTCATTCAACGCACTCTTCAAATTTTCAGGAAAAGCGAAAAACTGTTTGTCTGCATTCTCTTGTCACAACCTTCATTCGCACGCGTTGCTTTGCTATCAATCAACATGTATCCATGAGTTTTTTCTTGAAAAATTGGCATCGTGAAGAATACCAAAACTTGTCTTATCATCATTGTGGATGTGGGTTGAAAAGAAATATGATGTACATTAAAAAGAAGAAAGAAAATGGAAAAATAAAAAAAGGCATTTGACTTTCTTTTTTTTTGTACAGTCAGAAGCTGTTTCGTAGTTCTTATACTTCGAATTCAAATTATTCTTGTTAATTTACGCCTCATCACATCATTTAAGCCACTTAAGATGATCGATTAAACAAAATTGCACTTTTATTCCTTAAAAGTAGGTGTCAATCACTTGGCAAAACATTACAAGTTGTTATTTTTGATTCTTCAAGGTAAATTTTTTGCAATTATGTTGTTTATTGAATGATTTTACATGCTTTAAGGTTGATTTTAGGTTTTTGTTTGATTCTTTTGAATAACAATTCGTTTTATTTGAAGTGAATTCAAGATCTAGCTTTACTGGGCTCGTTTTATTGCAGTGTTTTAAATCAAAGATGGCATCCAACTTGATTCTATGTCAAAGTAATCCTTATTTATGATGTAATCCAAGCAGAGCTGTATCCGCTCGGTGATGTCTCAGATATTTGCAAAGATGGCCAAGAAGAAATTTTATTTGAAATAAGCTGCGGAATTGCTGCTTGTATCTTGTCAGAAATGGAGAGTTCGACTTATTTAAGGGTTACTGAGATGGCATAAAAAAAGCAAAACAATTTTATTACAATTTCAGAACCAAATTATAACAAAAAAATATTTTTTTTACAAAAATCATCAATATTTTATGGAATCATATCAAGTTAAAACACAAAAACGAATTAATATATAATGAAGTTTTCCACACATAAATATTTTATAGATTAAAAACACTAAATACGCTCATTCCATTGATTTGACAAGCGCATGATTAAATCAAATATAGCCTGAAAAACCAACAAAAAAATATCTTTAAATTTTTAAATTAAAAACTAAACAAAAAATTTAATTATCTTTATTAAATTTATGTGTCAGGGTGGAGTAGAAAACAAAGATAGACACCTGTCAAATAATCATACGTGCACATTAACAATGCCAAAAAACTGTTGGGATGAAAATTACAACTGGGAATGACTTTTTTTTCTTTTTTTGAAATCACATTTATTAATTTATTCTCTGACTATTTTACCCTGCATAAGATTGGCCAAAAAGGAAGTTGGAACCTGCAATTATTTTTAATTGCGATTCACTAATTTTAGACTTCGATTTGCTCGTCCTCATTGTAAATACCAAAAGCACATTTTACGTAAAAATAGAAACATTACGTTTGTATTTGAAGGGCGTTTCTGCTATGCGTATCCATTCATCGTGCCTTATCTCGTGTAGAGGGCGCACGAGTTTGAGGAGTGGTTGGTAGATGGAAACGGGAAAAGGGGGCTGGAAGATGGGGAGGGGTGTTGCATGAACATTGCCTAGAGGCCATTGAGGTTCCATCAGATATTCTTTGGACTGGGTAAGAATAGAAATGGAGAAAATGGGGAGAGCTTTGGCTCGGCGGACCGCGGCGTAGCTATTTGGAAATGTTGAAAGTTATCCAAGTTGAATGTGATTGATTTTTCATTACTGAAAATGCTCGAAATGGAGTATCATTGTGAGCAGATGTGAAATTTAACCAACAATCACGTGACTTGACATCTATTAAAGTTAGCGCTTTGAGCTATTTGAAAACTTAATACTAATTTAGACCGCCAGACGGATGTTGTTGATGAAACTACTTACTGTATGTTTGCCCAATTATCCGTTGCCGAAAATTGGATTAAAAAAGAAAATCTTGATGATAATTAAGTGTTTAAGCATTCTTTGATGGTCTTTTAAGTCCCCCTTTTCGATGTTGCTACCCATTTTCTTTGTTGAAAGGAAAAAGAGCAAAAAAAATTATTTTTTTTTATTATAAAAAACGACTTTAGTAATATAATGGTCATTCCATTTACAGTAATGGAAGTTTTCTTTTGTGCTTCAGTGTGAATTGGAATGGGGACCACTTTGAATTGACCTCAGCATGTTTTAAAATCAAAGTTGTTGGGCCTAACTAAATAATTCACTTTTCAATACAAAACTACATTTTTTTTTGTCGTTGGAAAAGGTTCAGTAAAACTGTAAGAGCAAAAATAATGGTAAAAAGAAAGATTTTTTATTAGATTTTTTTTTTTAGAGAAAAAAAATTTTTTTGTTCTTACTTCTTCAATAATTTTTTCAACATATAAACTTTCTCAGAAAGTTTTGTCCTTCTACATAAATATTTATTACTGCACTGTATATATATTTTATAGTCTCATAAAGCTGTGAAAAAAATTAAACAGCTTAGTTAATGCAAATGCTGCAGTCAATCTACAAGACAAAGGTGATTTTTATTGCTTTTATGGTGGGTAAATTTCAAGATGGCAAATTTTGACGATGACATTGTTGTTCCAGCTTATGTTTCAGTAGAACTGTGGAGATTCTAAACTATAAGTTTTCAATCATATTCTTGTTCAATTGGTGATATACTACAAAACCAAATATGATTTTTATTTCAATATGTACAATTACCAACAAAGATTTGTTTTTAATGGGAATTTGAAATGTTAGTTTTAAAAATAAAATTGTCATAATGTCATAAGCACTGGATGAACAGCTATTGGTTACCAGTACTATGGTTTATATTAGAAATAAATTTACTTCGAAAATTTACATCGAAAATCACTCAGAAACCACTACAAAACCAAGATTCACACTTCACAGAATTTTTACCAAATAACGATTCAAAGAATAGATCTTTCAGTGGCTTTCTGACTTTTTACTTCCTTTTTTGAAAGATAGTTTAATTTTATCTTGCTAATCTCAGTTGATTCTTTATACTTCTTCAAACGGCCAATCTCGGTTTTTTCTTTAGTTGTGAAATTCAGAACTGCATCGTGGATAGAACCAGTATCAGTATCGTGTCCATTGTGCAGATTGGTTGTTTATAACTTGTTTTAAGTTTCACAAACAGGCCCGGACTTAGAGACCCAGGGCCCCTAGGCACTTGACATTTGGGCCCCCCACCATCTCGAAGCTATTTTTGGAAATTTAGCAAATTAAATGCACTAGTACAAAACATAATTTTTAATCGACTTTAATGACTTTAATAAACATCAGAATAATACAGTCTATGTTACTATAGTTACGTTATTCTATAAAATTTATAGAATCATACGACCACCGAGGCCCCTAGGCTGGCTGGGCCTCTAGGCCGGGGCCTTGTAAGCCTAGGCAGAAATCCGGCACTGTTCACAAACTCTGGTTAATGCTTCTCTTTAATCGATCAAGTAGTTTTAAGTACAAATTTGTTGTTGTATTAATAAACGCACAATACAAACAGTGACATTGATTGCATGTCTTCATTAATGCCTACAATCATTCCCTGAGCTACGCCGCTCTCCTCGTGGGATCATCTGGTTATAAATTTGACTCGTATCATAAATCTTTGCAAGGCGCATGTAATATCTGCGCTGCTAATAACTGTACATTTGAAGCTGATAACCCTAAACGCCCGAGGGTAGCCATCTTAATGAACGTTGGCCAATCGGTGGGCGCTTTTCTATCTCAACCGGAAGTGGTCACAAACCATCAACTTGATTACCGACATCCTTTTCTCGCCTGGTAGATAAAAGACGTTAGCTTTAATCATTGCCTGACTGAACGAGCATTAAAAACGACAACAGTTCTTGAATACACGTGCTGAGATCCGACAAAAACTAGGCGGGTTCGAAAATGATTTTGCACTGAACGACCAGTGCAACTGATAGTGTAAATGTCAAGTTGCACAACTGACTTTTCGAGTTAAAATGTTGCTTATGCATTTACACTGGAATTTACACTGGAATTTACACTAGAATTTACACATAATTCACACAAATATGGCTGCCGTAATAAACAAACAAGCTGTACGGAGCAGTTATTTTTCAGCAAGCACATCATTCTTGCCTGCTTTTCTTTTACAAGAAAAGTAACATTAGATATTAACAATTAGTAACAAATAGTAACAATAGTAACAATTTTGAGAATCATGCACATTGTTACTACTTACATTCGAAGCGAGGATTCAAGATGGCGGCAAATACAATTCTTTAAACGTCAAATTCCGTTGCACGTGCATTTGCACGACGAAAATGGGTTGTTTCCGTTTAACACGGTTGCACGACGTTTACACGAATTAATTCGTGTAAACAACGTGCAAATTAAAATTTAAACGAGTGTAAACGTGGTTACACTCGTTTAAATGACTTTTCGAACCCGCCTACTGTTTTGAGCCGGTTAAAAGAGCATCGAAAATTGATCGCAAGTTAAAGAATGTGAACGTTTAAATCGAATAGTTTTTTTTTAAAGAGGGATTCGAGAGAAATTTTTTTTGGGAATGGCAAGAAAAAGATTGATGGTTCAAGGGAAAGTACGATTAGAAAGTTTTGTCACAGGTCAGGATGGCGCATTGAATTGTGAGGATTCAATGTAATGGCTGATTGTTTCGGTTGGTTGAGTCCTATGTGAGCGGAAATTTATTTTTGTTTGTTTTGTTGTTGCGTAATTGCAAAAATGAAGTCAACAATCGTTTTTCTTTCTTCTTTCTGTCTGTTGATGTTGTTGGGATTTTTTGTTTTTAATTTTGGTGGAAGTTTGATTGTTGGGAGTCTGTCGCCAGGCAACAAGAAGAACGAAAGAAAGCGGAGCTTTTGCTGGGTTGGCAATAGCAATACACAAATCTCTTTGTCTGGTTTGGACTTTCATTGTTGTATGGTTGCTTTGGCAACAAATGAGTGAGAAAATTGTGAACCCATAATAACATCACAATTTTTTCAATTAGATATAAAATAAAAAAGAAAGACATATTGAAATAAAAATTACGATGTGTCAGGCAAATAAGGGAAACTATGGTGACATACACTTGAATGGATTCTTTTTCAGAATTGCGCAGTCGTGGAATGGTTGAATGTATCGAGTGGTGAAAGAAAAACGATTAGCTTCCATAATGGAGCCACTCAAAGACATTGTAGCCAATTGAGCTCCCTCCAAGGAGAAGTTAAACCTTGAGCACGCGCACTAAACAAGATGGATTCTGCCAATGCTAGTCTTTGAAACAAAAAAAATAGTTGGTTTGCAATTAGGAAAAAGATGTAATTGAAGAGTATTAAAAAATAAAGTGAGTTTTGAAGTGCTTAGAAAATTGATAAAAATTTTATTGAAATTTTATATTTATTTGAAAAAAATAATACCAAAGACCAAGTATATTGGAAAAGTAGGTAATTTGTTACTTGTTTGTTCACGTGATTAGGAACAAGTCATGTCGAACCAATGTTCTTTGCGTTATTGAACCTTTAATCCATCTAACAATGGTATAGGTTAATTTGACTTTATTTTTTCTGCTTGTTTGATCATGAAATCAAATTATGAAATCGGTCGAATGATTCAAGAATGATTGCTCGTTTTAAGTCTTTTTTATTGAATGCTGGTACATTGAAACAAATTCCAGTACAAGTTAAAAGACAACGCCGAGTTGTTTACATTGAAATAAATTCTGTTTGCTTCGATGCGTGGAAAGGGATGAAAGGATTGAGAAAAGTTAATCTCTCGCTTCTCATCCTATATACACAATAAGTCTGTAGCTCTGTACATTCATTTTTACATTTTTTTTGCTCTCGAGATTGGTTTAAAAGGAAATAAAAAATAGTAAAAATAAAGCAACGAACTGAACACAAGCAACTTCCTGTTTTCACTTCGATGCTGCGTAGCGAAGCAGATCTTTTGCCTCTGTCTTTTTCGAGGTTATGCTATTGGCGCTTGTTTACCAAAAGGGAAAAATGTTCTTGAAAAATGTCATGTTTACAAAATATAGAAGACCTGTAGACATATATGTTTCTATGGATTTTTTTTCAGTGTAAATAGCATTCCATTGGTTTATTTTGCCCTTCTGTCTTTTTATTTCTGTTCAGTAAGCCTAAAATGGTTAAAAATACTGAAGCTGATATTAGACAGTTTGTGATTTCTCGTAGGAGATTTTTTTTATTATGAGAATGCCAAAATAGTGAGATATTGTTAAAAATCCCGTCGCAAAAATTCTCGTTTGAAAGGTCTCGGTCGAGATTTTTCAAAAATCTCGTTTCAAATTGTCGTGTATACGACTTGATTTGCGCATGCGCACTGCATACAATACAACAATTGTTGTGAAATTCTGTCGCCATTTTCCCTCGCTTTGGCTGCAATGTTGGCAAATTTGTGTCGATTTCAATATCTCAAGTTAGTTTTTTTATCAGTCAAACACCTTGCACAAACCACAAGCCCAATACTTAGGCTTAATTTGTGACAAGGTGTCTAGTTTTACTAAAAATTGTTGCCGTCGATTTGTGTGTCATATGTAACACGTTTCGTGACAAATCGCAAACACACAATACGACATTTTATCTCGTACGAGAAATCGCAAACTGTCTATTAACGCGAGGAATATTGGAGTGTCGTTGTAATTAGTAAACATATTTCTTCGATATACTGTGTATACTCGCGTATAAGTCGACCCGCGTATAAGTCGAATTGGAAAAAAAATACCAGGATTTGGTCCAAAAATCCTCGATTTTATACGCGAGCATATACGGTATTCATAAATCACGTTCAACGTTCAGGCCACCTTATAGGTAGTCTATGGGGTGGCCTGCTGTGAACGGACGTGATTTGTAAAATTCTAAAATAAAAAATGTTTGTTTTTTTGACCCGCGTATAAGTCGAGTTTGGAAAAATAGGCCTAGATTTGGTCCAAAAATCCTCGACTTATACGCGAGTATATACGGTAACTCAATTTGTGAATAAGCAGCTTTGGGAATAGAGGTTTAATGTTGTTGTTTTCTCATCCTTGTATACACGATGATTTGTAGACAGAAAAAATTAAAAATATTTATTTTTTGTTTTCAATACAAAAGAAAATCAATTTCAGTCTGCGACATTAGTGGAGTTATTTTTACCAACACAATTTGGTTATTTGATATCCTTCTACAAGTTGTTTGGAATGGATCAGATTTTTGTTGTGATCAGGATAATTTAAAGGTCGGTAAAGAAATTGGTATCGTCTTTAAGAGTAGGGAGGTATCCATTGACAACGTTAAGCCTAATCACCATAGGACACGATGGGAAAGAAGGAACCAGATGTTGTTTACTTGTTAATTAGAACATATTGTAGGCCTATCAGATGACTAGAATGAGACCAAAGGGGCAAAGAGAAAGACAATGAGTGGACTTGACAGACCCCTAATGCAATGTCGGGGTCACTCAACGGCCTCCCAAATCTGTATAATTACACTTTAGGGAATAATTGGATGAGCAAGAGGTTTCTCTCACCAGTCTCACCTGATACAAAGTAGCATTAAGGATTTTAAAAGAAAACATTTTCAGTTTATTGTGACTACAGTGCGCATTTTAAAATTAATCTTGGATTTTTTCCCCCGTACATTAAGGAAAACTTAATTTGCTTACGGTAATTATATCATGGAGGCTTGTCAACAATTTAATTATTATTTACTATCTATTTTATTTAATCTTATGTTTTTCTCGTTGAGGTGCAATTTTAGAATGTAAATACAATCTTTAGGTTTTTTTCATTGTACGGATTGAAGTTTTTTTTTTTTGAGTTGGAGGAAATTTTTTTATCAAGTTGTTTGACATGTTTTTGACTAAGTTTGTGGTGTTCTGACAAGAATTTTTTTTAGACGGACATTGAATGTGATTTCATGCGGCAAAATGTTTACTCGCTGTGGTTATACTAGGTTTAAACATGATCTGAAAAAAAAAATCATAACACTTATCTTCAGATTATATCACGATACAAACGTTTCAAGCTCGTTTTTTTAAATTATAAAGACGATGTACTGTATGTAATAAAGTTTTAAATATTATTATTTAATAAATCAAAAAGTTCTGTAATTTTCCTTTTTTATTATTACAGAAACATACAAGTACTTGTACTTCTACAAATTCCTGATTATTTTTTTAATCAGAATTTTTGAGCCGTAAACAGATCATTCTAAACATCAAGAAAGTCTTGTTTTTTCTCGCTTTTTTTTTCTTTTTAACTTTGCAGTTATAAAAATAAACCAATACATATAATGGGATGTGGGCAACTGCAAAGAGAAGGGGGGAAAACGACAAGAACTTATTGAATTACTGATACCGTCTATAGAAAAAAATGAATCCACCAGAGAAAAAAAAAATAGAATAAAAAAAAATTTGCACTTGGACTTAGATTGGGACATAGTGAGAAAAGGCATTTTTCTATGTAATAAATGCAGATACTTTATTTTTTACATTTCCAACTTTTATTTCTTTTCTCCCTTCCCATCTGCATGTGTTGTACATTGCATCTGTTTTCATCTAATGTGATTTTTTTTCCGTGTCGGCCATTTTGTTTATTCACAAGACATTGTATTTTTCGCGAGTCCAGCAGGCGTTGCACATTTTCATCCGTAACCATAAAGCGTTGCATTGTTGAGAACTGGGCCCTTGGCGTCTAGAGCTCTGTTGGTAATCATTGTTTACGACAAGTGGCGAGCCTCTCGAGTTTTACCTTTTTTTACTCTTTCTTTCATTCCATGTACGTGTTTGTGTTCCATGTGCTGTACAATGTAATCCCAACCTTCATCAGGAGCAACTAGAAGAAAGCTCCCCCTTAGATCCCCTGTGGGCTTAGCTGCAATGCATATCGATATTAGCTTCGCTTGACGTTACTCGTTTTATTGTTGACGGCGACGGTCTTTTTCGCCTTACAACTTCACTAACCTGCTCGTCGTATTCATTGATGCGTGGATGACGTAACGTTTTATTTTTGTTTACACATAGAATATTGTAAAGCCGCAAGAAAATGGGATTTTTATTATTTGATGCATAAAAACTCAAGTTGGAAAGCAATTTTTGTGCAAAGTTTATAACTGTTATTAGGTTTTTTGTTTTTTAAGTTTCCTTTGTATTTATTTGTTGTTTTGTTAGGTTATAAGTTTGCTCTAGATTGGTTTGTGCTTTGTTGCAGTTCTCATTTAAAACCAATGTAGCGTGACGAATGATAACAAAACGACGTTCATTTTGATGTGATGTTTTACACTGGAATAAACGTACACCACATTATGCAAACTCAAGAGAGTGTGAAACATGTCACAACTTCCGCTTTACGACAAACCGACGAGTCACGGGATTTATTGTTCCACCCTCCTGGTTTCCCTCTTCATTTTCACCCGTGTCAACCCTTTTCGGCAGTTCCCTGTTGGTGCCTACCATAACCGGTTAACCTCATTGACCTCAGCTCTATATTTATAAGAGATCTTAGTACTGTCTCTGCTGCTATGTTTCCATCTTTAAGTTCCCTAGGAAAATGATGTTTTCCAGCACTTTTTTATAGTGCTGGAAAACATCATTTTTCTAGTGAAGATGCTAAGTTTTTCTACAAATGATGAAAAATTTATTATAAAATTGAATTAAAACAAAATTTAGCTGAAAAGTAGTTAATTAGAGCTTTAATTATTCGATTTCCAGAAACAGGAAATGGTAAATCATCTTCTTTTTAAATTTTAAATAATGAAATTTTTATGTTTCTCGCACTACTATCTTAGTGTGTTTATTTAGATGATTTTTAGGTTTTTGCATCTGCCATCTTGGATTTTAAGTTTGAGCTGTAGTTGCAATTTAATTACCAAATTGCATTAATTAATGATGCAAAATTGTAAAAAAAAAAAAAAATAACGATTTATTTGTAAAGAAATTGGATCAACTTATTGATCTTAAGTGATATATTGATTTGGAATTGTAGGTACAATGTCGAATATCTTGATTTGAGTAAAATAGGACTAATTTTATGAGATAAAATTATCAGCATAATTTTTTTTTGAATGCGTTTCTTTTTACTTGAATTAATAAAACTGTTCTGCAGCGAAGCTCAGGAGTTACTTTTTTTGAATATCTACATACAAGTATAGTGAATAGCACATTCATAAATGCTTTGTATTCCACCTTTAAATTCAAGTTTCTTAGGTTATTGATTGCACAATACGCCTTTATTTCCTATAAAATGGGTTTCAATCGGTTGAAGAAGAATAAAAAACCCCAACAGAAAAGCTGTTAAAGTTTTAAAATGGAATTAAAATGTCCACCATTACAGCGAAATGAGTAAACAAATCGGCCTTTCGCTTGATGAAAACATGAGCAGCTGTCAAGTTGCTCATTTTGCATTTCATTTATTTTCTTAACAAAATTTGCCAACACTAATGCGAAATTCGAAGACGCAGTGAGCAGTTTACAAATTAAAAATTAAAAAAAATAAAAAATAAAATAAAATAAAATAAAAAAAATATAAAAAAAATCTTAAGAATCGATGGAATTTAATTTGACTGAAAACGTGTAAGATACACTAGTGTTGCGGTCGTGATCCGGTTTAGTTTGGGCGTTGATAATCTAAAAGGATCCAAT
Source organism: Strigamia maritima (assembly GCA_000239455.1). Classification (NCBI taxonomy): domain Eukaryota; kingdom Metazoa; phylum Arthropoda; class Chilopoda; order Geophilomorpha; family Linotaeniidae; genus Strigamia; species Strigamia maritima. The sequence continues at coordinate 865,047 of JH432010.1, read as the reverse complement.
CAGTAGGTGCAGCGTGCGCGCATGTTGTCGGTCAGCATATTGACGGCGCATGCGTTCACACGTCAGCAATTTTTCCGCCCGATACGCCCGTGTCAAGTGCACAGACGGCGTTTCATTTCACGTCGCCGGTGTAATACATGTTGTTTAGTCTGCGCGACCGATATCCCAATTCACTTGCTTCTGCCCGATGTTGCAATATAGAAAAATTCCTTCGTTTATTACAAACACAGCACCCGTCCTTTTCCAACACGAATACACGATGCACCGGGGGTAGAGAAGAAATCCCCGTGATGTGATCGTTTATTAAAATCCCACCGGATTTACGTCATATCGCCATTTCGTTGCGCCGTTCCCAAAACGACGCGGTGATAAATTTGCTCCGAGACTTCTCGCGCAGCACCTGCCGCCATGTTTATTTCCACTAGAGATCATTAATTAGCAAACCAGAAGCGTTTGCTGTTACAGTCCCATACATGCGCACTTGCCACACAATTTACACCCGTGACGTCGTAACGTCGTTGTCGTGCCAGCGTCGAGGCTCTGCATGATGGAAGTGTGGTGCTATGCGGATGCCTCGAGCGCCGCTTAGCGGATTTGTGCCGATCGGATTTGTCCGCGCTCTCTCTTCGAGTGTTGGCGATCCTCTTAGATGCCATATCTTCTCTCGTTTACCTTTTTTCCTTTTTACATTTGCTACGTCTATAAATTTAAGGATGTAAAAATATAGAGTAGGGCTTGGAGATAAGAAAGGGCGACATCTCCCACGTGACATATCGTTTACATGCTAACCTCGATGGTCCGTGTGGAGTATAAATAACAGTCATATCGATATGGAGAATCGCAGATCAAATAAAAATAAAATTGATCATTTGGCTTCACCTTTAAGAAAGAAAAGAAAATCCTGTTTACTTATTGTGTTCCCGACCCTTTTTTCCGATGCTTATAATCGTTTTACATATTGCAAGGCAAGGGTTAGGTTTGATGTTAGAACAGCTTAAATTATTTTAGTTTGCTGCACATCAAGGAATGAAATGGAATAAATTTTTTTTTAGTTGAAATCGATTTTTCTCGATCTATTGTTGCGTTCTGGTCACATACAATACTTATAAATAAAGTGATTGGTACATGTTTTTATGTCATTTTTAAAAAAAAATTATTAAAGATTTCTGAAACTTATTTTTTTTAAAAAAATTATTATTAGAATTATAACATTATGATGCTCTTATAATTTACAAGTTTTTCTTAAATACCAGTGACTTTACTATGTTTGCTGCTTTTGAATTTCGTTTAGTCACGATGCCTAATTAAGAATTTTGACTAATAGGCAAGCAAAGGGAGCAATTTTTCCGAGTGTGCAAAAATTGATGAAAAACGTTCTTTTTGATTTTTCTTTTTTGATTATTCTTTGTTGCCTTTTTCTCTATTTTTTTTTTTTTTTTCATTTTCCTTTTTTATTAATTATTTTTTTTTAATCTCGTGAGATTTGTGCTTTGGAGGGTTATTAAGAATAAGTGTTGTGCAGAAAGAAGAGAGAAAAGGAAGAGAAAAAAAGAGCAAAGTATGTGGAAATTTGGGAAATTAATTATTCGGGAAAAGCGAGTTTTGTACTTATTGGAAATTTTTGCTTCCAAGGGAATAACTCGATGCAAATGGGTTTGAATTTATAATGGAGTCAGCAAAGTGGAAAACTTAATGGACCCCTCATACACATAACCCATCTTCGAAAATAGAACCCGCGGGTTTTAATTCAGGGTTTATTCCCATTAAACACTCAAAGTAGGCACGGTATGGTTAAAAAAAAAAAAATTCTTATTAAAGTACCAAAAAGTACTTTAATAATGAATAAAATTGGTTGTTAAAAATAGTCGGATCTTGTTTACCGTATCAAAGATTAGATTAAGATTGATGAGGGTATAAAAAGTTTTTAAAAAAAGTTTCTTAACTTGTAGTTTTATAACAAACAGTAATTGAAAATGATATAAAGCAGATAAAATGCAAGAAAATTAGTTTTCTTTAAGTAGTGTCTATAATATTCAAGATACTTAATTACTTAAACCCAAAGTTTTACTTGGAGGATTTACTAATATTACATGTTACGTGTTGGTGGCGCCACCACACTGCAATTAGGAACTCTGGGCATTTTTTATAAACTTTCTTCACCGTTGCTTATCGTTTAGCTGCACCTCACCAACAAATAGAAACTGCATTTACGACTAAAAAAATATATTAACAAAAATGTCCATTGCGATACATTAATGAAGTAATAAAAATATTTCTGAGAAACAGTACAAAATTAATGAAAGCAGAGAGTAAAAAATGATATTATAATGAGTGTTGGTTTATAATATCTTACAATTTCTTGGGATTTCACTTTGGACCTTTTGGTTACTTGCTTTCTTTATTTTTTCCTGGCGAGTTGCCAAACACGAGTTTTCATCGACACCGTAAACAAGCATCATATCATGCGAAACAGGCATTCAGCCGTGGCTCGTTTACCTAAAAATCAAGTAGTAGTAGCCCAAGATATTAATAGGGCTGATAATTCGGTCATTTTGTTGAAAGGAGTGACGCCTCTCTTGTTCCGATGAATAAATAATTATTCATTGTGATTAGTCCCGCAATGTAAACAGAAATGGCTGCGACCTAATCTAATTAACGGAACTCAGTGGAGATGATGTCGTAGGTCGGTCGTCGGATTCATCGGAGCGGCGGCCCGTAACGGATAATAGTTAAAAGTGTTGTCGTTTTCATTTTCAAGTGGATAATAAAAAATAGACCGACATTTGAGCGTGGAAACGGACTTTATTTGATTTACAATGGTAATAATTTATGGACTTAGGCCATTTTGGATTGGAGCGAAACTGTTTCTATTTATATCTTCGCCAAACGCAATATCAAAGTGACAGCGTGCACCGGATATTTATGGCAGGCAATTGAGAAGAACACTTTTCGGCACTGCATACCTCAATTCAATAGATAGATATTCTCGATCTGATGAAATATACAATTTATTAGTTTCTGTCGGATTAATTTCTGATTGATTTTGATAGAAATGTCTCATTAACATTCGCGTTATTAATAAATAATTATTGAAATCGGGCTGCGAGTATAGAATATCCATGTTCCGGCCCGATGCTCTTTTGTTTGAATAGTTATGCACGTCATCAACAACCGACAACAACCACCATGTTTGATCGGAGCTATTTTCGTCTTGGTTTTCGTCTTATGTTAAACAAAAAATATAAGTAAAAAAACACCATCGAGTAAGAAAGCGATATTTTTAGGAGGTTTTAAATTTGATTTAAAATAATTAAATCAATATTTACTAGTATAGTGGAATAACATCTTTCGTTTACGTCGGCGAGCTATTGATGGAGTTTTTCTTTTGATTTCTTCTCTATTAATTCATTTAAGTAATTCAATGAGAGAGAGATTCACAGATTGTAGAGAAGCAACGAAACGGAACCAACTCAAAACAAATCTCATCAACTGTGATGAACATGTTAAAGAGAAGCATTTCATGCATTAGTGGCTGGAAAATACTGTTTGTATGCAGAAATACCGATACTCTAATGGCGGTGTTTTTGTTGTCGAAGTCGGGAACTTATTCGGGGTTTTATTTTCTTTAAAAATCAATCATAAAGGGTGCACAATTATCGTATTTAAAAAGGGATGAGTATAAAGTGAGCGTAAAACTCGTGGAATAGTCGTTTTGATGCGTCATTTTTGATCCGTTAGGCTTAAGCTAGGCCCATGATTTAAAGGTGTGTCACTTTATACAAAAGCGAGTGTTAATTTTGATTTTGCTTCGTCGAGTGGAGGGATCACGGTTTTATCCCATGAAATATCTCCACAATGTTGGCTTTCATACATCAAACTAAGCTTTAGTACTGTTTTCACCACTTGAAAATAGCCACTTTCGAGAAGGGGTCAGTTTAGAGCCGATAATTATTGGCAAAGTTGGATTTTCTTTATTTTTTCTCTTTTTTTTCTTCAAATTATGATTGATGAGTTTAATTTTACTTTTACAACCGAGAGGTTTAAAACTTTTAATAATTTTTTTCGTTTATTAATTTGTTCCAGAGAGCGGCAGTGAAAGTGATGAAGCGGACGGAGGAGTTGGAAATGTAAACCGGATTGTGGTTCGTACACCTGGACAAAGTGGAAAAGCCAAAAAGGGCAATCTAATCTTCGATGCATCGTTCGAAGGAGGTATTATTACATCAGAACTACAATAAGTTTGTATAAATAGATGAATATAATGAGCCATGTGGCCTCGTTTTGGTTTTCTCTTGATTAACAGCCTCGTAAAAAGCACTAAAATTATACTAGTCGCCGCTTTTGAAACTAGGCGCAAAAGAAATTAGCTCTTGCATCACCAAAGTGTGTTGATGAAAAGAGAATTGACAAATTACCTCGTTCTAAACTAAAGCTACGTTTAAGCAGTAATAACATCATGAATGTTTACATTTTTTGTTTGATTTAAGCAAATTTAGGTGCCATTCTACGCGAATTGATGATATTCAAAAAAGGATGTAATGAGAAAAAAAAGGCTGCAATTTGCAGTCTGTCTCTTGAATCTTGATGCCAGATCTAAACTGCGCGTTATCTGCGGAAGGCATCTACCGTAAATCCTCCAATTTGGGCCCGGGCTCTAATTTAGTTAATTCATTCTTATTGTTGCTGGTTAAGACTATAATTGCAGACCTGGTGGAAATTAGAAGCAAAGACTATTCTCTTATCAGTAAAATTTATTTTTAAGAATATGAACATGTACTTATGGGAGAAGTCTCTCTTGTTATACTATACTTAGCTTCAAAGTAAAGTGTCATGCACTCACAATTGATCCATTGGATCAAATATCATTTAAAAATATTAAATAATTTTTCAGAAATTTTTTTGAAAAATATTAAAGGGTTAAAACCCAAATGTTGAAGTTGTGAAAATAAGCAGACGACAATATGAAAAAGTGAGAGATAGCAAAAGGAAAGATTTTACTTATTTTTAAAAATGTATAATGAAAAAATCTAAAAGTTTTGTTTGCGCATGCACTTTGCTTTTTTTGTTGAAAAACTTTCATTATGCATGACAGGCATCACATGTTTAGTCAAAATTAGAAGTTGCTTCTCTGGTCAAAATAGAGGCGATTGCTGATTTTAACGCTTCTAACAATTCTGTAACTATATTATTGAGAATTTAAATACATTTAGGTAGTCAATCCACCAACCAATGGGAATTTAATTTGTTACAAGTTTTTGTAAACATTGGGCGCAGCGCGGTTGTAGATGAATTTAGGTTGTGTGATGTAGAAAAAGGGGGAGAACTACGGGATTGTTTCTATAGTATAACGGAATTTCCTTTATACTTCTGCTTTTTTCTCATTATTATTATTAGACCAATAATGGAGGGTGTTATACCGATAAAGTGTGTGGCGCAATCTTTTCATTTAGCTAAAGCTAAAAAAAGGATTATTGCGTGCAAGAAATTAGTGCTAGGTTGTTGTTTCTGAGAATTCATTCAAAACAAACCCTGGATTTTGATACTATTCAAATAAAGTTTACGAATAACATAGACAACTAGAAAAATGTTTAAAATTAGTTTGGCTAAATCTCTTGAAGGCGGTGCCAACTGCAACCGAACTGGGCCTTGCAACTGAACCGCGCTTCAGTTAAGGACCTTGATTTACTACACGCCTGTCATTTGATGTAAAAGAAAAAGATTGGGTTATATTTTTTATAAAAGCAATTTTTTTTTGCATATGTAACAACCGGCTATCAGGAATCGGTTTGATTCTCAGCCTTATTAGCATCATTTTTTTATCTTATCTTATTCTTATATTATGTTATCATTGCATAATAATTTCAAGCTGATTTTGGTTCATGTGGGCGGCATAGCAAAATGCTTTTGATTATGTGATTCTACACAATATTTTTACTTGTTTTTCTTTTTTTTTCTTTCTAAATTATTGCTGAATCACAGCAAGTCACCTTACCAATACCAATGTCCAGACTGTGTCACTTTGCTTAAAGGATTTGTTAAGATTTGATCCGGTTGTTTCAAGTACTTAAGTTAGTTGTCATTTAAAGTGACACTTCTTTCTTAACGAAATAGACCGAATTTATTGAATGCACCTGCTGTTTGCCTATGGGAGATTTGGTGAAAAGATTTTTTTTTTAAAAAAAAAACTCTTTTCACCAAATCTGCACGAATCGTAAACAGTTTATCGTGCACATGCGGTTTAGTAAGTATATGAAATTTTTTTTTTGATTTTTTCTTTGGAGGCATGCATGAAAACCTGTCATGTTCTTTATTGACATTTTTATAAGGGCTGAATAGCTCTGACATTGATATTAAAAATTCAAAATCAGAGTAAAATAGCGAATTAAATATTTGATTTTTTTTTCACATTTAAATGTAAATATTGTTTTTTTACAGGCAATTTGGGCCGTGTCGATTACATTAGCGACTACGAATACGATTTATTTATCCGTCCTGACACGTGCAATCCTCGATTTCGCGTTTGGTTCAATTTCACTGTTGAAAACGTTCGAGCAGATCAGGTTAAAATTTTTTTTTTTTTCTTTAAAATTATTAATTTTGAATGAGGGTATCTCTTTTTTCTTATTACGAAACGAGTATACGATATAGAAATTTTTATAAAGGAAAATTTAAAAACGTCATTAATTTAACGTGAAACAGATTGCCTCATCAAAAGATATCATCTTTTGAATGTTTTTTTTCTTTCTTTCTCTTTCTTTAATAACTTTTTTCTTCCAGTTTATTTGACGTGACATTATTCAATCATACTATAACTTTAATTAGTTTTTATTAGGCTAAACAAGTTGGTGTGCCTGTTTCTAATGGCAGATTGTTAAAAAAGAAATTCTAAATTAAAAAAAAATTAATGCCTGTTGAGCAATAATTTGATGGCAAAAGTATTAATTTTGCTTAAAATGGCAAAATTTGCTTCAATTTTTCTCAATAATCAAATTAGTTAGCAGTGTTGCGTTGACTGTAAGACTGCACATCCTCGTGAAAGCCGATTTTAATGACATATAATGTGTAGGCACTTTGGATTTATCTGTTGAAAGTATTGCACAAGTTCCCGCCGAGAGTGGTGCTATGATACGAAAACGATGCACGGCCTGTAATTAATGTAATTATGCTTCTCAAAATTGTGTAATCATTTTGCCAATAACGTGACAGGGGGTGGTAAAAGAGGAGGAGACGGGATCAAGAAGGAAAGGATGGTGATGGGGTTTGCCTTTTGAAAATTTGAAATTTAATTACTTAGGTGCCACACACATAGCTTTTGATGTATGGACAGTTGATAGTGCCAAGTGGCAAACGTTATTGGTTGGAGGTTTGGGAATTTACATGTCCTCAATTCAACCTGTATTGTTTTCTTATTGTTTTGTATATTGGGTAGAGGTTTTTAAGTGGGAAAGGGCAATTAAATATATGTATGTTAATTTTGGTAAGCTTTAATGCTTTTGGAGGATTTACTGTATTTGCATTTATGTGAGTTTATTAATTATACATGAATTATTGATGCATATATATGTAAACATTACATAAGTTTTATATGTACACAGTATTTAAAAAATGACATATTGTCAATACTAGTGTCTCTAGTACTTACAAAACGCACACAAGAGATTCTAAGTAAATTTTGAGTACTCAATTCTAACTGTCACAACATTTACATAGAGAACAATTTCCTTGTTTTTGGAAGGTCGTTGACTCGTCGTCTTGTCCTGATATATACTGGAAATATTTTGCATTTTAATATGTTATTATCAATAAATGGAAACAGAACTTACAAAACTGATGGATAAGTAATTACTGAGTTTTTTCATACTGTGCACCGGTACTTCACTAAACTCCGTATCCAAAACATTGCAAGAAACTCCCATTGGCTAGAGCCTTTTCCCAGGAATTTTTTAATGCACTTAAAAAAAAAAATAATTCGAAAAATGATCATAAAAGGGCATAAACGAACATAACCGAACACAAACGAACATAAACGAACATAAACGAACATAAACGAACATAAACGAACATAAACGAACATAAACGAACATTAAACGAACATAAACGAACATTAAACGAACAAAAAACGACCATAAACGATCATAAAAATGACCATATATGGTAGTTTTTGGTGGTTTTTTGTATTAATGTGCAAGCAAACAAGCTCCAACCAATGGGAGTTTCTCGCAATGTTTTGGAAATGGAGTTTAGTCGTAACTGAAATCTGAACAGAATATTTTAAAAAGAAATTAATTCAAATAGAAATAAAAATAGGTACACAAATTTAGTGCAAAATTCAAAAAAAAATTGTAAACAACCAAATTTTGAGAAAAATATAATTCAAGATTTTGTTTAAGACAAAATTTGTAAAAAAAATTACATTGTGCATATTGGCAAACATTAATGGTATTTGCTGCTATTGATACTATTGAGTATTAATCTAGGGGATTTTTTGTTTGTGTATATCACTGATGAAACCAATTGCAATTGTAATACTGATATTCTTGGTTTTAATATATCTTGCTTTGCTGCTTGCTGTCACTTTAAACAAAGGGATAAGAAAGCCTCACTAGATCGATCTTGTTTCTATTTGAACACACAAGTTACGCTGTATTGGACTTGACTTTGCTCAGTTCTTAGATAGATAATCTTATCCTAATTCTTATTCTGTAATTATCGCAGTTATCAGTACAAAAATTATGAGTTGTATTATTCAAAAAGTTCTCCTAATCACGTTCTAAACTTTTCTTTTTTTGTGTGTGCTTTGTGTCTCATAGTTGGCAGATATGACACTTTTATGGCATCATTTTCATACTAGGCTTAAAGTTACTTAAATTGACGTAAAACATGTCGTATGCTAGCCGAAAGACACATCAAGCATAAAAGAGCAGTGATAATTTATGACGGTTTTTATTTAGCAATAAACTGTTTTGAGTTTACGAAAAACTCAGCACTTTGTCTGCAAATATGTTGGAGACAGCGAAATAAAGGAATGCAAATCTCTGTTTATAAAGGAAACAGTCCTCGGTTCAAACCTTTTTGGTTCATGAGATAATGGTAATTGATGACGAGTCTGTCAGTTCACACTCAATGTCTTTGTTCATTAATATGCACATGACTCAGTGTTTTGATTGGTCCGGGTGGATTATATTATGTTATCTTAAAACTGATGCACTAAAAATAGTTTTACATGCATCTTGTTTATATTTTTAAACGCCAAATTCAAGTCACTGTAGGCTGTAGCAATAGCTCACTGTGCAGGGTTTGTCCTAGTGCTTTCAAATGGGTTTTTCGCATTTCTGACGCTACTGAAGTTCATCTTGGGAAGGAAACAAAAAACCTATAAAAGGAAAAAAACATCCTTTCAATGTGTTTCCGATGAGCTATTCTTTTCAAGTATAGCTATTCCGGTATTTTTCTTCGAGGGTTGTATTTTGTACTAATTTACGTTGCGTCGAAATTTTAATCATCTTCAAATACTCATATAAGTTTTAATTGGCACTGTCAAGGAATTATTTAAGCAACCAGAGATTGATGATGTGATAAATTGATGAAAAAGTTAGGTCTTAGCAGAGTATAACGCGATGTGTTAAATTGGCGTCCTTTATTTAGGCTTGTTTATTAGTGTGTAATTTGCTTAGAGGTTTGCATAAAGAAGTTAATTTCGTTTTGATGAGATGAGGTTTTATTGAAGAGCGCGAGAGGATACAAGCAAGGTGTAGAAGTGGTTTAAAGAATATGGGGGCTAGAGAAATTGCAGGATACAGTTTTATGAAGAGACGAGTTTTATCTCGGGCTTATACTTGGAAAAACAATTTCATCTCGCAGAATTACAGAAAGAAATGTATTGAATCGTATACGAGCAGGAAAGAAAGGCGGAAATATGTGGGGTATTGAATCAATATATCCTTGAAATTACAGTTGGTTGCAACTGGATGCTGGTGTACAGTATAAGCGAGTGTTTTCGTTCTGGTTATCCTAATGTGATCAACTTTAAATTTAATGACACTTGTAACTTGCAATTAGAACACTTAAATTATACCGCGTGGGGCTTACGTGCGTGTGACAGGTCCAAAATGATTAGGTATACAGGCTTGATGATTTCATATCGTTTAAATTGTATATTTATACTCGCTCTTGTCACCGGCAATTCAGACTACTTAATACCCGGGATTAAATTTGTAATTGTGGCTTCTATTTTTAAGATGTGTGTAAACCATTGGTCATGTTTAATTGGTGCTGTGTTAACTTAAAGATCAAGCCCAAAGTGTGTTAAGCTCTTCACTACGTAATTCTACTAATAAATAAAAAAAAAAATATAAAAATTCAGGGTACCACTGCAAATCTGATACATATACTTGGATTTTTATAATGTTCTATATGTTTTATGTGTTCTATTTTAATCGATGCAAATGAAAATGTCAACTAGAATGTTTTTAATATTATGGACTTAAGCTTGTTTTTTAAATATTTTAAAAGTTTTTTTTAAATATATATAACTTTGAAATTGATAAGAGGAAAGTAGGGATGTACCGAATAGTAAATTCACCGAATACCGAATACCGAATTTTCACCGAATAGCAAATTCGCCGAATACCGAATTTTCACCGAATAATGAAATGGCCGAATACCGAATACCGAAGTTTTACCGAATAATAAATTGGCCGAATACCGAATATTCGGCTGAATATACTGAATAGTTACCGGTTATTCAGAAAATGCAAAAAAGCCAAAAAAATTAAAAAATCAAAATCAAAATCAAAATATTTACTTAATTTATTTATTTATTCATAGCCTAGCAAAGCCAAATGATTAATTTGGTATTTGGTTGTTTAAATATTAAATTTTTTGACGTACAGAGTACGGACGTATCCATTACGCCAATGAGAAAAGACTCTTTTTTTCATTGGATTGGATACGTAATGGATACGTCCGTACTCTGTTTTGTTCTCTTTTCAAAAGAGAACAATTGGATTTAATATAAGATTCGGCACAATATTCGGACCGAATAATTGAATTTTAATATTCGGCCGAATATTCAGCCGAATATTGAATTTTGATATTCGGCCGAATATTCGGCCAGCCGAATATTGAATTTTAATATTCGGCCGAATACCGAATGTCTGCCGAATATTCGGTACATCCCTAGAGGAAAGATTCAAACGAAGCATAACAATGTGCCAATCAAGTTATTGAGCGGTATAACGAAGTATGTCATCTCATGGCTGACATGAAGATGTGGCAAGGGGCTGTGGTCTTTGTGCGCAAGCGAACCTCTTTTTGATCCTCTATTCTTCTTTTTGCCAGGGTCTCTTAATGGAAAAGCTATGTTTGTGTGTGGTTGGAAGAAACTACCTCTCTCGACGACCACCCTGATGCTGGGGGATCACTGATGGGTCCTTGAATAATGGACACAATTAACATGAGAAATGAGGATTAAAGTCGAAAGGGATCACCGTTAAAGGAAAGTTAGGCGGGGGAAAAAAATCGTTTTTTTATTTGCATGTGAAAAGGCAGTTTTTCATTAGTTAATTAAAAGGGATATGTATAAATGTATAAATATAAATATTTTTAACGTGGACAGTTGGGTAAAAAGGTTTTAACGGTGGGAACCCAACATAGTACATAGTCTTGATGCTGAACTTCAAAGTGATGAGTTGCGGTGGGACCAAATTGTAAACAACAACATAATATGGGATGTTGTTGATGCGTTGCAAATTAATCTGTAAGCTAATTTCTTTATCGTCTAATCTGTGTATAAAATGTATCATGGAATTTATTTTTTTTGAGCTTGCAGTAACTGCGCATTTTCCGAGACAAAAGAACAATTTTTTTTTGTAATGGTGGAACTTATGCAAAAAGACAAAAAAAATTAAATGGATTTTTCTTTTGATGGATTAATAAATAGAAATTATAGTGGAAACTTAAAAAAACAAACTTTGTTGATCTTTTAATTTGTCTCAGTTGGGGGCGTTTACTAATTTGAAGTAGAAGCTCGCCGACTCTTGGGTGTTGCACTTGGCGCCCTCTATAGTTTCCCATCTATTTAGTTGGTTACAAATCACAGGGGAGCCATTTTGATTTTTTGAACGGCAGCCAATTTTTCACATTATACAACACGTTAGCTTGAAAGAAAAAAAATAATAACAAAAAAAAATTGGCACGGGATTGAATAATAAGACTGGTCTTACTCACAAGGGGGCACTGGGTTTGGTCGAGTAAATTGCTCCAATTAAGAAAAAAGTGTAAGGTTGTAAAAAAATAACTTTAGAGGCTTTTTTTTGTTTGATAAAGAAAAAAAGAAATTGATAAAAATCAATTTTGAGCACTTTATGATGCTTGTGATATTGAATTACATTAGAAATTTGAGTTGTTGCAAAAAAGTTCATTATCAAATCATTCTCTTTAAATAATGGAAACCTTTAGTTTTTTTTCAGTTGGAGCATTGCCAATGATAAACTAATGAGTACTTAGTCTAAACTCAGTGGGTCATGAGTATGAGGCTGAAATTTCATTTACTTTGATGTAAATTAATTGCATCATCAGATTACAATGAAGTTGTGGTTGAACAGATCCAGAAGACAGATGGAATTGGGTGTAATTGTGTCTAAAGCAAGCGTTTACGTTGTGTTACAAGATGAATATAAAAGTTCGTTAACAATTAACATTAAAATGAATATTAAACTGTGTACTTACAATCAAAATAGATATATAAATGGTCTAATTTTTAATATTTCTATATACTTTTTGGTCTTATTTTTTCTTCAAGGTTTAGGAGAAGCGACTACTCAGGGGCAAGTAGCTCATTTAATTCCTAATATAACTAATAGGCACCTAGTTCAACAACAATATTGTTACAGATTGTTGTATGCGTATAGTCGGTCTTTAGTTGATTTTATGGCTGCAAAATATTGAGTTACTAGCGGTAACTCGTCAAAAATGACTGTTCTTTTTCAATCGCTCTTGTGAACCATCCCGTGCATTGCTGCGCTTTGTGAGATTAGTCCACTCGGTACAATGAGGTTTAGATCATTGTTTTGTCATGTCGGTGTGCCGTTGTTGACTTGTGACAGCCAAACCCCATTGTAACAACACTGTGCACCACACATTACAATTATCATTGCAATATGTTGTTCTAGTGTTGTATGTGACGCCCCATTAGAACTAAGTATTGTATTGAGCATCACAGTTTTTTGGATTTTTCTTTTCTTCTGTAAACAAACCTGTAGAGCTGCAATTCTACAACCGTCTTGGGCTTGAAAATTCTTCTTCACCTGAAGAACATCTTAAATGAATTAACAAAAAAATGTGGTGATGGCTTTTGTGAGTGCTCTAAATGATTAACAGGACGCCTGACAATCTACCTGCTCTACAACCTCCTAATTGGAAGTTTCTGGGCACGCTACTGGCTGCTGTAGAAGTAATTCTTTATTAAAGATTGCGATGTTTCTTTCTTCAGTGGTGCAATGGCAGTTCCGGTATATCTTCATTTTGTAGAAGTAGCAATTGTTCTACTGGGCGAAGGTATTTCCGGCGTCTACTGATACATCTTTACTGTGATGAAATTCTTGGTTTTCCAGTACTTGTACGTTTCTGCGTTCATAAATTGAATGAACCTAATGTTTTAAAAAAATCTTCAAAACATTCATTTTTTTTTTTCATAATACAGTGGAAATTGACGGGAATAATCGTTGGATTAAATCGGGATTAATGAAAAATTAGTTAATTTGCTTTCTAGCGGGATGTGATTGACATCTATCAATCTTTACGACTGAAAACAGTGAGCAGTCTGCATTCAGAACATTGAACTGACATGTCTTCACTCTGGATGGACGTTTGCACGTCACTCTACTTTTGTTGAGAGTTTGCTTTGTGTGATTTAGAGGAGTCCTGGATGGTTTAGAGGTTTCAGTATCTGACCTGCAATCAGTAAGTTTGCGGTTCCTTTCCTACCGTAGTGCCTTACATTTTCTAGCCATATTGAAAATGTATATGTCTTTGAAATGACCTAAGTCATATCCAGTAGCTAATAAATAAAATATAAGCTTATTAGATAGAACTTTAGCTGAAAGTTTTAAGAGGGAAAATGACAAGAACAACAATCACTTTGTTCTTTTCGTTTTTTTGGGGGTTTTTTTATTTTTATTTTATTTATTTATTTTTAATTAGAAACAATTTGTAGTTGACAAAAACTTGTCTAACGTTCGAGTTTTTCGTGATAGCAAAGATATTCTTGTGGTCAAAACAATGAGCTTAACACTATGAGCTCATTGGTCAAAGCGAGTTATCAGATTAATAGCAATGATAATAGCACAAGTTTATCTCAAATTAATTGTATTTCTACAGAAGCTCATGGGAATTTCGAAAGAAGAGAAATGTTAATATGTCTGAATTTTATGAATATAGTATACTATACATAAAAGGAATTCTAAAAAATGAAACGAAAAATATTGTATATGTAAGACATTTGTGCAAAGATATTTACTGATTCAGAATTTAGATCATAGTTCATTGCAACTTGGGGGCATTTTGATGTTTTCTGAAAGCTTTTCTGGTGGCCATTAAACATTCTACAATATTTATATATGTCTGAATACTCTTTAAGCTGCATTGGTACAAAGTGAGTCAAGAGATTTATCATCAATAAATAATTTGAATTTAAATTTAAATTTAACTTACTAGGATTTCTATTTGATGTTAATTTAGCAAATACAAGTGGGGGACTGAGATTACACTTTAAAATTCTCTCATTTCAATGGTTATGTTCATTGTTAGAAGTGCCTATTCACATTTACCTTCAACTTCATCTACCTTCTCATTGAGCACAAATGGGCCGCAAACTAGCATAATACATAGGCATAAAAAAAGGAATGATAGTGACAAAGTAAGTGGGCAACGTAATTAATTGCTTATGCTTTCTAATTGATAAAAAATGAGTATTTCGTGACCTGATGATAATAATTGATTGGAGTTTTACCTGTGACTCACTCGCCTGACTCATTTGTTTATAGTTGCCTTAGTGATCTTAGGGTGTGGTCGTGGAGTATAAAGAAACAATTTGTTTGTTAGAGAAATCGTGCGCAAGTGTAACGTTTTATAGTATTTTTATTTTTCCTCGATACGTATTTGGCCTGGGTTTAAAGTGTGGCGAGTGAATATTTTGTTCATTTGCGCCGTCTAAGTGGAATTAGCTCCATATCTCAAGTTGCAAGCCATTTAACAAAGATTCAATCACGCACAAAATGCGCACCAAAATTGCTCTCCGAGCCCGTTCCCTGCTTTACCCTGCAATCTTTCCACCAGTTCCACATAACCCTCTCCTTCTCATTCTACCAATTCCATTCTTTCTCGACTTTACTTGCTAGAACGAAATTAATTTAAATATTTTTTTTCCTTTTTTTTCTTATTTGCACTTTGCTTGAACAGTGTGCACTTTTTTTTATTTATTTGCATCTTAAAATAAACGAGTTCTATCAACTTAATTTCCTGGATCAATGTCATTACGTCATTCTCTATACACCAATTACCACTCGTCATACTAGGCATCTGTGGCAAAGAGAATTTATTTAAAATAAAAAAATATATATTTGCTTGACGGGCTAAATTAGGGTGTAACTTATGTTTTCTGCTGAGATGAAGATTAAGATTGGGTCGCCCGGGTTACATGGACTGTAAATAAATGTATATTTATTATATTTTATTTGGTTTATCTTATGATGTTAATTTTTTGAATACACACTTGGAAGGGAAAATGTTTTAAAAATTTAATAAACTTTTATGAAGTTTAATTTAGAGTAAAAAAAAAATGGTTTCGTTTTTTAAAATAGTGATGTTTGATGGCGCACTCATCATTTTAGTAAGTGAAGCGTTATAGGTTAGGGCACCATTGGAATGAAGAATTTAAGCAGGTTTGTAATTTTAAATTTGGCTAATAGTTATTTTATAATTTCAGTAAAGGTCAATTGCATTGGGTTTAATCTTCTTACCAATAGACCAAGGAGAGAGATTAGTTGTTTTTGAATAGCATCAAGATTTTGTTTACGTTGTGATATGTTATAGAATTGATGGGGCCAGGTTCAAAATGTCAGTTTCTAGGTTTTAATCCATTTGATCCATGATTAAACATTCTGAACTTGGAGTAAACAGGTTTAATCTTAGTTAGTGCGAGCCCTAATATTAAAACTGAATATATGAAATACATCAATTGGTGATTTTTATTGGCAATTGAAATTGACATCGAAATAACATTGTATTTCATCTTTAGCTCGAAATACATGCCATCGTTATCATGATAATTTATAATTAATAGAATGTTGCTTGTAAGTGCGCTATAGATAAATGAATGTGTTGTATTACATAACATGCCACATAATTCAGGAGTCATAATTTGGTTAATTTGTAATAAATACGTTAGTAACACGTTCGGATATATCAGTAAGTTAAATCAAAATAGCAAATCGATTAACCGATATTGCCAGGCTGAGGCACTCAGTTGCGTTTTATGGGAATGGATATTTTATGGAAATAGCAAAGGGAAATCGATTAATTCATTCCGGCATGTTTGTATGAATAAGGCGATCTTGAATCTGGAGTTTCCAGCATTAAATCAAACAATTTATTTTTTGATTTTTTTGTAACTTATTCTAATTTTAAAATAAAGTCTAATTCAAATGAACTTAGATTAGATTAATTAAAGATTATGGAATTGGTGCTATTGATTTGTCATTATTCACTATGGTGCACAGTTATGAAAGATTATCAAATGGATGAACAAGCATCCCATGTGCATTACAACACAAGTATAGATTAATAAATGAGTTCTATTATTAGGTTTTGTAGTTCACGTTCATTGAAAGTTGATTTCAGTCAAGATGGGATTGAATTAAAGTATTAAACACATTTATTTCTTGGTAAATCGAGGAGCAATAAATTTAATTTTATCGGAAGTATGACACTATCATATAATTTGATGGTTTTATCAGTTGTGGTAAGCGCCGTCCTTATGGATTGCGACTTCATTTGAACTAGGGTAGTTTCATGGGTGGCTAAGACGGGAATTAAAACAGATGATGTGAAAAATGGAGGAATGGTATTTTGCTTTGTGTGAAAGCAAATTTAAAGAGAATTTTTATAAACTTTGAAGAATGCTTTTCATATATTTCATAAACATACAGCACAACGAAACTGTATGCATGTATCAACAAAACCGTGCAAACTGCAAATGTAGAGAAAATCGCTATATACTTATTGGATGTTGTAGGTGTCCAGATCGCAATGATGATATTTCACTCGGAAATAAATGACACGAATAGTCTAATTTTTTTTTTTTTTCATTTATATATATTCTCTTTTGAAATATCGCTCCTGAATTTCGCAGCACATCTGATGTGAAGGAGTTCATTTCTAATGTGATCAAAAACAAGTTTCATTAGTTCTTTAATTTTGATTTCTTTTGGTTTGATTAATTTTTTTTCTTTTCTGGGCTTTAAGCGTGCATGTGCACCTAAATGACGGTGCACTGAGAAAAGTTCATTTTTCTTTACGATTTAATGGCATATTTTGTTGTAACGGGGTTTTCGGTGGTACCTGCAATTTCTTGTCGTGCCGTGTGAGGAAATTGGATGATGTCCCGACCTGGCAATCGTAAAATTCCAGTGGCAAAGTTTTCTCATTTTGGCTGCTTGGTTCGTGCATTCACTCGACGTTCGTTGGTTGGTTCGTTCATTCGTCGGTAGCATTTCGTTCGCTTGCTGTGCTTTGCCCCAGCAGACACCTCGCCTCATCCATCAAGTTGTGAGCTGGCATTTAGACGCCATCTTTAATGGACGAGTAGTGTAAACAGAGGCACCATGATGAGTTGCCACCAAATCCACACGAGAGAGGGCGCTCATTTCATTCAAATGAAATGCAAAAGCCATATGTGCACAAAGTATGCTTGACATACATTGATTGCAACTTTGATGTTGATTTATTTCTATTTATTTATTTATGCATTACTTAGTTGCCAATGCATCTTTTTAACAAATACTGAAAAGTTTATGGTAATGACAATTTTTTTTCTTTCGCCTACTGAGTTTCATTTAACTTATTCATTTGTTCAGTTTTTTTAACCTATCGAATTCCCTCTTTCTCTTTAGATATGTATCTAAATGAAAACGAGTTACCTTTCTTTTTCTCCGGTTTTATTTTTTTCAAAAACCTTCTTTTTCTTCCCGAGAGAAAAAAAAATTAGCTGGTAAAAGAAACGTTAGACAAAAAGAATTTTAAAAAAATCGATTTTAGAGTCTAGACTCTGATAATGACGCGGTTGTATTATAACCAGATGGAAATATGTATTATAGCTAAGTAAGAACAAGGGTGTACGGTGTATTACTATGGCTGTATAGATGGCTGTATGGTTATGATCTTGATGTGTCTGACCGCGTTGTGGAAGAACTATAAATGTAATTGACATTTAATACGGTATCTACAGGGCAGGTTTCGATTTTTTTTGAAGTGGTTTTCATGACAGGTGTATTTTTTGCTTCTTAGTTTTATTGCTGAAGTTTTTTTGGGGAAAATTGAGTGAAATTGCCAAAGAAATGCATGAATGTTGCGATATTTCTGTAGATAATCTGTTTAATGATTTTGTTTCGATTCTTGGAAAGGACGGGTCAGAAATCTCATTTCTACACACTATATTGTCAACATGGTGCATTCAATTTTTGTCTGCAATTGGGAGCACTTTACTGAATTGTTTCTGCTGTGAGGAAATTTGAAAACGGCATTTAGAAGACCTTTAACCAAAAGTGTGTAATTAAATATTTTTGCTTCTCGTTATATGCGCCAGTAATTTTGCAGTATAGACAACAAATTCTGCTAATAAAAGCGTCTCGTTATAGTAAATAACAGGGACGCTACTTATTAACCCATGCTGTACAGCAAAGGGCAGACTAATTAAAATCTCAAAACAGCTAAAAATCGAAGAAATAAGTACAAAATTAAAAATAAATTGCTGTATATAAAAAAGTGTAATTATTACTGATAGCAAATGTTGAAATTAATTTTTTATCCATGTAGAAATGAATTGGACTAATTTTTTTTTTTTTTTTTTTTTTTGCAAACGTGAAGAAGAAAAGAAATTTAGATCTTTTTTTATATGTTTCCCAAATAAAACTTTTTTCAATTCAACACCGAATATGTGAAAAGCAATTTTTTTTATTGAGAATATCGGATATTGGAAATACATTTAAACGTGCGATAGTCTTGTACGTAAGAGGCATTCATTGATCGGACTATGATAAGAAAGAAAACTGGAGAAATGACGTCAAACGGGCTTGGTCCTTGAAAATGAAAGGTTTGACGTTTGCATTGACGTCATAGAGTCGAAAGTGTCTGGCAATTGCAACAAAACAGTGGTGTAATTGGCACGTTAAAACATTTCTCACTCTCCCCGTTCGCACATTCATTCCTCTCAAGATCCGCCGCGTGCGATAACGGAAAAGACCTCGTTTCGACAAGGAAATTGACTGCGCCCTATCCTAAATTCAAACACAACACTACCCCCCTTCTCTTCCATCACGTCACGATGCGGTACGGTGTGAAAGTCAATCACACTTTGAAAATGCCACGCTTAATTGCGTGACTTTAATGGTTTCGCATAGTGCTCAAAGGAATAGGAGAGAGGAAGTGAATTGTTTGACTCGATTTGGGTTGAATTTAAAGGGTTAAATGAAATTGGATCGCTTCGGAAATTAAGTTAGGGTGAATTTATAACGTTTTCCCCGATTCCTCTCTTCAATTTTGCTTACATTTTTTCAAAATTTACGTTAAAGGACAAGTGCAATAATCTCTTGGTTATTGTATGTCTACGCATGCGTATTCAGAGCTCGATTTTTGTGACTCTTTTTGTCTTTGGTTATGGTTTAGATTACTTCGTCTCCGTCATCTAGCATTTTAAGCTCGTCATAGTGAGTCAATTACGAGTATCGGGTACCTTTATGTTGATACTACCAAGATGAATACTGGGAATGGGTGGAGACTAGTCGCATAAGTTTGTTTTTAGGAAGTTAATTGCGTAGCAACGTTTGTTGATCCGACTTGACTTAACTTATACGTTACCTCATTACTATGGCTATAGTCTGTCCGCGTAACACTATAGTCCATATCGGATTGGCTGGGACTTTTTCACATAACAATGTATGATTAAGATCACATGATCTGATCATTAAATAGCGACAACAATTATTTGGAAACGCTATTTTGTCCTATTTGTCTAGGATCGGTCACGAACTATTTTGTGCTGCGAATTCGCTGCATGTGTAAAAAGGTCCCAGTTACGACGGACTATATCTAAAGTAAATGGTTGCCAGGCATTACGAATATATAAACATTTTATCGCATGGTGTTTATGAGCTGATTAATGAATTATGGATAGAATAAATCATTCAGTTAGTAGGTGTGGGTAATATGCACTACGGGTGTCTGGGAATATACGATGCATTTTTTAACGCAAAGTTGTTTTTGTCTTAAAAAATAAATGATTCTAGTAAAATCGAATAAAATTATTGTATTTTACAGTTGTAAGATGTCGAAGCGGGGATTTGTTTTAAAATTTTCAAATGCATAGCTTAAGAAGTTTAGGGGCACTGGGATGGGCCCCCTATTCCCTTCATTGAGTGTGATTTTCTTGTGTCAACAAAATCTCAAAATCTTGTCTCATTTGCCAATTAGTCCTCAAATGTTTTAATTTCGCCACTATAGCGAATTGATTGTGCTATATTTAATTTTAGCTAAGCTTGTAGTGTAGGATTTATTGACATAAATTGACGACGATATTTATGGCTGTAGCCTTATCACGTGATTTTTTGGGGTAAAAAAAGGTAAGTGCCGCAAACTCTATATTGTGTTTATCTCGATACTTGTAAGACGTGATGTGATGTATGTAATTCGAGCTGTCGACTCGAGTTTTCTCGGTTAATACACAAGATTGATCATTGAAGTGTGCCAAGTATTTTTCGATTTGTTCTATTTGATGTGTGACTAAAGGGTTAAAGGAGTGCAGGTGCCTGCAACGCGTATTTTTGGCTCATTCCCAAAGCTAGCAATAATTTTGCTAGCAGCAGCAGCTGACCAAGGAGCCTATATAACTCGAGCAGCAGATGGTGTTAGTGCATTTCCGTTACACACAGCTTCCAATAACTGTCACTAGGCGGAGGTGAAAGAATTATCTGTAAAAGTAGTGTGCTGTGCTCAAACTTAGCCATTTTTTTTTACTTTGTTTATTGTAATAATAAAAAAATCAATTTTCTAGAGAGAGATGAGAAAAAATGACTTTGGGAGTTAATTGACGGATAAGTTTTTAATCTCTAGCCAAGTTGAACATATTATAGGAGATCTGGTATGGCATTCGTTGAGATGTTTAAAATGGGAATTTAAGCTGGCACGAACATTTCACATGAAATCGATATGTAATTAATGCCAATTGAAGCTGGGGCGCTGAATATGTCGGTCATTTTGTGTATGTCAATAAGCAATTTGACGGCGGTGAAGTTTAGGTAATTTATTAGGTCAATTATTTATTGTTGTGAGGAAGGAATTCTGGATGGCGGCTCGTGGGAGTTTTAGTTTGAATATGCAGCATTGTGTGATGATGCGGTCGTCCCTTAATGGCAGGTAATTTTTATGACTAAGTATTGATGGCAAATTGCACCTTTGTGTCGAGAAGCCATTGTTTGCTTTTGGTGAAATTAAAATTCCGTTTTGTGATGGTTGGAAACTTTCATTTGTTCAACGTGGAAAAAAGTTTATGGGGGAAAAATGGTTAATGAGTTAAATTTTTTCCCCCCTCCAAAATAAAAATTTGAGTAAATTTTTTTTGGGGGGATGGTAAATAAGTTTAATTAAAAGATTGAAGTTGGTATTTTTGTCAATAGAAAAAATGCCTTGGTTTGGAATATAATATGGAAATAAATGATAATTGGATTTTATTTTTTGGTAGTGTATAAACAAAAATTTGATTTAAAATCAAGAATGAATAACGGTTGAAAATAGAAAGATTGATATCATTTAAGAGCAGTGCTTAAGGGCGAGCTTTGCCAATTACATTACAGAAAGTATCAAAATAAAAGAGATAGAGCAAATGTGGTTGTCAGCCACAAGTTTGGTTTCCAGTTGGCAGTTGGCCAGTTGCATAACAAGATGGTATGGTTAGGTTTTGCAAGGCATTTATTCAATTTATATTTGTTTTTATTATTTTTATATTACTTGGGCGGGTTTAGGAGGCAAATGCAATGATTTGTATAACAAGTAGTTGTTTCATAAACGTTTTGATTAGAGTTACTAGCATTTCACTTGTCTTTTAACTAATTAATACCAATATAATTATAATTTTATAAAGTATATATTAAATTTTTGATGTTTTTTGTTGTGATGTTGTCGAGCGATTTTTGGTGTTTTGAAGTTTAGTCGTATAGATTATTCGATTTTATTTTTTGCGACTGTCTCAGCTTTCTGGGTTGAGTGAAAATTAATCACTTGTCAGATATTCTTTATACAAGTACTTGATATCTGAATAAACATTAGTCTAATGCATGGCCAATGTTTGATGGATTATATTAATCAACCTAACATTTTGGCAAGAAATCTCTTAATTTGAAGCTTATTTTTAATGTAAGCTTATAAGTAATTTGGGATTTTATTTTGTTGTTACCAATGTTTTATATAATATTTTTATAATCATCTGGCTTGGTGATCAGTTTATATCATTAATAGACGATAGTGGAATTGAGCAAAGAAACTGCTATAATGGCAATGTTAGTCGTGCCGGGGTGTCTCGGTATAGGTATTCGAGTATTCATTTCGTCTCAAGCGTGGAATGTTAAAATAATCTTTGTGTTTAGACTCGAATTAACAAAGGCTTTTTCATTTACAACTAATGGTTATCATTTATTGAAAATGGGAAAATTTTTTCTGTAAAATTATCATTAATGAAAGAAAAAAGCGTTCTAAGAATTTTTTAATGATTAAAATATGAAACAAATTTAAGATTTTTAAAAGGTTATAGAATGTATAAAATATGTCTTCTGTTGATGTTGCTATTTTGAGAAATGCATTCAATTTTGAAGCCTTACAGTAAATGAAAATAAAAATTGTAATTAAAGTTCAAGTTATTCACGTCATATTTTGCTTTATAAATTTATAAATTTAAAATGGTTTTAAATAAATATGAATTCATCAAGGGTAGGCAAATAAGGAAAAAAGCTGAATACCATCGACGTAAAAGTAAAAAATAGAAAATATAATTGGATTATATCATAAATTACTAAATTTGTTTTTCAATGACAACCAACAATGAAAAAAAACAACAAAAAACAAGCAGCCCGAATCCAGAGGAATTCAGGACGGGTAATGGAACCGCAGACGCGATTGCTAGTCAAGTGCACAGACAACCATGCTATCCACGACTTTATCAAATCACAGAAAAAAAGCTTTCAACAGTCAAAGGTGCTGACATCGAACTCGAACTGGCGTTGTCTTCAATGGAGATTTGCATGCCACCATACCTACCGGTATCTTGTGATTTTATGGAATTTTGGATGGCATACGTTGTCTGTGCACTTGACCAGCAGCAATTAAGAAGTTTGCGGTTCGATTTCCTGTCCTGAATTTTTGTGGTTACAGACTTCTCGAAAATTTATAGACATTATCTTATTCTTTCAAGCGGGTAATGGAAATGGGTATGAGCCAATATTTTTGATTAAGAGAATCTATTTAACTTTGAGTCATTGTTGGGATACGAAATCAAGGAAAAAAATTGACATTTGAATAAAGATTTAACTGCTGGAAAGAGATTTACTTGTTTTAAATGAATACGTCTACAGTTGTACGTAGACAGAATACACAAATATGCATGAAATTAGTCTCATCTATCTTTTTATACATGTACATTGTACCTCAGTGGAATTCCAATAAAAATCCTGCAAGAAATCACTCCTTTACTGGCTTTATAAAAATTATTTTCTTCAAATTTTGGCAACTTAAACTACTAAAGTCTAAAGTGTTGCCTCATTATATTCCTTCAGAAGACAACTTTGTTTCTGAATAAAGCGATTTTGCAAAAGCTCAGGTGCAGCACTATAGAAACAAAACATCTAACACAAAATCCTCTAGACGTGGCGAAACAAATGGCACCAATTTCTATTGGCCATTTGCCCGTATAGTCAAATGACATCTAAGTGGGTACTTGTGTTTGGGTAAAACTTTGATACATTTTTTTCTTCTTTTTTCTTGCGCTTTCTATACGACTAGAGCACTGTATAGCGACATAATAGGAATAAATAATAAAAGAAAACATAAGGCCAATGGGTCTAGTTGGAAATGGGGCATTATGACGTTAGCTCATGAATATGAAATTTTTATAAGTGTTCGGAAATATAAAGAAGGAATTTATTTTATTTATATTTATATATATATATATATATTTCTAGATATATATTTTTACTTTTTTTTACGTGATAGGCAATAAAAAAGGATAAGAATTTTCTCAACTTCTACAATGAATAATAAAAAATTCATAACTTTTTTCCCTTTGGCTGGGTTGCGTTTTGTCTTTTATTATTATTTTTTTGATCCACTGTTATAGTGGATAAAGAAACAATAAATTGATATTATTACATAGACCATGTTATCAAGTTTTATTCTATTCTATTAAAGAGGAATTTTTTTTAATGATTTAAGTAGAAATTGATATAAAACATCTGATTTTTTTATGTGGAGATGTTGTGTTTTGGTAGAATTGGAAGAGGAAGGGGGTCATAAAACATTGGAAGACAAAACGCTTACCTTGTAAACCCCGTTATAACGATGAATTGTGTAGCTGGGTTGGATTTAAGGCTGGGGGTTTGAGTGAGTGGGTATAAAGAGGTAGTTTTTTATTCTTTTATCCTGTGAAGCTTGAGTTATAAGACTTTGAAAGCACGCTTCAAACCGGCCGATCCAATTTCAAACCGCTCTGCAAAATGACCCATCGATCCGCCATTTGTAAACGGCATGACGCCCATCATTTGATGCGTTGCCATGACTACCGCAACAATTGTTGGTCAGATGCACGGATGTAATTCTGCTTATTGCCAAACAGGCGAAAAAAGGTAAAAAAAATAGGAGAAAAAAATACGGCTGTTGCTATGACTACAATTTTTTTTTATTTTTATTTTTTTATTTTTTGGTACAACAGTTTTTTAGATGTTGTAGGATGTGCATTGGTAATTTTTTTTTTATATATTTTTTTATTATATAATACAGATTTTATTTTAAAACGTGTAAAAAGTCGGTGGGAGAGGACTGGGAATAGTTATAAACTTATTGGTTCACTTTGAAACCAATTTTTGTTGATTCGAGGAATTATTTATGATTTTTTTTTTTTTTTGTTCTCGGAGATGGGAAAGAAGTGCATGACTGGAAAATAAAAAGGGGAACTGATGGAATTTCAAATCGAAAGTAATGGACAAAATGAAATGGCTGAATTTAATCTCTTAGAAATTAGAAGAATGAGAGGCGAGATGCGAGATAACGTACAATTTCGGTAAACAATTGCCCGGGTTTTTAACTTTTTGACGTCATCATTTGTTTAACATTCTTGCAATAACTTAGAAAAACAATAACATTTTTATCAATTGAGAATTGTGATTAAATTCCAAAAGTTGTAGTTTTTTGAAAAAAACACATTTTTATCAATTGAGAATTCCAAAAGTTGTAGTTTTTGAAAAAAAAAAGACAAAAAAAACAAATAACTGCGTAATCGTTTGATGAAGACATTTTTTTTTAGCATCCGACAAACAGTTTGAAAAATAAAGAATACTACGGTATTGCATTTGGTAGCGATTTTCTGGAGTAACGGGGCACGTGTGCTGTCGCTTACTGGGAGAAAATGTCATTTTTGTCGGTGTCGTTTCGTTTGGCTTTAAAACGCAAAGCCCTAGGAGCATGAGCGTGATCCTGGTGGACTTTGGCTTGTCCAATAGCATTTGGCCATCGGTCTGACATTGGAGATGATTGTAGCACGTCTTCCCGTTGCAACCTTTTCTTTAATCCTGGCCAAAGTCCCATGCCCGAGGCTATTGCGAATGCATGAGCGCACTGGATTGCACTAAACTAGTGTAAAATATGATACAGAATTACGACGTGTGAAGTTAGCGAGGAGAAAAACATGTAAAAAAATGGTTGAAGGCAAGTCATGTGGCAAATGAAAGTGGGTTTTATGTTTTTTTTTTACTTTTTGAGTCTGGCAAAAACGGAAAAATGGACACTGCATTTCTTTTCAATGAATATAATGCAGAATATGTACTATTTTGGCAAGTTGGTTGGAAAGATTTCTTCCACTTGCTGTAGGAATTTTTATTGCATTGGTGATACACTGATACAGTAGTAGGTGTTGTGAACGTTATATGCAAAAAAGTAATTCGGTTCTAACATAAAAGTACAGTATAACCTGTGCGGTCCGGACACAGTTGGGGCGCAAAATTTTGTCCGGTCGGGACAGGTGTCCGGTCGGCGCAGGTATTTTAGCATGGCTGGGTTCGGCCATTGTGTCTGGACTGGACAGGTGTCCGGTCGGCACTATAGGTCCGGACCGCACAGGTTAATACTGTACTTTTGATACCATCAAAAATCGAAATGGGTAAAAGGAAGGGTAAATGAGGGTGTTGGAATGTAGCTGCATTCAATAAGTCTTGTCATGGTATGTTAGTGTGATATCTGTGTGCAGTTTTAACTAATATAACCGGATTTTTTTGTTAAAAATTGTTATTTCTGAGGTTTTTAACATCAATATTAGAAATTGTATAGAAATTCTAGAAAAGTGTTAATCATTAAATTTGAATTGCAGTTCAACTCCGTTATATCGAACACATTCACGCACATTAAATTGTCATTTTAAAATTACTAAAAGCGAAAATCCGCTTTTAAGATTTTGAAAATTTCTTACTTTGATCGCAAAATGCAGAGAGTCGTTTTAGCAACTTTTGATGATTCGCTATAATGCGCTGCGTAGGTTTTGTAACACAACGTGAATAAAATTTCTTAACGTAAGCGTTACAGCTACAATTACAGAACTTTTCATTAGCTGCACTTGAAAGGTTGTTGGAACAGCATTAGGTGCTGTTTCAAAACACACGTGTCTCCAGTTTCTCAAGTGACGAGTCAAATTTAATGATGTCACTTCTCTTCTACTGGTCATGTCAGCAGCCGGAGTCAGCTAAAAGTGTAATGCGATTCGATCCGCGTTTCAATAGTAACGACACTCTTGTTGCTTAACCTGAAGAACAAATACGTTTTGAAACCCACTTATAGTTAATTGCAGCAATCTTAAGTTCGTTAACTGAAGTGTTTGAATGAAAGAATGCCATAGTTATGTCATCTTGTGACCATTAAAATATTTATGACTGTAGCACCAAACACCATTAAATTACTAGTATATAATTTCTGTCAAATATTGCAATTTTGGTTTAAGGTTACTGATGAAAATGTTTAATTTGAATTCCGCATTGGTGTTTAGGGCATGGTTAACCTTCTGATATCTAAGGATTTTTATCCCCATTGGTTCAACATGGAGAAGAGGGTTTGAGATCTGTTCAAACACACATAGGAGATTTAAGAAAGCAAGTAAATGTGATTTTTTTTGAAGATGTGTATTTTTTGAGGTCATTTGTTGATTGTTAAAACTTGGGGGCTTGAATATTTTTTTTGTATTTATTTATTATTATTTTTTTTTGCTATGGATTGACATATATTTGCAAGATTTTTTCTCTTTTTGGAGAGGCTTTGCAATCTTGATGCAAGCTAAAGTGCTGCAGGCAAGATTTCTGCGGGCGTTGCATCAATTTTCCCTCGAGCCATTGTGCGTAACAAGCACTCTAAGACGCCTTCCCATAATTCCTTTTGTCTACCCTCCTCTCTCTTCATCCCATTCTCGTGTTCAACCAAAGTTGAAGTTGGGTAAAGTTGAGATGAGAGAAAGGAGAAAAAATATGACAGCCAACTTCATTTGTGCACAGTTGCAGCATCTGCTGCTTCTAAAACGAATGCATGCAAATGGGATTTTTTTTTCTGATAGGAAAAAGTTTAGGAGTTTATAAATAATTCTTAAGATGGAAAACTGTTGTCAGTAATAAGTGCAGCAATTTAATCTTTATTTAAAAAAAAAAAAAATTATCTTAGTTCTGATGCATTTGGACATTGGTGTGTGAAAAATTTAAGAATTTCAAAAAAAATTTTTCATGACATTTACATTAGTGACTACATTATTAACTGCAATAGGAATACTCGTACTGCAATTATTGCAAAAATTGAAAAATGCGTGTCATAATTGTTAGAAAAGTGAGTTCCAGTTGCAAATTTTTCTTTAATCGTTTGTCTGGGTAGATGTTTTGACATTTGCATGATGAAAAATGGTACTAATAAGGATAGGGAATGATTAAAGTTTTGTGAGTCGCTAAGCAACGGAATTCTTAGTTAGAAGTAGATGATGGAGATGTTTACAAAATTCTCTCGACGATGAAGTAAATGGGTTATGTTGCTACTGGATAAACGGAGGTGTTCATTTTTGACGGTAGTCGTGGCAACAAAATGCAAAGGAATGAGAAATATTAAGAAGCGAAATATTATGCAAGTCAGGGTAAATGAGCTAGAAAATATTTACAGTTGGAGGTTGTTGTAAAAAGTGTTTTTGGAGTCCATTGAAAAGACCAAGTTTTTAAATCAAGTCAAATGAGAAGATTTCCAGTCGAATGAGGCCCGCTTCACTCCCAAATAGGCAATGATCTCTTTTCATTGCCTGGGTGGAGAGCCAATCAGGGAAAAGACCTCTGTCACATCTGAACCCTTTACTTTTTTTTGCTCTTTATTCCACTACCCTCTTTTCCTCATCACATTCGCACAACGAATATTTTTCAGATAAAATTTAACAGACAGTTTTCGGAAAACGAGAAAATGGTTTTAAATTTTAGTAACGATTTTTTTTTAGAGAAAATTTAATACTTTTTAAAGATGAGCTTATTTGTAGTAATTATTAGTATGGTAAATTGCTATTTTAATTTTATATTTGCCTTACATTTATTTATTATTACCGCAATTTTGCTTCTATTTTTATTCTCAGTTGTAATACCACAAGTGCTAGTGTGATTGTCGAAATAAGCTTGTAACAATGAATTTTTTACTCAGTAGAAATCACGAGTGCATCAAAAATTGCGACCTGAATAAATCACTCGTGCCCGTAGGGCACGAGTGGTTTATTCCGGTTGCAATTTTTAGATGCACGAGTTGTTTTACCAATGAGTAAAAAAATGAATGGTGCAAGCTGTTTCGACAATCACTAGCGCGAGTGGTATTCGGGAAGAGAATCTAACGAGAAAAACTACAACAACAACAAATCTATATAGTATCTATATTTCTCAAAGGATTTCACGAGATTCCACGGGATTTCATGGGATTCCACGAGATTTCGCGAGATTTTACAGGATTCCACGAGATTTTGCGAGATTTTCTAGGATTTACGGGATTTTAACGAAATACCCGAGCAAATGTAAATCCTGTAGAATCTCGTAAAATCTCACAAAATCTTGCGAAATCTTGTGAAATCTCGCGGAATCTCGTGGAATTCCGTGAAATTCTGTGAAATATCGCGCCATTGCCAATTTGGAATTGGGGTGGAGTGGCTCGCTCTGACGGCTATTTGTTACAGAAGTGCATAAAACATAAATTTATTTTCGGATATTTTTCATGGTGCTAAATAATCAAAACAATAGGCGCGCCGACCAATGAGAATTTAACGAATCCGCGCGTACGTTCTCGTCGATAGTTTTTATGAGTTAGATTCTCATCATTAATCATCTACAATGCTTTCATTCTGACAATAATTTTGACAAAGCGTCACGAGTAAACAATAACTGGTATGAGACTGAAGGAAAATCGTTGATCGCGAATCAAATGTTAACTGATGATGAGCAGTCAGTCATTGATACAACGGATCTAAGGGATTTTATCCAAATCAAAGTTTGTTGATGGGAAACACGTTTTGCCTAGCAAAAATTAAGTGGATTCAAAAATGAAGAATAAAGATGACAGTTTGTGTCTAAAATGAATATTTCTTTTTGATGTAAAGATAAAAAACAACAAATAATACTTTCTTTTTGTGTTGGGTATTTTTAGGTATCTGCTTACGTAAGATTTTGAAAGATTTACTTGACACGAATGTTGGATACGGATACTATGCAAGAAGGAGACACAAAATCTTTGGAATTACCTCACCCAAATATTACCTCTTCAAAAGAGTAAACAAATCCTAAAGGATGTTCTCTTTAAGAAAAGACACTACTGTTGTATGAGCCTTCGAAGAGTCACTTAAGGGAGATAACTGACACTTTTGATGCACCTATTGAAACGTTTTTACTGTTTATAAGCATGTATATGAGTGAAATGTGTCAAACAAGCGGCAGTAATGAATTAAATAAGAAAATAATTGATAACAATGAATGTCGTATTGTTTTCCTTCAATTTTCCTGGACAATATACGGGCTCAAGGTTACAAGTTTTTATTTTACTTTATGGTTGTCCTGCTTGAGTAGAACAGTATTACAGTATTTCAGCATGAAGCATATTATCTTGTTTGTGCAAAGTGGATACAATACAATGAAAAGCATTTGACCCAATAGTCAGCAAGGGTCCATTACTTGGAAGTTTAAATCATGGCCAAATGACGTGTGTCTTTTTAGTACAAGTAAACAAAATGTTGGATGTTGTTGCTCAGTAGTGTCTGCTTGCTGAGGGCATTTAATCTATTAAATCTGTGTCATATATGTCGGTTTGGAGGCAATAAAGTGCGAATAAAGCTGGATAAAGGGGTTTGGCTAGGAATTTTTGATGACCCTGTATCCACAGATTGACCTAAATGAGTTTTAAATACTAAACTTCCAATAGAAAATGCAAAGCTTTTATTAATTTGTTTAGTTGCAATGAAAATGAGACTAGTTTGGTTTATAATTGTGATTAATGGCTCTAATATGGATCAATTGATCAGTTGATCAGTTTTATCTAATTACGTTTACATGGCTTGGAAAATCGACTTGTAGAAATTATTGAAACAAATCAAATCAATTTTCATTAGAACTTAATCTGCATGATCCTACAACCGTGTGCTGGTCTTTTAATAGTCATGTTTGATTGTGTGCTTTCTTTTATTAGTAGAAAACCACGCTTTACGTTTGTATAATTTTTTTTAAGTTTAAAGCACCAGAATAAAATGAATAGGATCTTTTGTTTTGCTTTTACGGTATATAAAGACAAAAGTTTTTATCTTGAGGGAATAAAAAGTCGTATAAATCTAAGTCTGGTCCAGCACTCATTTTCTTAATTTAAAAGGAAATGAAAAGATTATTTTGGGTGAAACATCACCAGTTTTTGTCGTGTACTTCATGTTGGTCTAAATGTCATTAATTAAATAATACAATGTCTAAATTGTTTGAAATCTCGATTGGATTTGAAGTAGAAGATATTTACAGGAAAAGAAGTATTTATTTTTTTTTTATTGTGGTGAGGAAAAATATAGATTTTATGCTGCTATGACAACAAATGCGTCAAAGTATGAAACAATGGTCTTAATATAATTTAAAGGAGATATGTGGAAAGCATTCAGTGTAGTAACTGCTGACATTTAACTTGTTTACCGTCACTTTAGTGGCAAAATAAAAGTATTAATCTTTATTCAAATTAAGGATGTTATTAGATGAAAGTAGAATGAGCGCTTCTATGCTTTCGCCTCTTTTAATTGCACGAAAACTTTCAGCCAAATTGGTGATTTCCAGTTTGTTTACTTGGAAGTTTTAGCTACGAGTACTTCACATATACCCATGGGTTCTCTCGAAAAGGCGTAAAAAGGTTTTAAGCAAAGTTTTATAGTTGATTGAACAATTATTAATACTCATTATTGCGTTTATAAATGCAATATTTTTATGGGACTTTTTATTGGTTTTCCTGCAATACATTTCGGATCACCTTTATTTCTGGTACATATTATCTCGAAATTCAGTTTATTATACAAATACAAATATTATTATATTATTATATATTAAATATTATTATAGAAACTAGATTGAAAGTAGTTTTCGTGCAGTATTTCTTTACGAAGTTGTAGGAATTTATGTGCATTGTATGAATAAACAAAGAGGGTTATATTTACGGAGAAGGTGATAAGGACAGAGTCCCGAGACTGCGGGCTGCATAATTAAGGCGGGGAAGGTTGAGGAAGGGTGTGTATGGATTTGTGTCGTTTGCTGTCAACTTGAAATGGATCGTAAAAGGCGCGCGCATCAAGCGGCGTCTCGTAGGAACGCTGTTGGATGCGCTGAGAAGGGAGGAGATTGCAATTTTCTCAAACACTGCAGGACATGCAGCTCAAATGTTTGCGTTGCTTTGGCGTTGGGTGGGGGACGAGAGTGGGCGAATCAATAATTTTTTTTCTTCTTTATTTGTTTATTTTGTTTAGGTTGTTCCCTTAAATGACGAAAATATGGGAGAGTAATTGGTTTTTTTTGTAAGATTGTGAAAGTTTTTGTCATGGATTCTTGTTGCGACAGTGCTGCAAACTGAAATGAAGAAAGTTGACTTCGTCTTGGCCTTGAGTATTGTTATTGAAATGAAAAATACAGATTTTATATACAAAAAAATAAAAAAATTGATATTTTATTTTTATTAAGTGAATTGCGCAATTCAATTGCATACAGACAAACATTATGCAATATTTTGACAATAATAATAGTAAATTTAAATTTTTATGAAGAATAAAGTGAAATTATGCAGTGCAAAGACTTGCAGTGTGTTAAAACGACCAGCATTTTGCAGTCAACTTGATTTAAGACGACAATCCAAACTAAGATAGCGCATTCTGCGTTGCCATTTTGTGTATATGTAAAATGGGCCATTAAACTTATCCAAAGAAAGAGGCAAAATTGCTTTTATAGGCACTTGGAAATCAGGTAAATTGATTCGAGAAAAATTTTCCTAGGCGCCCTGCATCGTTCTTAATTGTTTGCTTGGCTCTTTGTGTTACTTTGTTTCACTCGCATTTTAACTGGTTCAGTAATGAAAATTTAATTTTGTTATTCAAATAGGTCTAATTATAAAGAAGCATTTACAACTTGAATGCAGTTCTCTCACTAAAGGTTCCTTTTTCTTGCTAAGTTTTATGGACGAGGAGATGGAGATCGGTCGAAACGAGCAACATTTGGGCGTTGGTCCAGGTGAATTCATAAGGTTTGTCGGTGTACGGCTACACTGTGTTTATTTCTTTTTATTGGTTTTTTATTTCTTCTCTTTCACCACAACTTCATTACATGCGGGTGTGATGTGAGTATTTCCCGCGCGTTCCTTCTCATTTCAGGCTACCTGCAGTATCGTGCACCTCTCGGCCTCACCCCCCGAGTGCGATTTTTGCTAGAGAGGAAGTAGACGATAAAAAATTAAGAGTCACATCCCTTCTCGCGCTCACTTTGTTTCTCTACTAACTTTTTGTTTATCTAAAGTCAGTGGAGCAAAATTGTAGAACAATAAATGAATTTTACAGTCGACTGCGCATGCGCACGTGCAAAGTTGCTGGGTCCCATTTGTAAAGGAAAAACAAAAAGAATTTTGATGTGTAATTACCCAGATTTAGTGAGGCCTGTTGTGGGTAACTGGGGCCAAACGCCTCGTATAACGAAGTAGTCAGGCAGTTTGAGTAGTGAGGTGGAAAGTTTGCACCACGTGCGAGGAAAAAACAATTAACAAAGCGACTTGTGTTGGAGATATTTGTGGAAATAAATAGTGATAGAAAAAAGTTTTAAAAGGTTAAAAGGAGTTTTTTTTCTTCAGTTTGTCTGCAAGTGTTGGGGGAGTTAAACTTTGAGATTGAAAATGTGAAGGAATTTGATGTCGGGTGAAATTGTCCAAAAATTAAAATATTTCGTGAGTTTTAATGGAGATAAACGAGTGAAAATTAAAAGTTAAAAATAGTTTTATTATTACTTTTTTTAAAAAAAATTGCACAAGTGGAAAATGAATTGAATGTAGAAGTACAAAGCATAAAGCTGTGGGAAAGCGATAGAACGTGGTATTCCATGCAAAACGTTGAAAGAATAGTGGAAATTGAGTGTACTTAACTACAACACATGAGACATTATTGAATACAATTGAGTGCAGAAATGCAAAGCATTATGGAAATACAGCAAGCCTTATGAAAATTGAGTGTATAAATGCTAAGCTGCGTGGAAAATCGGGTATGAAATGTGCTAAATATTACGGGAAATTCAATATGGAAATCCAAAGCAGTGTGGGAAAATTTGGATAAAAGCAATTAATTGAATATTGAGTACTACACATGAAAATGTTACTAAGAGACATTAAGCTGATGTAAAAACAAAATCAATGTTAGTATCTGAATTAAAAAAATCAGTAACCAAAGCGTTCTATGTGATTATTGAGAAAGGGAACACCAGGTTTGATTCAGCATTGAAAATGGCCACAAGGATTGGGTGGAGGTGGGCAGAGATTTTTCCTGCTGATGCAGCATAATGTGAGCCACATTCACATTCAGCTCAGATTTTTGTTCACTCAACCGCGAAGAGGCGGGAATTTGGTGGAACCTTCCAATATCAATCCTAATCTCCCTCCACCCCATTTCTTCTTTTTCCATTCCCCAGTTGGCCAAAAATGGCCGTTTTATTTATTGGAATATATGTTTGGTCGGGTATGAAAAGGAGTTTGTTGGAGGCCCTGACATGTAGAAAAAGTCCAGAGTTGATTGCGTGGCCCTTTGGCCCTTTGCCAACCAAGTTTAGTCAAGTAGATGGAGTGGCACCTGGTGCAAGTTGCAAGCGGGCAAAGTCTTAACTGCAAACAAGAAAGTTGTGCCTGTAGGCATCTTCCCAAAGGAGTTGGTCTGTTTTACATGCAAATTGAAGAAGAGAAAGATGATCGAGTTAAAAAAAAATGAAGATGGACTCGCAAGTAGATAGGTGTAACGAGGGTGGCGTGAAATGAAAGAGATAAAAAAATGGGTTAACTTTATTATTTGCCGCTTTAAAGTCATTTGAAAAAGTTCAAGTCATTTGGGATCGCAAAATGCGCTGCATTCTGGCAAACATTCTTTTTCTCGCCTGAAGAATGAAGGTGTGGCTGTGGATTTTACATCTAAAATGTTGGTATTTGGAAATGAGGTAATGAAAGTGCGGCTAAAATGGCTCTTGGTGCAAAGAATCAATTCAACAGTTTCGATTACTGATAGCTGGTCAAATTATTTGCTTGATTACTTTGTGTGTTTCAGTTTAATGAGTTCAATTAATTGGCTTTGATGCAAGAAATGAGCTAATGGCATTTGCTACTTAAATCGTTATCTTGATTGCATATGCATTAACAGCGCAATCAAAACTTATTTTTTTCATTCTATAGACAAAATGGAATAAATAAAATTTTACAAAATGAAATGCAAATTATTCAACTTCAAGTAGGGAACGAAAAACTTTAGCTGATCTTATAGTATTATCACTTTAAAAAAATAAAAATAAAAGGGAGATAAGATGTAAAACAAGTTTTGCTGGTTTTGTGCAGATTAAAATAATGTTTTTTTTTGGAAAAGAGATTGTAAATGTCAACCTTTAAAAAAGTTCATATTTTTGTTGCTTATGTTTTCTTAACATCACCTGTGACTTAAGATTCCTATTTTCTTAAGAAACTGCGAGTTTACTGTAATATGAAAACTTGTTTTTGAAAACGTGCAGTTGTAATAATGTTGTCTTTCATTCTTATGCAGATTGTTGTAAGAGTATCTTACCTTACGCGGCCTTAATACTGGTTAGTGATAGTGAAACTATGATGTGGGATCACAAAGCTAATAAACATATTAAATTGCAAACTGCTGTTGCTTATGGCATAGCAGATAAACTTAAAAAGTTTGCACTGGGAATTCAAGGAACAGAATACTATAATAGTTTTGTTTATTGAAATATACAGGATGTCATCAGCTTTTTTTTTAATCAAACATAATATTTTACTCATACGTCATACGCAGTACGAAATCCAATCATATTATTACTTCCTGTTTTTAACATTTTATATTTTTATTTTAGGTACTAGAAGGCAAGCGATCAATTTTCAGAGTCATATGTTGATTTTTTAATCAAGCCGGCAATGAATTTTATGACATGTAAACACAGGTTTCTCTTTTACAGTAAGTTTGTAACTGATGTCATTATCGTAAAATGTCCTGACATTGAGGGTAGTTTGAATAACAGCTGCATTCGAAAATAGAACATAATTTTTTGTTTTGTTAACAATAGTTGGACATTTGGTCGAATGTAATCTGTCTATCCAGTGCATAAAAGCGCCATAACATCGCATGGAGTTGTTTAATTACAGAAGTGGTTTGGAATTCGGAATTTAAATGTAATTTGAACCTTGTGCATCATCAGTTTTAAGCATGCCAATTTTTTGAAATATTTACTAAGTTGCTTTTACTTTAAATACAACATAATTGCATTGAAAGCGCGTAATAAATCTTTAGGATGCATTGGGATTAATTGAAAGTCATTTAGGTGAGGGAAAGTGCAGTGTTGTTAAAAATGGGCGAGTTTTAATGCGCTTCATTGTAGCCGTTGGATTAGCGATGAATGGGCGCGAAGTGAGTTTGCGGAAAATGGCGTCGGGTATTCCATTAAGGCGATGTTAGGCGAGGTAAGAAGCAAGTGCGCTAAGTGATTGAGACTTGTCTCAGGTATAATCTCCAGGGGTCATCAAGTCGTTAGCTTAGCTTGATTACAGGTGCAGGAGGAAGTGAATTAAGAAAGTAGGGAAAGAAGAAGAAGAAGAAAGTTGACCAATCGTATTAGTTTTCGCGTGTGTGGAGTGGAAGTGGTCTTAAAATGGGGTTGGGTTAAGGTATGAAGGTGAAGGAGGAATGTAATAAATATGGCTGGCGAGTTATACTGGCTGGAAATAGATAAGAAAAGCATTTCTACTGAAATATTTGACGGGAGAAAACAATTTATTTACTTCCTTTTTATTGTGATATTGGTTTGATTTAAGAAAGGTTGCACTCTGGAGCGCTACAAAAGGGGATTCATACTGTTCACTTCCTGCGAAGCAGCATAGCATTGCAATACTTTATCTGTGGAAAATTTTCGCTTTAACTGCTTTTCTTTTCTTTTCGTCTCTGTAATGAGGGTGTCTCTTATTTATGGAGCTATGTGAGTTCCATTTGTGCTGGACTGAAACATTGCTCCACTTGTTCTGCTTCATCTCGGTTTCGAAAACTCCGCCTTAAATACCAAGCTTGGCTTGACTGCAATGTCACTGCAAACATATACGCTGCAGCGAGAAGTAATTAGATTTTTTTTAATTGGATCTGGAAAATTGATTTGCGTGTTAGTTTTTGAGATGAAATTTTCAGTACTTTTTTGGGTTTAAAAATTTCAAGTTTTTTACTAATTTTTACGGGTATTAAATTGCATTGGTTGACGGCTGAAGGTTACTTTAAGATACATGAATTTCTAAAACGCAATCATTTGAGTGGAAACGAAAGTGAATCTGTTATTATCGAATCAGAAGAAAACTGCTTGAGAATCTTCAAATTTTATTCGAGTTTTAAATTAAATAACAATTCTAATAAAAATATATAGAAATAGACGGGGTTTGTTTACGAAAGGTTTCTTGTATGCAGTGAGTTCAAGTATAAACTAAATATTAAATTAAAAAGCAAAATCGGCATAAAATTTTCCAATTTAAACAGAAAACAATAAACAACAATTGAAAAAGAAATATAGATTTGCATAAAAATGTCGAGTTAATTAAAAAAAGCAACGGTGATGTTACGTTTCTTGAAGTTAAGTGGTTAAGTTTTAGAATGTAAGAAATTTGTATTTCAGTTCAAATTTGCGGGTACGTCACATGACTAGCGTAACATGACCCTCTTTATTTTTCTTATCTGGGTTCTCATTCTACTAGAAGGGAGAGCAAGAATGAGACACGTGGTATTATTCTAGTTGGTTGATTTTCGTGAAACAATGACCTTGTTAGAACGTAGTGAGTTTTTTCTCGTGATTCGCTTTATCGGGGTCGCGGTGTTAATACCCATTCAGGACATTGAGTCGAAGCTGATTGTCATTCTGTATAACGGGAAGATTGTTCCGTTGCTATGGAGATGGTCGCCCGTAGCAACGCAATAAGTGAGATGAGACATTTCAATGGTTGTCCTTGCGAGATAAAAGCCACGTTGCAAAATTACTTGGCGTTCGAGGCCTTCCACCCCTTCTTTCCATCCTTTCTCTCAAATCACAAGCAACGACGGGGCTTTGAGCATCCAAGGTCCGGGGCTTTAGGAGTCTTCACTCGGATTTCTAACATGGCTCACCGATCACGTGACAGGACACGAGGCAGTTTGAGTGTTCAATGCGGGTGAATTTTGCTATCTTTAAAGGAAGGAAAGAGATGCATCTAAGAAGTGGAATCTGGAGAAATTATTTCCGTTGAATGTTGACGGTCCGAGTGGACGAAAAGTGTGTTTTAGTTGATGGAGGTTTATTTTTAATGCGGAGGGTTGGAGTGAGTGAATTTGTTGTATTTACTAATTAAAATTCATTAGTCTCTTGTAGTAGCGTTGTTTCTGGTTTGCGTCATAAATTAATTTTTACAAGTTGTTTCATTACATTAGTGGAAGCAAATGAGAATTTATTGTCGCAGCCGCTCGGTTTTGCACAAATTAACTCGCTGTGTAAAAGGATTAATTCAATTTTGTTGACAAAACGGTGGATTTTATTAAAAGTTATCGCGACGACACCTCGTTGTCTCTCACACTGTCGCAACCAGATCCAATCCGATCTGATTTTTTTGCTGCGGATTGTCATGGCAGCGGTTTTCAGTTGGGAAATAAAAGAAAATTAAAAATATTTTCTACTTACAACACATTAAAAGTTGTGTCGTTATTAACGGCATTTAAATTGCATGCAATCTGCTTTATGACACTAAAAAAATGCAGACATCATTTGTTCGATCATTTTACGGGTCATAAATTGTACAATTAGTCACTTGGTAGCGCTTGCCACTTTAGTTGTCTCGCTATGTGGCCTTAAAGTGGGTTTGGTCATGAGTTTAGGGGCACTAAACTGTATATTTGTGACACTTGTTGATGCTAAAAGTGGCCAGTTTATGATTTAATTGGAGGTGATATGATGTAGGCAATGGTTTGTGGTGCAGTAAACGTATACACTGTTGAAATAAAACAATCAATTTTGAAAAAAACCAACCAGACACTTTAATATCTCACGATCCATTGGTCCATAGAGTCAAATGAACGGCACGGAGGAAATGTGTTGACCACAGATTTTCACTTCTATGTTTGTCAATTCTCAAGATAATATGGCATTATGTCTTTAAGTCTTTCAAAAACATCGAAAAATATAAAAATGTATATATATAGCAATCCTAGTTAAATAAGAGTGTCCACATAGAAAAATCAATCTAAAAGAACAGAAAATAAAACAGCAAATATTTTGAGTGGTAACAATGATTTTTCAAGAGGGCAGGATGCCATCAGTGCAATGTTTTAAAGCTGGAATTTTTCTATTTTCTGCAGTTTATTTTTTTATGAGTGTATATGGTTTTAAATATGTTACTGCAAAGTCACTCTCTTGGAATTGGCGTCGTTCAACTTTGGTTTATGCCTAAAAGAATTGTCTTGTTCAGGATTTTGAACTTGCAGAAGGAGAAAGGGTAAAAAGCAACAAAAACAGAATGACGTCAATAACGTTTTATTATGTGTGCAATTTGTGTAAAATGGCGGGCAAAAAGGCTGCTATTGTTTCATATTGTGACAATTTGTTGCGCAACACTGGTTCAAGACAAGGGAAATGTCGCAAGAAAGTGCTCTCTTATCGCTCTCATTACGCAACAGTAAACTGGCCTAAAGGATAGAGTATAAAAGAATAATGTGAGCAGGACAAGACGAAGAAAGGAGGAGAAAATTTTTTTTTTCACGTCTGGAAAGACAAAGAAAATGTGAAAGGGAATTGAATTTGATGCTACACTGGAAGATGAGATTGAGAACGAGACAAAAATGACAATTACAATGCTTGAGTTACGTTATGTGAAAATGAAATAGTACGGCGTTTTGTGTTCACCGCACAACTTTATTTTGGTCGGTTTTTAATTTTTAATAGTATGTTTAAAGTTATCATTGGGTTTACTAGTTTGGTGTAATTTTTCTTGAGAATTGTGAGCTTGGATAAGTTTTGGCCACGGTCTCATGTTTTGGTACTGAATATTGCAGTTAGTGGGTTGATTAAGAGCCATATGACATTTATTGGTACACTGATGACCAAAAGGGTAATCTACTATATAAGATGGCCAAGTAGTGAGAATTTGCTGACACAAATTTATAACCACTGTAGGAACTAGAGAAAACAACATATTTTCATCTGATCTGATGAAAAATAGTCAAAACTGGAAAATTTGGACTAAAAACAAAAATTTCTGATTATAATTTTATAATTCGATTTAAACGCAAACTTATTACGTCTACTTATAGTTTAGGACTAAGAAATGTATACGAATATACATATTTAAAACATCTATTTTTAATGCATATCCTAATTAGGATTTAAAAATTTAGTGTAATGACATTAGGTGCGTTTAATTTGATTTAGAGAAATTAACTTAGTTGACTTAACTGCTAAGTTGACTTAACTGCTAAGTTGACTTAACTGCTAAGTTGACTTAACTGCTAAGTTGACTTAACTGCTAAGTTGACTTAACTGCTAAGTTGACTTAACTGCTAAGTTGACTTAACTGCTCAGTTGACTTAACTGCTAAGTTGACTTGCTTAAGGTAATTAATCTCACTTAAGTTGCGTTCAATATTGCCTGAATAATATTCTAAGTGTGTAGTTGATTTAAAGTAGCAGGATGTGGTGTATTTGACGTCATATTCATCTAAAATCTCTTACTTTAGACATCTTTACTTAAGATACGAATTGGGTAACTATGACGTCCAAAACGTCACATGTAATGAGTTTAAGTCAACTTAGCAGTTAAGTCAACTAAGTTAATTTCTCTAAATCAAATTGAACGCACCTAGTATGGATATTAGGCCTGTGCGATATTGCGATAATTTTTTGAAACAAATATCGCGATATATTGTTGCTCCATTACAGTGGCAATATATTGTATTTCCGATATATCGCTGCTGCGATATGGCGATATTACGCAATATCGTCATATCGCCATATCGCGGAATATCGGCAATGGAAAATTATGATAAAAAAAACCAATAAATGTCATAAACAACAAAAAAATGTCAAAAACTCAAAAAACATCAAAAACAACTTAAAAAAACGTCAAAACAACCCAAAAACGCCAAAAAAAAATTCAAAAACGTCACTCGCAATATTGCCATATCGCCATGTATCGCAATATCGTTGAATATCGCCATATCGCGATATCGCCATATCGTTTCTAACGATACTGCAGTATTGCGATATATCGCATCGATATTGCTTTTCGAGCAATATCGTATCGCATCAGGTTGGAAAAATATCGCACAGGCCTAATGGATATACTGTACCCTAGTTTAATCTTTCACTATGGTAGATAGAATAATGAAAGATTAAACTAGAGTATATCCATATTGTCATTACATTAAATTTTTAAATTTGGATACTGTATTTTGTCGATTAAAGGCCGCGGCCTTTATTACAAATTGTGGGCGAGGGGTGCGGCCGTAATTCGAGGGCGGCCGTAATTCGAGGGCGGCCTTTAATTCGTTTGGTCGTTTGGTCGCAACTTTTTAAATTGTAAAACAAAAAATTGTAAATAAAAAAAAATTTTCTTAATTTTTTTTTTTTTTTTTTACGTTTTACAACGTAGAAAGTTGCGTACATGCAACAAACGCAATTTATGGCAAAACTACAGTATACATATACCCTAGGTGTAGAGGTATATATATACAGTAGATGCAAACGTATTAAAAACGTTTGCATCTACTGTATTAGAAAAACAAATTCGAATAATAGCCGCGGCCGCAAACATTTCGAATAATGGCCGCGGCCTTAATTCGAGTGCGGCGTTTATTTCGAATTACAGCCGAGGGGTGCGGCCGTAATTCGAGGGCGGCCGTAATTCGAGGGCGGCCTTTAATCGACAAAATACGGTATACATATTTATATTACATATGTACATTGTGTGTTTAAATCGAATTTTTCAAGATCTTTAATATTGTTTCCTACTTCCAAAGGAATTTGTCAATTGTCTTATGAACGTCGTGTTCCATAATTCACTTTAACACATGACACTTGCAGACTTTCTGTGGGTGCATACATTCATTATACATACGCACTTTGATCCTTTAGGTTATGGTTAGATCGGCCGTCATTTCGGATACTGTCGGAAGTTGTCAATGCACAATCTCTGTCAAGTGTCAAAAAGTAAATTCATTCTAAGTAATTTATATAAGAAATAAAAGAATAAGAATAACTTTAAGAATAACTTTTACGTTTTTTCGTATAGCTCATATAAAATGAATGAATTTATCAACAGGCAATTGTGGTTTACTTTTTTGTTCTTTAAAAGTTTTTTTTTAGTGCTGCACTATATGCAATTTACCTATAAACATATTATGAGTGTCTATGGGTCTCCGAACTTTCATATATGCAATATCAAAAAACATTTGGTAAATTCTATATTGAAGATATCGGTGTTTTTATTTAGTACCAATAACAGCCCAGGGACTGGAGTAAAAGATAGAGTGGGTTTTTACTGCCCTTGGTATACATAAGAAATTACAATTTCAGTTTAGCCGGTATTAATTAATAATAGGTCGATTATATTCTAGCGTGGCCACATTTTGTATGTTTTGGATGTATGACCAAGAGCTAGTCAGTCAACTAATCAAGTAATATATTTACTCGCTCAAAGTATATATTAAATATACATACAGTTTTGCATAGCTATTACGATTGGTACCTGGAGGGAAGGCTGCAAACAAAACATGTAGAAGTTTACAATTGATGCAATTGGAATTTTCTTTTATTCAAGAGCAGAAGCTAACAACAATCACAAGTTTCATGCCCCGTGCAAAAAGAGTTTGATAAACATGGCGGACTTTTGATTTTATTGGATTGGCTCAGTTTAATCTGGTTCGTGGTCATGTCCTTGTACAGTATTACAGTCACGCGATGCACTTGTTTTGTTTCACTGATTAACTTCAACCTTCCGTTTTAAAACGCGAACTGGTGACACTTTAAAGTAATAAACTCTCCATTCAAATCTCATCAGTGTTCAGAAACTGAGCAAATGATCGGTCATGGCTTAT
Source organism: Strigamia maritima (assembly GCA_000239455.1). Taxonomy (NCBI): domain Eukaryota; kingdom Metazoa; phylum Arthropoda; class Chilopoda; order Geophilomorpha; family Linotaeniidae; genus Strigamia; species Strigamia maritima. Next base: position 821,652 of record JH432010.1, on the reverse strand, counting down.
TTCTTGCGAGAATACAATTTGCAACTTGTTAAAAAATAATGCAACTTGAAAAATATTTAAAAAAAAATTAAAAAAATGCATAAATTTTTTTTTAATCAACATGGACATTTATTCTTTGTTTCTAAGATTTTTGATAAAAATGAAAGAACATTTTTTTTTTGAGTTGGTGGATGGATTGGTGCCACTTGAATTCACAGAAAAATCGAGCGGATTAACCGCCGTCCATTTAATCCATTGATTAAGGTGCATCAGTGCGCAATTAATTACAGGATCTTATTGCTGTGCCGGTAGATTTTTAAAATGACTACTTGCTTGTTGGATAATGACAAGATTGAGTCATTTCTTTTTCTTTACAGGAATTGTGCAATTACAGCAAAATGGAAATTGTAGAACGAAACTTTGAAGAATGTAGTGGTCGATATCGAGTGTGTGGTTTAGGTAATAAGACCGTGCCCCCTACAGGAGACTAATCAGAGTCAATGAACTAACCAATCGGAACTAAATTCTTAATTTCGAAACACAATTTCTAATTAAAGGTATTGTGTGTGTGCTTTTAATTAAGGCGCCTAGAGGGCCCCTAATGAGGCTGCTAAAAACTTTTTTTGGGGGGAGGGGAATTTTTTTCACGGAATTTCCAATTTTTCCAAGTAAAACTATAAACAGTATTTTTTTATGGAAGGGGAGCTTCAAATATGTTGTACTCGAGGCCTACAAGAGTCTAGAATAATCCAAGATCTCAAAACACTAGATTATAATCATACATTTGCATTATCAGTTTTCTTTTTAAAGGGTTTATGACATCACAGTTTTTATTGGTCCATTGGATCAAGCATTATTTAAAACCCTTAAATAATTTTTCAGGGGTTTTTTGAAAAATATTGAAGGGTTTATGCTGCCAATGCTGAAGTGGTGAAAATGAGCAGACGACAATATGAAAAAGTGAGAGATAAATGCAAGACCAAATCGAAAACTTGCGCGATTGTTACTAGTTGTGACGTAATTCCATTTATTTAACATGGGGAATACTAATTGTGACGTCAGAAACAGTGTCTTACCAGCAGTGGCCAACAATGTCCCTCACCAAGCGCAAATGAGCTGTTGCGCACAAGGTGATTTTTTTTAAAGGGGTTTTGATAACTTTAAAAAATTAATAAAAATCAACCAAACTATTTTTAAGGAACGGCGTAAATTATTCAGTTATAAAATGTTTGATGTTGTAAACCCTTTAATAACTTATTGCCAAAATCATAAAAAAGTAGATTTTTGCCTAAACCAAAGAATAAGTATGGATTATTCCATGGATGAAACTGCGAATGTTCGGGTCTTGGGACGAGACTAACGCGCATTTGAGTCTCGTTGGAATTTTTTTGCAATAATCTGTACTTAGTCAGGATTTTAAATAATTTATATTCTAATCGTCGAAGTTTTTCCAAACATTTTACCCGAGGGTTTTCAATATTTATAATATTTTATTTTTAATTTTATTTTTTAATTAATTTTAGTTTAAAAGAAGTAGTCATACATTTCATACATTTCTGTATACGCTATACACAATATGATAAATCAAGTTGTGCAAAGTCTATTAATTACCATATATACATTGATGGTTTGCACAGCTCATTTAAACCCAGTACAAGTTTATTAATCTTAGTTATTGATTGATTACGAGTAAAAATTGCGGAAGGACTCTTATTACTTCCAGCTAGTGCTTTGCTCGGAGAACAAGAATTGGAATCAATCATTAGTTTTCCAAAAGACCTGTGTCATTGAAATTTTTAAATCTCATTTCATAAAATTTACTCGTATCTGTTTATATAGTGCATAGTAAGTACCATCAGAATTGAAAGATGTTTTAATAAGAAATTGCCAGTGGAAATTTTTAAGAACAATAAATTGTCTTGAAAAGTAATGAGTCATTAAAATCAGCTGTTGGAACATGTTAGTACCATAGTGAATTATGGAACGATTATTGTCCAATATTGAAGCAAGGAAGTTAAAAGTAACTGATTAATTTAATGTCAGCAATGAGCAATTATCTATGAGGGCATTAGGCAAACATCTGCCACTGGACAATCTTCCACTCACTCCCGATTTTATCTCGCTAGTTGTCGTCAGATTTTAATTTAACCTTTCTTAAAGAGACTGAAATAAGTTTGTGACAGAAGAGTCAAGGGCTTTAAATGGTTTAGAACTGAAATTTTGATTGTGCTTTTTATGTGAACCGCTTAGCTTTAAGTTTAAAGATTACTTTCTAAATATATACAAAGGAAAACAATTTTTATAGAATAATGAATTCTGGGCACAACTGATGCTTAGTGACTTTTGAATTTTGTGACATAAATCATTTTGTGCATTAAGATATGCTATTTTTTTTCTTACAATAATACTCTTGTAGAAGGAAATAATAGCTTTATTTTTAAAGGTTTAATAACAGAAAAATCAAATTTTTTGGAGATTTTGACTTCATAAAAAAACTGAAGGACTTAAGCAAATTTATATATCGAATTTCTGCGTTTTAATTACATTTAAATTTAAGTATGAAACTTGTTTAAGCAAGCTGCTTCAAGAATAATGTTTTTTATATTCTGTTTTGGAAATTTTAAGACAAACTGTAGATAAGCCATCAAAGTGGGCTTAAGGACTCTTCGGGATTTCCGTATGTCTGGATTAAAGAGCTTTCTCTATACATCACATTAACAAGTATAGATAAGGTTGGGATAATGAGCAACTTTAACATTGGAATTCCAGTATGGGCGAGGTAAAATGGGTTATTGAAAGTTTAAAACAGGTTTATGTTGGTACCGTATGCTTTTTATCGTTTCTAGAAATGCAAAAATTATAGACAAAAAATTAGTTTGATTTAATCCAAACTTTCAATTTGCTCAACAACAAACCTTCGAATTTTCTAGTTTACTTTCACTATTGTATTGAACTCGAGTTAAACAGCGTACATCACTTTGAAAGCCGACTTTATACAACCTAAGTGTCTCAGCATCAATTGAAGGCGCAGGTGAGATATGCCACCTGCCATTCCCATGCCTTTTCCCTCTTTTCTTCTCTTTTTTTTCCACCCATTTAATGAATTGAGTTGCGAAGGGGCGATGGGGGTTGATTCGATGTTATCACACTTGACTGACGTGGAGCCAACTTCTTTCTGTGACCTGTGATTGATCATTATCAAGAGGGATGCAAGTTGCAGACTCCAGAAAAGGACAGTAGCACATGATGGTATGCAGCCAAGTTGCATAAATAATTCATGCTCTGTTTGTTGTAATGAGGTGTGCACGAGTGGCGTCATTTGTTGGCGGGGGTGGGAAATCTATGAATATTTTACATTTCAAGTAAAATTTAATCAGCTTTTCTCTCGCCTCTCGAATCTGTTTACAATAGATGGACCAAGTGAATGAAACAAATTCGCATTTGAAAACAAATTGTACTGTCGCGTGTGCCGTATGTCATGTGATTTCGTGCAGCATATGAAATGTATGTATGTATTCGTCTTTTTATAACATTTAAATAAAATATAAAATGCAAGTTTTGAATGGAGTTTTTAATTGTTAACGGTATCCACATCTGTGTTGCTTCATTTCGAGGAGGGACAAGATGTAGGCATGAGTGAACGTGTGTATGAATATTCATGAAATTAATTTAGAATTTTTTTATATTATTATTATTATTATATTTTTTTATTACAATTTTAAGTGAGTTTTTAAAGAGAGCGGTATGAGATAATAGAATTGGTTGGTGGAAGCTTAGCTTTTCTGGTTGTCTTGTTGCTTGTATCATGAATTTTGAATTTAGTTTGGTATGCATTTTTAAAATAAATTTTAAATGGTATGTAACATGACACTGAAACGGGGTAAGATAAGTAAGTATTGATTTTTTTATTTTTTTATTTGAAAATGTTTCAATTTTTAATAACTATTGCTAAAGATCTATAAAGATCCAGTTTATAGTGTGCAAGTGCAAACTATTACAAAATGTTTTTATTATCCTTTAAAAGATGGTTTTTAATTTTTACTGAGAATGACGTCTTTGGCTTATTTTCCATTACGAAATATTTGTTTGAAGTTGAATTTGTTTTGATCGTTGAGCAAATATTTTCGAGTGTAACTTATGATTTCGTTATAATGGTTTTTGTTTTGGTCATTTTATCTGATTAACTGCACGGTGCTGTGAAATAATTCATACATCCATATATATACTAAGTTAATTTTATTCTAATACAATAAATTTATTTATTTATTTATTTATTCTAACTGCGTACTTGCATTTTATTGTTTCGAAATGAAGTTTTGTTGCTGAAAGGGTTGTTGAAACTGAATTTTTTAAATATAGAAAGTGCGTTTTATAAATTGATAAAACCTGTATGATATTTTAGCTATATGGCCTTTAATCCAATATATTGTCTTCAATATTTAGACCGCGTACAGCGCTAAGAGATGATCAAAGACAAGCCGTTTATTGTACTCTAGAAGAAAGGATTGGGTTTTTTTTAGAAACTTAATGACGTTTAAAGGCTGTTAGTTAAGTTGAATTAAAAGTGAGTTAAATTCGTTTGAGCATGTGCAGTAAAATGTTTGTGTCTAATCTGTTAGTTGTGTTTAAAAAAATCAAAGTGACGAAAGGGTTTAGCAGAAGTGACTGTTTTAAATGTCGTTTTGTGTTAAGCTAGAGGTCTGAAGAAATGTGTCCTGAGCTAATTTGATTAAGGAGGAGACAAAGTAAACAAATGAAAGGATGTAGATAGGAAGGAGGCGAGTGTTAATAAGAAAAGAAGGATGAAGAAGGGTGATGGGGGTGTGAGGGGTTATATAGAACGCAATTTCAAAATCAATTAGGGTTAATAAGTGATTTGACGGTAGCGAATGGAAAAGTGTTAAAGTTCATTGACAAGTAATTAAAAGCAGATCAGGCAAAACGGCTGGGATTTTCGAGTGCGACGATGCCATAATTTGTAATCATTTTTTGTTTTTTTTTAGATTTAATATTTTTCAGAATTTAAGGAAGATTTGCTTTGGTAAAAAAAATTATTGATTTTGATTATGAATTTCAAAAACAGGTTGCTGGTGCTTATCATATGTTTTAATTCATTTTGTTTCAAAAAAGAAAGAGGGAGGGTAAAATAGTAATAATAATAATTTTGATTAAAGTAATCAAGTTTTGGTTGGAAACTTAAAGGATTACTACAATTACATTAACTAGAAATTTGGTTTAAATGTAATTAGTGCCAAATGTAATTAGATTTTAATATTTTTCTATAGTTTAAATTTTTGTTATGTAAAAAAGATGTAGATAGGTCATATTATCTAATAGTTGGCTAAGAAACCAGAATCAGAAATTTTCTGAGATGAAATATTAATAATAATAGCATCTAAGAAGACATTTTTTCACTGTATGCAACAATTGATTGGTAAAATACATTTTTTTTAACTTTCTGACATTACAAAATGCAACAAATGCCAGTTTTAAAATCAAACTAATTGTAGGATCGGTAAATTTCAATGAGTAAAACAGTAATTTTCGACCCATTTGTGTTTTTGATGGAAAAGTATGGTTTTTCTTTAAAATTGATGAGTAAACTTGAGTTTTTCTACCTTAATAGATAATTTCTACATGAAAACATGCTGGTATGTACTACATCCCGTTCGCGAAATCTTGAGCTAAAATTTTTTACTTTAATTACTGTCGAATGCCTCTCTGTCATGTCCCTCTGTCATGGAAATTAAAGACCAATATGAGATTTTGTTTCTATTGGAGAATTATACAGATCAGTTAGCACAAATTATCCAATGTAGAAGTAGCTTAAGTTAGCTCAAGATTTCGTGAACGGGCTGTAGATCTCCTTATTTGGAGCGAAATCGTGCATTGAAATTCTATTACAAACAACAACACTCCAAATTACATGCTGCAATAATATTATTGTAGTTCTTGGAATTTAGAAAATCTAAAATTTGTCCGGCCCTAAAAGTGTTATATTTTTTTACATCTTGCAGTGCAGCCAATTTCATGCTATATTTAATTCATTAATAGTCATGACGGAAATGAATTCACATGTGTCAAGTTTTGGGTTTCTTGGGTGGATATTTTTGTAAAATTTGAATATTGTTATTTTTGGTTATCAAGTGAGGAGAAAGAGGAAGGAGCTGGAGGGTGTGTCACATCTCCCCAAAGAATAGCATGTGTATGTGGGCTTGGAAGTCAGGACGGAACGTGGAGAACAATGGCTGTCATGGCAGAAGGTTATGTGGAAATGGGATTTTGTCAGTGTGTTGTCGCGGCCTTGAATGCGAGTTGTGGAACAGAAAAAATATTAATTTAGGCTAAAAGAGGAGGAAAAGATGAGATGGCAACGAACAGCGTGACGTTTGCTCTTCTTTTGTGCGAAAGAATAAAATGGAATGGAAATTAATCTTGCTTTAATTAAGTTAAATTTTATTTAATTAAGCGGGACTGTGGTTAAAGTTAGTTCAATTGTAATGCCATAAAAACACAAACAACGATCCATTCAAGTTAGGATATAGTTAGTTCAAGTCGAGTTGACATTGGAGAAAATGCATAAAAATGAAATGTAAGGATTAAATAATAAAAATGGCCAAATGGGTTTAATGAAAAAAAAGTTTTAGGACTACAAGGGATTTTTTTTTTTTGGCAGTTAAAATAAATTTTTAAGGCAAGTATCCACCGGGGAAGTAAAAAGCCATAACAGTGAAGTTTTTAAATTAGTCTTATTCTATTAGAGGAACGCATGGTATTGGACGAAGGACAATTGAATTGCATCTTCATCCTCGTCGTCTTAACCCACCTCCTCATGACGGAAGTAGGGAGAAGTTGGAACCCGAAAAAATGAGAAGGGATGGGGAAATTCGATATGTTTGGTGAGAAATGAAAGACCGTTAAAAATATATGCCATTGCTCTTCGTCGGTGTTGATTTTTTTTTCCGATTTTTTTTTCTTTTGAACAAAAAAAGTGGAATTTATTTTATTATATTTTTTTTGTGTGGGTAGGATCGCATTTCGGTTTTGGTTTCAATTTTCATCGGTTTTTCTTGAGATTTTTTTTATTATTTTTTATTAGTTATTTTTGATACATTGTGGATTGTGGTGTATGGTATCAAATATGAAGAAGTTAAGGTCAAGTGCAATCTAAAATTTAATTTTAATGTGTGAAAGAGTGTTAACAATAACATATATTTCATTTTTTTAAATATTTTATTGTTGCATATTTATTATTTTATAAACAAAACAATGTCTAGTTGGCTAGCCTTGTTTGTCATGCAATGCATCATGGTCGAGCAAGGATTAAATGACATCACCAGTTCTGATTGTTAACAAAATAACCATCTGCGCATGCGCATATTCATGCACATGCTCAGAGAGTTTAAATTCGACCAAACTTGAGAACTAGTGCTGGATCATTTGAATTTTAGGATTGGGAACGTCATTCAACCATGATGCTTTGCATTGTGGAGAAGGAATATTGGAATTGTTATATAATAATAAATATGCAACAATAAAATATTTTAAAAAATGAAATATATGTTATTGTTAACACTCTTTCACACATTAAAATTAAATTTTAGATTGCACTTGACCTTTAAAGATTTAACAAAAAAATAAAACGAATGACATAAATACACATGATTTGCATGTGATCAGAACTGCGTGCATCACCATGCAGGTGATGCATGTAGTTCTGATCAAAGGTCTACAAAAATGTAGAATATGAAGAATTGCATTGAAATAATGGGATTTCTACTGCAGTATATGCTGTGTGGTCCGGACATAGCGCCGTCCGGACAGCTGTTTGGTCCGGACACATCTGGTGGACCCAGATATGTCTGGACATTGTCAAGACTACAGACCGGTCTGGACGCTCTGCGCATCGGACATATTTCTGTGACCCGCCTAAGTCCGGACCGTACATATACTGTATATTAATGTTACGACCTAGACGATGGGCGAATTTTTTTTGAATTCTTTTTCTGTTCATTGAACCCATTAGTAGCTCGCGAACATCAACAGAATTAGTGTAAAAAAAAAATGTAAGAACACTAAAGATTTGTAAACTGCTGGAGAGTTAGTGTAAGTTAATCAACTTTTGGAACTAATGCAGTAGTAAACAAATGCTTATGTCTTTACGGCTTATGTCATTAATTTTTTGTGCGCTTCACAAGTCAGATGTGAACACGACATCAATGGATTTTATAATTTTACTAGTTTTCATAAAATATAAATATGATGTAATTACGATCTTAACAACAAACTTGTTCAATCTAGTGATAATGTGGTCATCTTCATACTTGACACACTCTTTGAAGGGAAATTATCTTGTGCTTGAAGATGGAGATCTGAATTTTTTTATTAAATTTTTTGGATTTTTTGAAATTATAAAATTAGGTAATCCTATAAAACATGGTGCATTTTATTCAAAATTCGAAAATGAGACAATTCTCAGCTTTTTAAAATTTTCAGTTAGGCTTCTCTGCAGTTAGGAAAAGCATTTCTGCGTGTCCAAGTTCCAACCCTATGCGGCATAATGCCACTTCAAACATCTGACAGCATACAAGTTGCTGCTTGAATATCTTGACTGAGCATGTTCAGTAGTGTTACTATCAGCTGAATCTGGAGAGGATTACAGGAGAAATTGTAACAGCACTTTTGCTAAAATATTCTCGTGGTTCTGACAAATGTCCACGCAGGCAACAGATAAGGAACGGTTGGAAAATACTAAAACATTTATTCACAACTGAACTGGAGATGGTAAATGTGGCAATTCAGCTTTTTTGTCTAATTTAACTTTTATTTCAGAGAAAAAGAAACTGGTAATTGCATTTGTGCTTAGTTTTAGGCAAAAAAAAAAAAAAAAAAAAAAAAAAAAAATTTAACTGTTTTAAAACCTCGTCTTTTTATAGAGAAAAAAGGAAAATGGTAGTTAGTAGTGGGGAAATTTGATACTGCTATCTGACTTTAGCAAATGGTTCATTGACAATATGTGCTTTTCGCATTAGTGAAGAAAAGATCATTCTGTGCTGAATTTAGTTTCCTTTCTGTTTTTTTTGTTCATACGGGTCGTTTTCGCTTGACGTCATAAGCTCGTGATGAAGACGAATCCTAATAAAGCTCGTAAAAACTACTTTTAAGGTTTATTATATCGGAATTTATTGGGATAAATTTTATGGTAAAAATGTCGTTCAGAATGTCTTCAAACACATTGCGAGTGATTGAAAACTACTTTCGCTTCATTTTTGTTTACATTTATCGTGTTATGTAAACAAATTATATTTTTTTATGCCGTAATTTGTTTTGTTAATATTAAAGTGAAGGTAAATTGTAATTTTAATTTTCTTGTTATTTGTTGCGCGGGTTACTCTACATTTGCGCGATTTTAAAACTAAATAATCCAAAATATGCTTTTACTTATAAGATAATGTGAAATTTGAACTTTGCTTTAGAACGAGGAATGTCGCGATATTACTTAACATGAATCCTTTATAATGTTTTCAATAAAATGGAACTTTAACTTTTTTCGAGCGAATCTAATGTTTTTAATCAAAATTGTGCATCATACAAAAAAAAATTAAATAGACATAAATAGTCCGATTTTATTACTTTTTTTATGAAATACTTAATAACGTTTTCTAAAAAGAAAAAAAATTACAAATTATGGGCAATAATTTGCTGCAAGTCCATTTCTCAATTGCAGTTTCGTCCATTGATCATTTAGCGAGTAAACAGTTATTTCACAATTCTCTCTGTCACTAACAGAAGTAAATAGATTCCTTAATTTCTTCCCGTTATTTTTTACGTGTTAAAATGAAGTAGAGAGTCGAGTCTCTCATTTTTGCATTTTTATATTTTTTCCTCCCTTTCTAAGTAGAAGTTGGTTTCGCAGAAATTAGTGGAACGAGTGTTTTTGTAAGAAGCTCATTAAGATACGAGTCATCTGTCTTAATTTTCAACTTTTCCTATCCATTTATCAAACTGAGGAGGAGAAAATGAGGTTAGAAATTAGTCCGAATTAAATTGTTAGTTGATCTCTTACCAATCGGCAGTTCGAAAAGTGTTATTAAGACGAGACTAATTTAAGTGACAAATTAAATTCATAAAAGCGGGTATTTACTATGCGAGTGCAAAGGAAATGTTAAGGGGAAGAGTGATGGCGCTTGGCATCTGCTTAGGTTTGTTCTTCTACCATCCGCACTCCCTCTTCCACCTCTTCATTTTAGGTGTGGTAATCTTGGGACTGCAGTGCGCCATCTGGAGTCTTTCCGATATCTTAATTATGCTGTTCATCAGTGTTGTCAAGGAGTAATTTCCACGAGTTTTCATAAGACGTTGCTTCGGGGTTCTTAACAAATATCAGGAAAGGAACGTCAACTTGTCTCGTTATAACGAATTGCGATGAAGTCAGTAAATACAGAAATTGTGTGGGTGTTGATAATTGCAAGATATTTCACGCCCCGGTATAAAAATTAAAAAGGGAGAGAGCGTAATTAAAAGAACCTCGCTTCAAGGAAATAGTGAATTGTAATTAATTCTCGTCGCTAGTAATTTAGGGAAGCGCTATACGTTCTGCATTTTTTGATTTTTTTTTTTTTTTTTTTTTTAAATTTCAGAGACGGTTTTGTTTGAAAATGCGAAATTTAAATTTACTCGCAGTTGTAGAAGGACCGTTATCAGTGAAGGAAATTCTTAGAAGCAGAAATGGGTCCTATATTGTAGGTATTGATGTTAGGAAAGAAGAAATTTTTCGTGAGATGGATATCGTCAACAAGGATAAAAAATTTAATTTGTAGCACTTTAATTAATGGAAAGCGATAGTAAAATTAGACATTATCGCATGAAATGATTTTTTTTTCTATTAAAAATCAAAGAATTCAAAATTTTAAATATTTTTCATAAAATTCGATTTATTTTTCAAGTGTATGAACACTAAACCAGAGCGGATCATATCAACTATCATTAGCATTATCATCCGCAGCTAAAGCGTTACTTGCCTTGCTATTTTTAGAAAAAAAGCATCATTTCCATTCCAATTGTCGCAACTTGTAAACTGATCTTTAAGAAAGTAGTATATTGTCTATAATCTAGTTCTAGTCATGCGTTCATTAGCAGTAAAGCAGCTGTACGATGCATTAGGAAAGGAAAGTAGAAACTGCAACTAGGGATAAGGAAGTAGCAGCAGACTCTTACTGCTTGCCAATGAAATTTAATTATGTTGTCGCATTATTATTAATATGAAGTCACGTGATCTACTTTCCTTTCTTACTATAAAAAAACTGTGAAGAATTCTTAGTAAAGTCTGAAAACTCGCACATGTGTGCAATGGTCAGGCTGCACTTGGCAATCGTTAGAGGAGAGCAGTTTCAACTTTTGTTTCTGCACATAATTCCACTCCTTGGTCGTGATCTTGTTGGAGGATCAAGACTGGAAATGGAGAACGGATATCATGTGAAATGTTAGTCGTTGTATCACTTTCTTTCAATTTTTTTTAATTTCTTTTATTTATTTTGTTAAGTGTCAGTTATTAAACATTTTTAAAATGTTAAAAATTTTAAACAATTTAAATTATTATTATTATTATTTTATAATTAGTCAATATATTTTTTTAAGGATTTTTTTTTAAAGAATAAATTGGGTTTAAATATTGCTTGACACTATGTAAGAAACAATAATTAAATTTTCCACTTCACTTATTTTTAAAGACAGAAATTAAAACATCTAATTAAAGATAATTCTCTAGATAATTATACAGGAGCAAATACGACATCATAAAATAGCAATATTTTGGAAATTAAATATTAAAAAAATAAAAACATAATTAAAAACTATGTATTAAACATGTATAAAAGTTCAATCTTAGCACAAGATTTCTAATAGCATTAATGAACCTATAATTAGAGTACAAATTCAAAATTTATATACCAAAATTTTCGAACTTATACGCGAGTATATACGGTAATTTATATAAACTAAACTATACTCTATTTATTATTTCGTGCGCGAAACTCCCATTGATTAATAACTATATTGTATCGAAAGTATATATTGTGGCATCGTATTTTAATCCTCTAGTCGATCCGAGTCGAAAAATCATTGTTTCGTAGCCAAAAAATGTGCGCAACAATACAAAAACCCAAATGTAAAAATTTTAAAAATATTTTACAAGCATTTTCATTCGTTAACAATGGCATGCACATTTTTGGACTACAAAACAATGATTTTTCGACTCAGCTCAACTAGAGGATTAAAATAAGATGTCACAATATATACTTTCGATACAGTATAAGTTATTAATCAATGGGAGTTTCGCGCAGGAAATGATGAATAAAGTATAAGTAATTGCAATACGAACAATAAATATTTAATTATAAGAGAAATACACTCAATAAATTAGAAGTTTAGTAAGGTAATCATCGAATTTTAATGCAGAATGAATTAATAAACATTAATTTTTGAAAAGGTATGTTAATTAATAGCTCGTTTGAATGGCTTCAGTAATCTTGGAAGGTGTTATTGTTCTTGAAGAAGTAATTTGTCATTAAAAATTACATAATGATAGTGAATGTTTTAGTAGTTAGGTTTATTATAACATCTAAACTTTACATGCGTTCATGTTACAGGTAAGAACGGAAGTGAGTAATTAAAAAGAGGGTATAGGGGAATACACTAAAAGAAGGGGTAACACTAAAAGGGTTATGAAAAACAGGTGGGTATCATCTGGTGGATAATATATGCGCTAACAGAATGCGAATAAAACATTGCTTGGGTGGTCTCTAAACATGCTCATTACGAGATATAACAGTTGAGAATTTCGTGACGTAATATGATGCATTTGTTCTGAAACCGCCACTTTGATTTCTTTTTGGATAATTCTTAAATGAAATCGGTTGCATTTGTGATGAAATATAAAAATTGTCGTGTTATGTTAAATTGTTGCCTTGGGAAATTACAAACGCAAATATAAATTGATTTTAAATTTTTGAAAACATTAATGAGGCAATAATGTAACGATAGAGTTGCTTTTCAGCGAGGAATTATGACAAACTGAAAAAAAAACATTTGGGACAAGGTAGATGCGTTTTATTGCAGTTTGACATGGTATAAAAGACCATTAAATGTACTCTTTGAGAGCTATAATAAATATTGGATTTTCGAACCAGTAATTTTAAATTTAAACCTTTAAATTTTTGATATATTTCCCTCTTTTATGTGTACAAGGTCTGGTATTATTTATAATAAAAAAAATATTGTATTCAAATAGAAATGCCTATTTCTCGATGTGATGCAATATTTTTTTACGTAAGATTAAGACAACTTTAATTCATTAAATATTATAGTCATTGGCTTGTGGTTGTTAGCGCGTTGACCAAATCGTTCTTGGTATTAAGGATTAATTCAGACATCAACCGCACTAGCGCTAGTGCATGTTCGAAAACAGAATTTTCATTAAGTTATTAATAATTGTTATTTAGAAAACAAGGCGCGTAAATCTAAGGAGACAAATGATGATCGATAAATCAAAGATTATTAGATTTTCTCTGATTTTTGAGTATTCGAGTTGTTTAAATTTCATTGGGTTGCTTTTGAATCCAATTTACGACTTTTCTACATCTTGAATTGGCGATAGTAAAACTACAGCGCTATTACTGGTTAATAATGTTCTTTGTAAAGTAATTGGATGAGCTAGCAAAGCGAGTCTTCATTTTCTGCCAAATTTGGTCGGTTCCGTCGAAATTGGATCTACCGTGGGGCTTATTGTATTGAACAAAGACTGATTTTGCTGAGGTATAGATATTTCTTTGCTGTTCGATTTGTAGACAATAACCAGTGATAGTTGATTTGGTAACGCCAACAATGGATTTTTTTGATTTTGTATTTGTTATGTACATGAAAGAGCAGGAAAATTGAGGTAGGACTCTACGAGCCGAGACGTCAGCAAATTTGGTAAAAGTGTGAAACAAGTTGTATCGTTTGCTCGGGTTCCATTAGTGAGCGAGTGGCGAGTGCGAGTCGATTACGAGTCCGCTCGTCTAGAGTCGAGAGGACGATCTTTAAGTAGTCGTAGCAGTAGTAGGAACCTTTATTTTTACGAGCGTGCCGTGGACAGATGACAGAGTGGACACGAGTTTTAGTTGACCCTTTTGCAATTACACCCTGGGGTTGAAAAGGGAAATAAACGAGCAGTTAACGGCCCCATCAAAAGTGGACAAGAAGTGGACGCGCGCCATGATGGCACTGGCACTGGCCCGAATCCACTTCAACTTGCATAGCGGAATGTGCTGATCGATACCGAGCAGCGCTGGCTGGCGTGTCGCTGCTCCATTAAAGCGCGCTCGCCCGTTTGTGCGTCTCGCGATTGATCACGTTGGCAAGTGTCGGAGGCGGCTTCGAATCAACCCATTAGTCCCTTATCAGTATTGCGTGGCCATTGCGCCATTGTGGCCTGGCGCACACCTGATAAAAGGCCCGGCGTAGTCGTGTACATTCGAACGAGTTAAAACATTTCGACTGGATTTAGTTACGCGTTATTTATTTACTTAAATATAATCTGTTTGAATTAATGACGTCATGGTGTTTGTTCAACTGGAGGGTAAAGGAAATTATCTATAAAGCCAATAATTACACTCAAAGTTTAGTTGCAACTGGCAATTTTTAAACTAAAATTTTGAACATTGAGAAATTGATATTTTTTAGCAAAAAATAAAAATTGATACTTTTTAACCAAAAATGGATGAAAAACGATGAGAAATGAGCATTTTTAAATGAAACCCATTTCTTTAAGTCTTGTGTATTTTCATTTATGGTTGAAAAACAAGGTTTGCAATTACTCACAACATGGTGATGCTATATTTCAATATGGCACCATCGTGACACTTTTATTACTCTGTTCTGCATAGAACGGTAATATGTAATACGTAAATACGATGTTGTTGCATTGAACAATAAATACTTGTAGTAAATTACCTAAACATTGATTTTGTTGTTGTTTTTTATGTGCACACTCAGCTTTTCAACTTTGTCTGCGATTTTTATCTCTCTTGTTTTTATCTGCTATTTCCTTTTTTTAAAAAAATCTATCAGTTAAATCTCTGCGAGTTATTTTGTCGACTGTAGCTGTACACGACGACACGAGAAGGGTCTAGAGGGAGTTGTAGATCCGGTGTGAAAGAGTTGACATGTGAATCAATAAATGCAGAATCGGAAAACACAATACAAAGGATTTGGTTGATGTAAGCAATCTGCTTGCCACCTACATCCAACCTTCCTTTTCCCGCTTTGCTTCATACGATGGCCTGAGCCGCACGTATTGTCCACTAGGGGGCTATAGAGTTGAAATCACGCGCAAGAGCTTTTGCTCATATTCGCAGCCCCTCATATTTTTGCGAAGGGCATTCACAAGTGGAACATGAAGCTTTGCATTGCGTGATACAGTGTAACACCGCCAGGGTTCGGTTGAGAACTTATGTATTAACCGGGAAGAATATTTCTGCACATACTTAAACCCATTTTATTACTTCAAGATGAAACAAAACACGCGCGCAACATGCGTTATAGGCTAAATTACTTTTCGCTTTAATTACTCAATATTTTTCAACTTGTTTATTAATAGTGAGGATCCACCGAGACAAGATGTGTCTTGTGTAATATTAATATTACAAGACGCATCTTGTTATTTGGCTTAAAAATCGATTTCCCTCGACGGACTACAGCACTATGGGCTTATAGTAAATGAAATCACGTAAATATTTGATTGATTAGTCAAGATTTTGAAGTTTTAGACAAAAATTTATAATAATCTCCGGGAATTTTTGACATTTAGACACTAATTTCTATGTGAACAACGCCATTTTTTTGTGTTAATCTATCGCATCTTATCTCGTGATTGACTTTGCAAAGGGTTTTGTGCCGTCTTCCCTCTAGTTATCTTGGAAATGAAGACACTATCATCTGATGTAAAAATTGCCCGTGTGACTGTACGAGCCTCCGTAGTCCTCTTAGGTTGAGGAATATTTGCTGGAGGCTGCGTCTCATTCAAGATGGTTTTCATTTTGGGTTTCCAAGTTTCAATCAAAAGTAAAGACATTTTTTTTCCCTCACTTTTTCTTTTTTTGTCGCGATGCACTTGTAATGTAAATGAGTTCATCTTGAGATAGGCAAATTATACTTCATATCGCACGCCTAAGGCTACCTCAACTTGAACCTTCTTTTCTCATCAAAGAAAAAGTCCTAACATTTCGATGTAAAAAGAAAGGTGGGGAGAAACGCTCGAGTTTCTTAGATGACTATACAATTTGTTGCAGACTTTAAATTTTCTTATCAGTAGCGAGGTGTAGGCCACTTTTGAGTCGTAAATTTACATGGTCAAGTGACCCTTTTGGCGCGACCTTAACTGGGCTGCATGTCCTCTTTCTGTAACATCAGTAGTACGGATGGTCGAATTTATTTTATCATAAAATTTTTATTGCTTGAGCATTTAACCTCGTTGAACCCAACTGTGAGCTTTAAACGCATCCATTTTTTTTCGTTCTTAGTTTTATCGATCCGAGTTGCTACAACGTATCAGTGTGACATTTCATTAAATTAACTAAAACTGCGGTGTGTGTCTGTTGCATGGAGTGCACAATTTGATTAGATGTTTTCTACAACTCCCATATGATTCTGCTGTCAGCGATAATTCTGAGCAGTAATTGATTATTGTTTTTTTTTTGTCTTTTTTTTCTTCTCTCTGCTTATTTTAGGATTTCATTGTAAAAAAAGCGTGAAAAATTGTGTTGTTTTTAGATTGCATTAATTAAAAGAAATTGGTAAAGAAATATTTTTTTTCCATAAATTAACATTTGGTATTGCAAATTTGAACGTAATTTATAGGTCAATGAGTGGCGTTATTCATTAAAAAAAAAATTAAATTATTTGCTTGTTCTTGTTTGTGGTGCGATGAATCATGGCAACTGATGCAAATGCAATGCTCGGTTTAATCATTCGATAGCGCTTATTCGATAGCGAAAACAAATTCACCGAGATGAAAGAAAAATCTATTTTGAGGTACAAAATTTGAATTAGCAATTTAATCTAATTTAAATTAAAAATACTAAAAGATTTGTTTTCAGCAGATTTTTATTACTCAGTTTATATGATCACGACATAAGCCGAAACATGTGCTGACGTAATGTCCCGGTCAAAATATTACATGTCACGCCTGTTTACACGCTACTGAACTTCGATTGGTGGTGTTTGTTGTGAGGTTGAATATTAGCAACTTAAAAGTAAATTACACTCGATAAAATGTGGATACTCAGTGCACTTGACCCTTGACCTTTGAAATATGGAATACAGTGGTTCATAAAAGGTGTACTTGTCATGTTTAGACAGACTTCATACGAGGTCGAGCGTTGCACTTAGAAATTGAAAATGGCGACTCGAAATGTTGGTAGGATCGCCACATTTTATCTCAATTTCTTTCTTCTGCTTTAACCGATACCAAGTGAAATGACTGCGGGCATTCAGTGACGCACGCGCAAGAAATGCCAGTTTGAACACGAAGCACATTTATGGCCATCTTGCGGAGCCCCTGGGCGGGTACTCGGTTTCTAAAGCGACTCTACAATTGGTGAGAGCTATTGTTGCCGTGCTAGTGTTAGCTAATACAGCCCCCAGGAATAAATGTAGGTTGAATGATGGGCGGTCAGGGGGAGATAAAATGAGAGGTTGCTTTTTGCTCCGACTTTATTTTTTTATTATTATTTCGGAGCATTTTATTCTTGGCGGGATAATTTTGGTCATTTTGATATCTTTGGTTTTATGATGGAGTTGTTCTTCATCCGACACTGTGACAATGCGATAACGATGAGGTATCAACTCGTGTGGTTGAAGATGATGTTGCTATGGGGATGCAAGTATGGATGCTGGGGGAGTTGTCAGTCACGTGATGTTGGCAATATAGCTGGACTTAGATGACCGACTTGACCATCAGTAAGGGTGTGCAGGGTCAGTTTATGAAGACCGGTGACAACTGGATGACCCCATCCTCTGACCTCTTTCCATACCCTGCTTCTTTTTCTCTTGGACGGTTTTGCCGAGTGGCCTCTTCACAGCGACTCGTAATGGAAAAGTGCGGGCGAGAAGGAGTCGCTTGTAACGGGGTTTGGTGTTGTAAAAACAGATGGTTCTCAATCACGAGTTGGGAAAATGGAGCCGAGGAATTAGTTTGACTTCTGACCCCTCTGAGTAGGGGACCCGGGCCTATTATTGATAGAAAGGCCATTGGTGCGGTCAGTATTGGGAATTGTATCAGCAAACATGGCAAGTGGTCGAGGGTGTGTGCGTTTGAGTCATGGGAGAGAGAAATAACGAACGAAGGAGTTGTTTGCTTTGGATGTTAGTGAATGTCACATACTATCGAACACAAGTTAGAAAAAATACTTCTTTACCGTTTCTCATTGTTTTATGTTTCTCAAAATTCCCACTTGGATCCGAATTTTTGCATTTTAATTTTTGTTTTAGCGGGTCGTTTAAAACTATTTACGATGATCGATTAAACAAAAAACGTCTCTATATATCACTTGGCAAAGCAAGCAGAACGAGGCGGGATGAAAATGTCCGCCATTATTACAAAACGATTTAACAACGAGCAGCTCAAGTTGCTCGTTCGCGATTCTTCAAAGCGTGATAATTATGTGGGGAAAAGCAGAGTGAAATATTGTTGCATCAAATTTAATATTATAATAGGGAAAATAGAAATCGAAACCAACTCAACGTACTCAGGCATTTGACTGCAGGGAATAAATATAATAACGAGTTAATTACTGTTGGCAAATAACTCTTTGAAACCCAAAATCCATTCTCTAAGTTTAATTAGTATCATAAATTTTTACCTTAATGCAAAGAACATTAATGAAGTGTTAACAGTAACCGCCACCATTACCCCCTTTGCCATTCTCTTTCTTCGCCATTTGATTCCAACACTTTGGAAAATAAAGAGGAACCTTGCATCAGAGGCTGCAGAGGGCGCCATGCTGTCTGCTCGGGTCTTTTCTGATCCGTCTCCATTCACCTGAGCGGTAGACGAGGTGGCGCCATTCGAGAACGAGGTCGCATTGGCTGCAGGAACAATAAAAGTTGATATGTTACAATGGGTGTTTGTTGTAAGCAGGTTTCGAGAGGGTCGGAAAGGTTAAAATTGGCGCATCAAATGGTATCGGGTGGGTTGAGCGGTCTGTTGTTGAGGTGACCTTTGCAATGTAAGATGGGGTTAAAAGTAGAGGCGGGCTTTGGAAAAGAGAGGAGAAAAAGGAATTTAAAGTTTGTGTGAGTACATTAATTTTAATAGATAGGCATGTTGTGTCATGGGGTTTGGGATTGTGAAAAACGAAGTGCTGTCTGTATGCTTGATGATTCTCTTGTTGATGATGCGTTTCCATGGTAACTGGTGGCTGGTGCTGCTGTTGCTATCTCGCGCTGACGCATAAGCTCAATAAAGCTGAATAAATATGTGTGGAATAAAATGTGTGGAACTAGTCGAGTGTTTGAAATTGATGTTTGGTTTGTGCATTGTTGCAAACCATTTATTAATGCTTTCAAATGTTAATAGGATGGGATTTTTTTTGCAGCGAGTTTTTTTTTTTGTGTTGGAATTGATACATTAATGATGTTGTTATTTTTTTTTGTTAAATGCGTGCTTTGTTATTGTTGCTTTAAGTATTACTTTTTTGGGAATTTAATTATTGACTTTGTATTATTTAAATGTTTCATTTAGAAGATTTAGCAGTTTTTTTATGCATTGGTGATTAACGATTGCTATTGTTTACAGACATTTATTCATTGAGGGGCAGGTTTTACATTGTTTGTCATTATTTAAACTTGTTTATTTATTTTTTTTAAGCATTGTTGAATTTGCATTACTGTATTTAAAAGATTTGCATTGTTATTGTTATTTCTGAATAGTGAGACTATTGTTGTTCTCTTGCAGATACAAAGCCAAAGTACTTTTTTTTTATTAATTTTTTTTGTTTGTTTTTAGAACTGCGTTCCTAGTAGCTTTTAACACTTGTTTTTGAATATTTATGTTTTCTTGCATTTAAAATGCATACGTTTCGAAGTTTATTTTTTTCCTTCTCTTTAAAGTGTGCGTTCAGTCTATATACTCTTTTCTTTATTGTCATTGCATGTTCCAGCCTTCATTTTCTCACGTTTGTTTTTACATTAGCATTACGACATACCAGTGGTCCGCACTTGTTTTTATTTATTTTTACACACACATATACATCCGCATTAGCGTTTATTGTCGGTGCAGTCGATGCCGATTATGACAACAATAAGCGTAAATTGCAATTTTGGTGGGAGACGCCTCCTGCAAATAATGTGGACGATAGTATTTCCGTGCTGTCACGTAATCAACTCAACCTGGTGGCAAATACGTGAACCAATAAACGTTAAATTGCTTTACCATTTTTAATGAGTTTTTATTACCGGTATTATAATTATTATTTACAAAATAATTTTTAATTATTTTTTTTTTCTAAATTTATTTTCAGAGAGTTATTTTCAACATTGTCAATATTAGCAAAGACCGGGGTCTCTATCGAGACGGACTGTGCCCATTGGTCAAATCGACCAGTCGACCAAAGTGGTGAGTTGTTGACAATTTATTATCCAAT
The DNA here is from genome assembly GCA_000239455.1 of Strigamia maritima. Classification (NCBI taxonomy): domain Eukaryota; kingdom Metazoa; phylum Arthropoda; class Chilopoda; order Geophilomorpha; family Linotaeniidae; genus Strigamia; species Strigamia maritima. The sequence goes on along the minus strand of JH432010.1, from coordinate 800,992 downwards.
TATCGACATAACGAAGGAGAAATAATTAGTTTATTTTGGAAAAGAAAAGGGAAAATTTATGACGTCACGTTTAAAATATAATTTAAAAAATGGAGGTTTTGACAACCCTTGTTCTTAGACTTGGATAATTTTTACGATCATTTTTATTGCTCGTTTTCCTTTTACGATGTCCCTTTGTCATTTGCAGAAAGGGCAAAGAAAGGGGCATTGTAATGTTCTACTACCCACAATTTCTCTCTTGTCAGCCATTTTTTTTTTTTTTTGTATTCTTCGCCTTCTAAACTAATTGTAGGGTTTGGCTAAAACGTGATATGAATGAAGAGAATTGTTGAGTTCGGTTTGGTGTTTACATTATTCATGGTTTTTGTATTGTTTGTTGATCGAAACCATGTTATAGTCATCTTCCCTCGTCTTTACCATGGTCCTTTAGAGGAAATGCTAAGAGTACTCAGAAATTTTCGTGTTTCGCATTGAATTTAGTAGACAGTTTGCGATTTCTCGTACGAGATTTTTATTGTTACTAGACTTGTATTATTACGAGATTTTATTAAAAATCTCGTGATTCCATTTTTCGTTCCAACACTCTCGGGATTTTTGAAAAATCTCGTTTCAAATTGTCGTGTATACGACTTCACTTGCGCATGCGCACTGCCTACAATCACAACAATTGTCGTGAAATTCTGCCGCCATTTTCCCTCCGCTTCGACTGTAATTTTGGCCAAGTTATGTGGATTACACTATCTCAGGTTAGTTTTTTAATCAGTCAAACACCTTGCACAAACCACAAGCCCAATACTTAAGCTTAATTTGTTTAAGGTGTCTTGTTTTTCTAAAAATTGCTGCTGCCGATTTAAATGTCGTATGTAAGGTGTTTCGTGACCAACCGCAAACACCGATACGAGATTTTAAAAAACGAGATTTTTTTAAAAATTTCGTTTTTTTAAATCTCGTTTTTGGTCTCGTACGAGAAATCGCAAACTGTCTAATAATTTCGTAAATTTTTGTTTAAAAAAATTAAATGGTAGGAAATGTGAAATTCGAAGGAAAAACGATAACGTTTTTCTAATAATGGCGTATGAGATTTTTATCCCGAAACTTAAACTTAGGGCTCTCGTTCTATTAGCTTTGTCAGGTGATTGAGATTTACTTTAGAGGAATGAATGTACATTTTTGTTTAATCAATCACCATAAGTGGTTTCAATGATCTAACAAAGCTTAAATGAAACTGCAAAATTGGAATAAGGAATGGGACGTACAAAACTGAGGAATATTTGTTAAATATTTCTGAAATTTATTCATTGTTCACTACTATACGTGAATTGGTTAGTAAAAAAAAGATTTTCTCTATGAAATCATGGTAAAACACGTGATCGATTATTTTTTGGGAATATTCTCTTGGAATTGGAATTCGTCCTTTGTTCTGACTATCAGTCCCTACCTATGGGGTATCGTTATTACATATTTTTATGGCTTTAAAGGCCATAAAAAAGTTAATTTGTTTTAAATATTTTTAAAATGCAATTCGCTATTCAATTGTATTATATTGGCAAGTGACGAACGACAATGATATTTATCACATTTAATAGCCATCTTTAAGGAAAAGTACCATAAATAACGTAAAAGGCTCAACCGGGAGGGTCAAATTGGTAGACGCCATCTTTGTTGAAGCAAAAGAAGCAATAGAAGAGATTACCAATATGGCTTTATGTCTCCATTTCAAGACAGACGAGGAATCCCATTTTTCCGTTTGTCGATTTTTGCTAATTACCCATCAATTTTATTGCTTTTTTTATATAAGCCGAGGTAACTGGGGCATTGTGGCTTAGTTTTGCCCATTTTTAGAGGTTAGACAGTATTGTATTCAGCTTTATATACGATGAAAAAACGGTTGGATTTATTGGTGAATGGTAATTAGACGTAAAAAATTATGGGAAAAAATGTGCAATTACCTGTTGAGATTTATATTTTCAGTTTATATGCGAATTCTTATAGTGTAAGCCAATAAATCTTTTACTATAAAAGAAAAGAAAAGATATTTGATACTGTAAATTTCACTTGCATTCTTTCCACTGTTTTTATTAAAGAGTGTGCATTGAAGGGAATGAATTGGGTTCATATTTCCTGGCTGGTAGACGGCCATCTTTAAAGTTGTGCAACGAAACTGAGATTTGCTATGCGCTAATTAATGTAAACATTTCTAAAATAATTTAAAATTCTGTAGCTAAAAGAGTGATATGTACTCCAGTACAATTTTTTCTTTTGCAAAAGTTTCAACAATTTTTCTTTTTATTGTTCAGTTCCTTTAAATGTAAACAGTGCACTTGAGTAGATAAGAGAGAGAAAAAAGCATTTTGGATGTTTGTTCACATGCTTAGTCTTTGTATTTGACTGTTTTATTTCATTTTAGTTTTTATTTTTTTTTTCGTTGGTTTTTTTGTGTGTATGTCTACGGGATTTAGTGTGATTTATCTGTCAACTTTAGCTCAAGTGTAAAGTTTTGGTGTGAGCTTTTGTTCTAAATGTGCTGATTTGTGAGACTCGGGCACTTTGTACGGATTTTCAATTTTTTTTTCTTTAATTTTTCTCGGTGCTTGGGCGACTCTTAATTACACTATCTAAAGATTCTTTGCACTTTACTTCAGTTGCCATGACAACTTTGGCCCATTTCGGTAATTGTGTTACAACTAACTAACTTTTCAATTTTATTAAATTGGAAGAAAAAAAATACTTTTGAATGGTATGAATAATTCAAGTATTTTAATTTTTTTTAAATTATTTTAAAATGAAATTGAATGACCAAATGTTCATTTTATGCAAATTAGTAATTGCCTTTATTTTTTTTATTTTTTTAATAAAAGGAAACGCAATCAGCGCAAAATTAGTTTTTATTTTTAAATATTGGATTGATTTAATCAGGTATTTCGAATAATTTTTTTCAAAGTCAAATTGATAAGTGTCAAGCAAAACCACAGTTCAGGATGACTTCGCTGTAAAACACGAAGCCATTGCAGAAAAGCCGCAATGAGAAGCAGCTTCTCATAATTCTCGCCTTGTTTCAATGGGCAAAACTGCAGTGGAATATTAAAAGAACAGAATATCCTTGTGTGTATATGACTTGGTTATTCATTTCTTTTTCTCTTCAACCCTGTGGAAATGGAAGGGTGGAGAAAAAAAGAAGAAAACTGAGATTCGGGTCTGAATAAAAGATGGGGGAGGTTCTTTTCCTCGATATGAGAAAAGAAGAGAAAAATCGGAGCTTAGATAGGCCCATGTCCAAGTCGACGTTAGGCAATATCATGACAAAGAATGGACTCACTGAACTTTGACTTTTTTTTCTTCTGCACCAACAGCAAGAATCTGGTGGGTTTTATTTTTTTCATTTTTTTCATTTTTTTCATTTGTAAAACGATCTAAAGATTTTATTTTTGCTTTTAAGACGAAGAGAATTATTAAATTTCTTTTCGCGGTTAATATATAAATTTTTAATTTTTAAAGAACTTATTAATTAAAATTGTTAGTTTTTAAATTGAACTCGAGTATATGTATATTTTTACAAGTGGGGATTTTAATTTCTTTTTAATTTAAAAAAAAAAAAAAAAAATTACATCTACTTGTCTGTAGTGTTTGGGTAAAAAGGGTTGATTTATTCGTCTAATTAACTGGCCTTATGTAATTAGCCTTCTTGAATTCGATGGGAGTTTCTCTTCAACTCATTACTCATTAATTAATTGCTTTATAATTCCCTTCTTTTTTTTAAAAAAAACACCCACTTTCAATCTACTCTGAAGGTTATAGTGACAAGAAAATAAGCACATAGTGTTAAGTTCGGGGTGAATTGAAATGAGATTTTAAGGTTGAGTTGGTGTTTTGATTGAGAATAATTTTGTGTTATTTTTTAAATAAAATAATTTATAATAATTTTATCTTTATCTGCATTTGATACACGTGCAGTGCTAATTAGAACAACCAATAAAAATAAATATTTTTTTAAAAGTGGTTTTGCAGATTAAGGGGACAATGAATGAGAAAAAGTAAATAAAAACATAATTTTGTTAATTTGTTAGTTTTATTTAGTTTTATAAAGCTTATAACGAGTTTTAATTTTTTGTAAAGGGATTAAATAGAAGCTAGAATAAGGAAATGAACTGATTTATATCGCTTACAGTACTGTAAAGATAATCTGAAAAGGCATTTTTCCAAAAATTTGTTTTTATTTTATCCATATGACTCTAGCATTGAATGGGTTGTGCTTTCAGAAACAGCCATTTCATTTGAAGTACTGTATCCGGTATTTATTAATTTTTTTGTTTGCTTAATTTATTTGTCAAGTTTTCTACTATAGCGAAAACCCCAACCAATTCACCAAATGAATAAACTGCGTATAAATGTGAATATTGGGAAATTATAAATTGTATGCTAAAGTGTTACAACATAAATGTGTATTAAACACGAGCTAATACTGATTTCTGCTTATAAATGACCAGAAATTTACGTTTAGATGCAAAATATCTATTTTTGATGTTCAAATTTTGTAATTTACACATTAAATGCAGTCGTATACATGGTAAAGATGTAAAATTACACCTGTTTAAAACTGCACATAGGTATTAAATACACCGTACTTAGTAATTTGTTAACTCATAGGTGTTCATTTTTCACTCTTTAAAGGATGTTTTATGGTTCTATGGTTAAATTTTCCAAATTTCTATATATCGAACAGACAGTTGCGGAAACCGCAGAATCGTATTAGGCTTATTAATTATTCAGCGTCGGATAAAGAAAAGCTAACGCTTCATTTGTAGGTTGGTCACGTCTATTCGCATCCCCCTTTTCGTATTAGTCTGTATCGCTCAGACTTATGGGAAAAGGGTGTTTACGCATGCGTAGCACGTTGCCGCTTACTCTGCTTGCTCGTGGGGAGCCTGATAATTAGGCGCTGCAACGTCGCAAGAGGGGCGCAAGTCGATTGATTGGTTTACCGGGTTTACTAGTAAATTATAAAAGAAAATAATATTTGCAGCGTGTCTCTCCGCCTTGTTTTAATGATTTTTTTTTTTAAAGCAGGAAAAAAGAGCTAGATGAAGGCGGATAAGTGAATTTTGTAGGTGGCTGCTATGGAAAATAAAATTAAAATTACCGGGCATTTCGGAGCAGTGTGCAATGCGTGGTATAAAGCCGAGTTGTTGCGGGAAATATTCTATTTTGGAACGAAAAGCCGATTTATTTTTTTTATATATATATTTTTTCTTTTTTTGCAAAGAGTGAAAGAAACATGATTGTAAAGGGTTTTAGGAAAGTGTATTGAGTGAATGAAATAAGGAAATTTGATATTGGAAATTAAAATAATCATAAGATGATAAATTGAAGAAAAAAAAATATTATTGGATTTTTTTTTTTTTTTAAATTTACTGAATGTGTTCTTTTCTGGTTGCAGTATGAAAATGTTTTCACCCGTGAATTGATTTTGGGTCACCTTGACTTAGCGGTTTTTATCAAAAACATTTTTTTATATATATATTTTATTTTACTGCTGAATCTGCTCTTTTGCTTGTCAAACCAATGGCAAAATAAGAAAAAATGGTTGTTTTTGTTGTTGATGAAAGTGAGTCGTGAATTTTTGTTACAATGGTAAATTTTTGTGCATTAGTGTTCTAAAGTGTAGTACGGTAGTGGGAGGAGGTTTAATCTAAACGGGCAAAAAGGATCCGATGGAGCGCGCGAATAAAATAGCCGACCTTTTGCACTTGGCTTTTCTTGGCGCTTGCTCCTAACATTTTGACCAATTAGGAAGAGGGGCACTCAATGCAGTGGAATATTGATTCGAGCATTTCGTGGGGAATGATTTTTAAAATTTAAAACGAATTTGATGTAAAGGAAAGATTTTCAGTCGTAAAACATCAATATGCCAATTTCCCTGCTCTTTTACTCTATTCTATTCTGTGAACATTTCTCAACAATAGACATAGACTGATTTCACATTACCTCAACTTGCTAAGGCGTTTCATTTCCTCTTTCATCTATCTCCCTTTTCACTAAGCGTTTGCCAAACCATGACTTTCAGTAATCAAGCACTTGTCTTACGTAGACGTGTACACTTGTTATATAGCGGTTTATTCTACAGAGATTGATTAGGATTTTTTTCTACCAGGTACTGATGGTAATATATTTTATACATTTCTTATTCTATTTTTAAGATATAAGTAGTGGGCTTTCTTTTCAAGTACATTTTGTGTTGGGATTCCAGACTTTTGTTAAGTTAATTTCATAGTAAAAGTGTAGTTTTTTGTTCTATGGTGAAATATAATGTTATTGTTTCCAATAAATGCATTTATTGACTTATAAGGTTTATATTAAGTAAATTTCTTGAGTGATATTTGAAAAATGTTTCGAAGGAAAATATTATAAAGGAGGTGCACTATGGCAAACGAGATGAGAATTGTTTTGTTTCTTCTGTTTACCACTAGTTGAGTGGTTTTGACACCCCCGTGCGTTCGAATTGAATTGCAATGGTCACTTGGAAGCGAGTCAATAAAGTGTTTCTATCTGAGTTGTAACTTAAAATGTGTTTTTAGTTTTAAAATGTGGATCATTTGTAAGCCCTTATCGTTAATTTGTGTGGACTTTTCAGGATCAAGAAAAGATTGCATTAATTGACACAGCAACGGTATGGAAGGGCACAGAAAAATCTTACATGTGTAATGACTATGGTTTTGTATAAAAATTCGGTATTTATTGTACGGTAGGCATGCAAGTTATATTTTTTGTTTGCAATTAAGTATTTAAAGACAATTGCTTTTTGTTTTTATCTTAAGAACACTTATTAACAGCTTTGAAAGCAATAATTTCTTATAATTAACCTGCTGTTGCCGCTAACACTTTGTTGATTGAGTTAGCCATATTGAATCTCAAGCTGCAGTTGCTGAGTTGCAGCGCAGTTTGCTTGAAGCAGATAAGCCTGCCTAATGTTTAGATGAGAAATATATTTTTTCAAAAAAACTTCTAAATTATATAAACATAAATCATAATCAATAACATAAAACTAACTTATTCTTTATAAATCATAATCCCACACAACATTGAATTACCAGCTGCAGTGATTCAAAAAGTCATGTTTTATGTTTGTGTTTTAAATTTTACTATTGATTTCAATGGAAAAGTTTTAAAAAACACAAAATAATGCAACTAACATTTATTTAATTTACAAGAAATTTTAAGGTACAAACATAAGGAAAAAACATGTTTTAATTAGAGGTAGAAAATAATATATCTGAAAGTTGATATTTACATGGTCGAAAATTTCTATCAAACATTTTCTGGCATGTAAACACAGTTAACGACGTCTCAACACTCCAGGTGAGATGTTCTTGTGACTCTTGTGCTGTTCTGTGCTGTAAGGGAATCTTGTATCTCATTCCCATTTCCGACAGCACAATTATACAGATCACATCTGACCAATAAAGATAAACCACAATGTGGTAAAAGGAGTGACATATTCATGTGTGTATAGAGATATCAGCGGATGAATTATTGAATACCTAATGGAATAGAACGGAAGGCGTATGCAGATGTTGAAGGAAATCAAGCTGAGACTTGAAGCTGGAGCTGGGTAAATGTGTCAATCAAAGTATTAAAGGTTTTGCTCAAATAAGTCTTCTTATTTTTATTTTTATTCCCGGTTTAATTTTATTATTCTTTAAATGTGTAGAAAATGTGTTAGTTTTATTTTGCAATGCAGATTGCACTCATGACGTGAGTAAGTCTTAATGTTTTTCAATTTTTCGCCAGAGGGGGTTTGTTGGTAACAATGTTTTGCCAAAGCCATTTGGTTTATTCAGTCAGCAGGGAAGCATGTAAAACTCAGAGCAAACTTAACAGTGGGCGTGATGGAAACTAGAGAAGTCTATTCTCGGACGCGTTGGTCAGTGAAAATCGAAACTCCAGTCTCCGTGGGGATTCCAAAACCTACAGAAACGAGCGATAAACCTACTGCACTTATGACTCTTTTATGTTTTAGGACACTTAGAATTTTGTTACCTGGTCTGAGACTCTATCGTAGCAATATTAAATTGGTATAAAATGAAGAAGGAGAAAAAGTTTTTCTGTTTCCGTTTTAAAAAGCAGAATGGCAATATAGTTAATCTTTAATTTTGTTGGTAAAAACACAATGCTAAGTAAGTTGTCGACATTTTGTGGAGATAAAAAAATACTTTTGGGTTGTTGACTTGTTGTTAAGCAGTTGCTTTGCGTTCCTACTGAAGAGATCATTTTAACCAAGCTATATATAGGTAGTTGTTGATTTTTGTTGTAATGATGGAATTTTTGTGAGCAATACTTCTCAATTGAGACTTTGGTTTGTTGTAGGTCGTTTTAACTCTTAAAACAGTTTCCAACGGTCGTTTTAACTTTTAAAACGGTTTCCAAAGGTAGTTTTAATTTGTTTTACTTCTTAAAACATTCACCATAGCTAGTTTTAACTTTTTTTACTTCTTAAAACAATCACCAAAGGTAGTTTTAACTTGTTTTACTTCTTAACCCTCAAAGCCCTGAAATTTTGGAATAACGTAGAGCCCGATTAATGGTCACAATTGTGACCATTTGGAGTCTCTACTTTGAAGCGCTTTTGCGCTGTTACCATGGTTTCTCCAACCAACACTAGGTGTCACCAATTGTAATAATCAAGACATGCGGTCAAAATGTTGTTTTAAACAGCATGCAAGGTGTTTTTAATCATTTATTTATAATAATAATTGTCTATATCAACTTAATTTAAATTGAAATTAGTTTCACACTAACTCAGTTTACCATGTGTTTCGAAGATGAAGGGTTAATGCTGTGTATGGTTATTTAATTTATATATAGGGGGCGCAATATTCTAAAAGCGCTCTCACTAGAGTAAAATTTGCAGTGAAAACAACTAAAAACTTAAGCTGGGAATTTAAGGGGACCGTTTTTTCTTTTTACAATAACTTTTTCATTTTATGCCTGATTGCAATGAAATTAATTCATAAAATGTAAATGCATATTCTTAACAGCTACTGCAAATTTCAGATTTTTTAAAAAAAATTTTCAAAAAAAATTTGTATTCACAACTGCAGCTGGTCACAATTGTGGTATAGGATGGGGCTTTGAGGGTTAAAACAATCACCAAAGGTAGTTTTAACTTGTTTTACTTCTTAAAACGTTCACCAAAGGTAGTTTTAACTTGTTTTACTTTTTAAAACATTCACTAAAGGTTGTTATAACCCTTAAAACTAGGTGCATTCAGAAACTAAAGCTCGTCAAAAACGAGTTTTGCGTGTGGTTAGTTTTGTGTGTGTTTTGTGTATAATTCTGAGTGTGAAAATCTGAGGCACGTTTTAGCTAAGTTTTAGGCAAGTTGTAGCTTCGTTTTAGCTTCGATTTAGCTTCGTTTTAGCTTCTATCACGTGGCTTGAAGCAGTCATCTGACTTCTAAAACAGACGAGTGCGCAATTGTAAGACACAACTCTTGTCTTGTGAAACGCTGGAATTGTAGCTTTTCCTAAAACGCGCGTTTCTTGACTAAAACATAAACATTTCCTGAAATGATGGCACATTTCAGGAAACGAGGGAAACACAAAAATGTTTTAGTTTCTGAATGCACCTTTTGACATTTCCGGAAACGAAACAAAAGAAACGACTTAAACATGAAAATGTTTCAGTTTCTGAATGCACCTACTGCTTCCAAAGGTCGTTTTAAATTGTTTTACTTCTTAAAACATTTATTAAAGGTTTTTTTAACCCCTATCCAAAGGTCGTTTTAACCCTTATCCAAAGGTCGTTTTAACCCTTATCCAAAGGTCGTTATAAATTGTTTTACTTCTTAAAACATTCACCAAAGGTCGTTATAAATTGTTTTACTTCTTAAAACATTCACCAAAGGTCGTTATAAATTGTTTTACTTCTTAAAACATTCACCAAAGGTCGTTATAAATTGTTTTACTTCTTAAAACATTCACCAAAGGTAGTTTAACTTGTTTTATTTCCTAAAATATTTACTAAAGCTCTTTTAACCTCTACACTCATAGAAAAAATGTTTCTATTTTACTCCATTTTGTCCCATGGCCAACTCTCACATTTAAAAGAGTAATAATACTTTAATTTCAGAGTTTTGATATTCCATTTCAAAGTATTAAGCTAGGTTCACACTTGGTTCACACTGGCAGTAATAGTAGAGAAGTAGCAGCAGCGTGGTGCATTGTGGGACGAAAGTAGACCAAAAGTAGCAGCAGAGAAAAGTAAAGTAAAGAAAAGTAGTGAGCAAGCACAAAATCAAGTAAAGCTAGCTTCACATTTGTGTTCACACTGGCAGTGACAGTAGAGAAGTAGCAGCAGCTGATGCATTATGGGACAAAAGTAGACCAAATGTAGTAGCAGAGAGAAGTAAAGTAAAGTAAAGTAGTGATCAAACACAATATCAAGTAAGAAAGTAGCAGTCGAGCTTTTCTACTGACAACAAATCTTGTTACATGACAACCACATTTTTGCAAATGGCCACCGACATTGAAATGATTTCCATTATTATACAACAATATGCTGCCTAATTATAAAAAACCAGAACAAAGGAAAATATTTGGACACATACAACAATATGCTGCCTAATTATAAAAAACCAGAACAAAGGAAAATATTTGGACACATACAACAAAGGATTTAAAAATATCTAGTGAGTAATAATAATTGTATTAGTAAAATTAGTGAGCACATGAGCATGGTGCATGTTTACATGTTTGTGCAAATAATTTTATCTAAATAAAATCCAAATAAAATTTATTTAATTTATAATTCATTTAAAATATTTTTAAATTTTCACAATCTTTCTTTATTCAATCTGATGATTTAATCTATTTATATGATTACAGCTGCTGAACTCTAACAGAAATGGAAAAACTTGAGGGATAATTTTTTCCAACAATTGTCTCTAGTTCATCCGCCATTTTTGTTGTTTATGTTTTTGTTATATTGATAATGTATTAAGTCCTCTCATTGGCTCTTCGGTCTTCCTGTTGTTGGCTGTTATTGGCTATTTCTTTACTTTATCTACTGCTACTTCATGTGTGAACAGTGTGAATGTGTTTACTTTACTTTTGGCCTACTTTCATCCCACAATGCACCACACTGCTGCTACTTCTCTACTGTCACTGCCAGTGTGAACACATGTGTGAACCTAGCTTTAGACAGTTTGCGACTTCTCGTACAAGACCAAAAACGAGATTTAAATAAAAGAAATTTTCAAAAAAATCTCGTTTTTTTAAATCTCGTTAATAAAATGTCGTATAAGTGTTTGCGGTTTGTCACGAAACATATTACTTACGACATTTAAATCGGCAGCAGCAATTTTTAGCAAAACAAGACACCTTACACAAATTAAGCCTAAGCATTGGGCTTGTGGTTTGTGCAAGATGTTTGACTTATGCAAAAACTAATCTGAGATTATGTAATCGACACAACCTTGCCAAAATTGCAGCCGAAGCGGAGGGAAAATGGCGGCAGAATTTCACGACAATTGTTGTGATCGTATGCAGTGCGCATGCGCACGTCAAGTCGTATACACTACAATTTGCTACGAGATTTTTAAAAAATCTCGACCGAGACCTTTCAAACGAGAATGAATGTGACGAGATTTTTAACAATATTTCGTTATTTTGGTATTCTCGTAATAGATGGTTTGCGCATGCCAATTATTGACACGAAACCATATTAAATACAAAATATTAAAAAATATTTCGTTTCAAAACTCCTAATTTTTCCTTTCTCGTAACGACTTTTTTAAAAGTTTTGTCGAATTAAAAACGAGAATTCAGAAATTAAATCTGCGCTGTGAGTTGCGCAGTTTGCTTAAATTTTGATACAGTGGCATCCATCTTGGGAACGATAGAACTCCAAACTGAGGTTTTAGCAAGTAAAACCTGCCAATTTTCTAGTTGGGGACATCAATTATACATTCTAACACGATTCCATGAGAAATCAGCATGAAAAATAGGTACAAATTGCGAAAAATGAAGGCAAATCACGGGGCCGGACAGCAGCGAACATCGTGGCCATGGAACACGCACCTACGTCGGCCACGATGTTCGCAGTCGTCCGTCAGATTGGTTTGTCATTATTTTTTCAAATTAACTATTTTCTAGCTGGATTTTCATAGCCAAGATGGAATAGACTATTTTATTCAATGTTCCAAGCAGTTTGGAACAATAAAAATCAACTCAAAACACTATCCTAACATTAACTTGAATTTTTTTATTGTCGTTTATTTATTTAATTGTGGCGCAAACACAACAACGAAAAACTCGTAATTAAATTACGAGATTTTATAAATTACGAAAATTTTGATTTTATTTTTAATTATTGCGTCTCGTCATTATTATTTTACGTGGCGTGTGCAAACCACCTAATATAAAAAATCTCGTACGAGAAATCGCAAACTGTCTATTATTTCTTCAAAAATGGAGCTTTTTACACACCAAACTCTTGTTTTGGAGTCCATTCCTCTGATTATGGAGTTGGCCACAGGACAATGCATAATTCCAGAAATGGAGTAAAATGGCGATTTTTTTTTAGTTTTAGTTTCAACATATTTTTTTTTGTCCTTTTTTAGTTTTACATTTTTGCTGCACGTGATACTGTCACAGAGGCGTCTCCGTGTCGTTAGTTCTCCAATTCACAAGCACTTGGAATTTGGTATAGTGTGGCAATTACACGCGTGGCTATTAATCAGGGCAATCTTTTAAGTTTATCTGCATGGGACGCTGAGTGTCGTGCGAGAAATTTGCGCTGCAAATGTCACGAGCGATAAGACGGCACAGTGCAGTGTACAGTTCCGCGTCGAATACAAGTCTGAGCTAAAGGTTAATAACGGGATCGCATGCAGCGGGAGCATAAAAAGCCTTTTAATTGGCGGAACGAGATTTAGATGACTGTAAGGGAGAAAAAAATCCTACGCGTAATGATAACCTCGTATTACGTAAACACGCAATGACTAAAAAAGTTTTCAAGTGAAGGGTTTTTTTTTCTTTTCTATTATTATATCTGAGGATTAATTACACTTAGTGAAGCCATTAGCCACGCCCAAACTTATTATAATGAAAAGATTAGTTTTTAGGAAAAAAATAAAAGAAAAAAATTGTAATAACGAGTGTGGTGTGTTGTGCCATGTTGTGCAGTGCAGTTATTGGCTTAATGAATGGTGAGCGGGCAGCAATCAGTAGTTTAATTTTTTTTCTCGATTCAGAGAAGTTTATTTTTTCATCTCAAAAGTTTGATTGGTGTAAATAAAGGTTTACAGTTAGTGGTATTGAAATTGATTTGTTAGAGCTAGAAAAGAGGGGGATGAGGAGTGGTTTTTGGATTAGAAGAAAATTTTTTGACATTTGGGCAAGTTTGATATGTGAATTACTCCAGAATCTAAGAGTAACGTGACTGTTCCATTAGATTTTCGTTTCATCTGTGTTTTGAGATTAGCGCCGTTCCCATTGACTGCGGCCTTTACTAGAACTAGGCACAGTGTCAAGAGGTGAGAAAATCCGAAATTAAATAGTTTCAGAAGCCCACTGAAGAAACACAAAAAAATCAGTTTGAAGGTGTTAGTGGATAGAAAGGCAAATCATATGTATCTCTGGGTGAAGATTTATTTACTCTTGATTAGAGTATTATTCTAATATAGCTACATTAGAAAAGTGTTAAAGCCTTAATCTAAAAACTACCAAAATACACCCAATACAACTGATGGCTTCCATCTGTGTACAGTTGTGCTTTTATAGCACTTATGCAAAGGGCAATACGGACTAAATGTGCGATTACCAGCGAGTAAGTGCATTTAGTAGCGAGAAAATTACTTTTTGAATGCAGCTAGTGTGATAAGAAGAGTACAGGACTACAGGAGTATATGCGCTTACGGTATTTATGAGGCAACGAACAATAACATTTCCGCCATCTTTATTCTGTAATTGACATTCTAAATGATTTTTGATGTCTGACTTGCGAGTATTCATATTACGATGTCATTTTTTAGCAAAGATATGCGATACTTAATATAGATGTGCCATTAGTAGACGCAGATATGCTATTAATATTTAATTTTTATTTTTATTTTTATTTTTATTTTTATTTTTATTTTTATTTTTATTTTTATTTTTATTTTTATTTTTATTTTTATTTTTATTTTTATTTTATTATTTTTATTTTGTGAAGGTGTTCTATAAAGGTTTCTTAGTTATGTTTGTTTTTTCGATTTCTATTCAATCATTTAACACCATAAAAGCAAATTTTTAATTAGCTAAATTTGAGCGTATTCAATCTAGCAACTAATTTAGATTAATTATAATTGTGTTTAGCCAAATTAGAGATCGGCTTAGTGAACAAATAGAAATCAAAACTAATGGATCCAGTCTGCATGTTAGCGTAAATTGAAGTGTATCATTAAAGAATGAGTTTATCATTCATTCAGGATTAAACGAGGCTAATAAGAATAGAAATGTAGAAATATAGTATAAGTGACCATTATTTTCTGACTTTAGAATGACAATGGTTGCAAAATTCTTAGAAGCAATTGCATTCTTTTTAAACACATTGCTGCAACCCTTTAAAAGCTTTCAAATGGTTGCTATTCGAAGTTGCTAAGACGGTTCGCCAGACACGGGCAAAAAATCGCGTAAATTGAGAGAAGTGAAGCATAAAGTGGTCAAAAATGCGGTCCGAGACCATGGGGAGCGGCACGGAAGAGGAAGATCTATTACTAAAAAAAGACTAATTGATTGATTGGCACGGTTTAAAGTGTCTGGAAGGCTACAAATGATGTTGCGATGGCAACGTGTGAAGGTTAAAATTTGAAGCCAAAAAGAAATGAAGAGGTGGCGGTAATCCAATTTTAGAAGAGTCGTCTCTTGGTAGAATCTGTGGGCAGCTGGGACTTGGAGTATAATTTCTTCTTTTGCTAATGGGTGTTGGGATTCGGAGGGATAGTCGTAGAATTTCTTTCTTTTTTTTTGGTTTTTGTTTATTTTAGTTATTAGTTGTTTTGTGGGGGGTTGGAAGAGGGGGGTTGGGGGTGTTGGGACAGAGGCGTTATTTGATATTGGATCTTGGAATTGTGTTGAAGAAAAAGGGAAAAGGAAAATAGTGGTTTTTCAAGTTGTTTATGGCAAGTTTATGAAAATCGTAAAAAAAATTTTACGATTCGATCAAAATGTTTTGAAGTAAGCAGAGAAAAATCTCAGTTTGCACGACGATAATTTTGTTTTTAAAGTCACGAAAGAGTTTTAAAAAAAATGAGATTTTGTAAACTAGTTTTTTTTTTTTTTTTTTTTGATTATGATTAAATTTTAAAATATATACAGTATAGGCCTAATGAAAAAAGAAAATCAATGCAATTGGATGCTCTCTTGGATGTTTTTTATTTTTTTTTATTTTATTTGTTTTTTATTTTTAGATTTTGTTTTGTTTTGTTTCATTTGAAATTCTGCTTGCCGAGGTGTAAATAATGCAACGGAAGTCGGCGCTGGGTATGCGCACAAGGCATTGCAGATATCACTCGAATCCTACTCACGTGCCTAGAGTGAGGGGTTGAGGCCAGGTGGCGTTTGAACGACAATTACACTAACCCTAACTTAAACCTTGTTAGAACGAAGTGCGGTTTGCATAGGCGTTTATTTAGGGGAATTTGCTGTAGCGAGGTTTGTGCCGGCCGGTCACGCGTTTCCGTTTTGTCCACTGGGTTGGCTATCAGTGGTCTTGTTCATTAGATGGAAGTGCCCGCCATTTTGTACACTTTCATTTGTCATTTGGTCCCTTGTGTTTACTCTCGCTTTGTCTTTTCTCCCACTTGTAAATATGTATGTTGCCTCATGTTTATTGAAATTTTGTTATTTCGTGGACACCCTTGGGACGCAACGACGCGTTGCTTAATCCACGTCTTTTATCATTTCGCTCTGACACGGTCTCGGCGTATCTATGTCAGGTAACAATTACGGCCTCTTCGTGACATTACAATAGAGTGGAGATTTTCCAGCGGACTCACGCACAAAGTCATATTCTAAGGCACATTAACGACTACTTAGCATTTTCCCAGCGAGATGAAACCAGGCTTTTGTCCACCAGATGCTATCTAACTTAAACTGGTTGAATAATGAATTGAGATTTTTGACTGATATGAATGTCTGATGAACCTATGCGAGTTAAAATATTTTTTAAATCTAAACAAGTGCCATCTCTAAGAAAAATGCATAATTTTAGATATTTTTATACATTGAATTGTTAAAAAATCAAAATTTCTGCCGAAAATTTCGAATATTTGATTCAAAAGCAATTTTGTAACAGAATCTCTCGTTCAAATAGTTTTGAAATTGTCTCTATGTTATTCCTATGGAGAATAATTTTTTTTTTTATAAACAAGAGACAAAATCAAATTCTGGAAATCGAGATAAAGTTGAATTTTTCTTTGTCTATGAACCATCATTATGTTTGTCATTTGAATACCAAATTACGCAGGGGAGCCAGTTCGCGTCCACCGTGTGCAGTTGTTGTAATAAGTTGGGATGATGTTAGTCATGTCAACTGAAATATTTGATTTTGTTCGTTTAAAGACGAACAGAAATGTCGGCTTGAAGGGGCGGGGATGAATGGGAGCTAGAAATGAGTCTTGGGAGATGATGCCCGCGGCGATTCAATTGTGGGCGTGTGAGTGTGCCAGGGGCCTCATGTGGAGTTGACAGAAGTTACTCGAGTTGTAATTGGCCAATTACACAGCAGCTGTACTATAGTCGGCGAACAAAGATGGCGGTTGCGTGAGACTAATACAGTCTTACTTTTTTTATTACTCTGCATTTTTCTGCGACTTTTTTTTTTATATCATTGGTAGAAGTGTTAAATTCAATTTGGGAGCTCTACATTTCTTAATTAAAAAAATTTGAAGTTAGGAAGGGAAATAAAAGTAAATTGATTGAATTACAAGTGGAAAAGGAACTTAATTAATTGCACGTGCCGTATCGAAATATAGAAAAATACACTTGGGGATAAAAATGCAGCTGTCGTTACAGACTTTGGCGTTCACTTTTGATTACAAGTTTGTGGACATTAGTTTATATAGTGGGAGACTTATTTTGAAAAGTGGCCGTGTCATAGCGTGCGCGGGCGGCAACTCAAGTTGCGAGAATTTACTTTCCTAGATTTTAGTGAGAAATGTCATTTGGCGCCAACGAGTGACAGATAATGGAAACGTTATAAATTGAAATGATAAAATCTGAAGTAAATAAATGTGGTGGGCAAAAACGATTTACCAAATGCAAATATACGACGTAGATGGACATTTAAAACCGGAATCGATGCAATGAAACATGCGAAAATGATAGTTTTATGTTAACTATTGAGAAAATTTGTTCTCAAGTTTAATTAAACGTAATGAAAAGATTTTTTTCTGAAGGTGAAATTGGGAGTTGGTTCCCTTGCTTTTATGCAAAAATTAATCAGAAAAATCGAATTGTAGATCGCTCTTGAAGCGCTTTTTTGGCGCCTTTCGTTTGCAGCGTCTGTGTTGTCTGTTGTACCCTCGGCGAGCCAATTGAGCCGACCCTGACTTGAGATTTCGCTCTTTTGAATTTTGTTTGACATAAAACAAAGAAAACACATTCAATAATGAGGATAATAAAGTGGGTTTATTTATCTTTTATTGATTTTTTCTGCTTAGAAAAAAAAATAATTCTGTCACGTGACGAATTGTTTACAAGTAGAAAAGAAGCGTGTTTACACGCAATGCATTTTCGTGGGCGCGATGCCATCAAAGATTTGCAGCAGCGGGAGAGACCGGAAATGGACAGACTTCATTTGATAGAAGAAGGAAAAGAAAAGAGGAAGAGTGAGCGAGCGAGCGAGGAGGAGGGAAAAAAATGTCTGCTGGGCAACACAACGGACTGTCAATCAAATTCACGAACGGGCGAGTCTTGTGCGTACCGTAATTGGAAAACGCTGTCGCAGCGTCCGCTCTGCGCGTCCATTGCCTTATGTGCCCATCAAAGCGTCAACTCGTCTCGATTTGTTGACAGTTTGCTGCGAGACAATACAAAGGCTTCGATAGTTGATTCTTTGT
Organism: Strigamia maritima; assembly: GCA_000239455.1. Lineage (NCBI taxonomy): Eukaryota > Metazoa > Arthropoda > Chilopoda > Geophilomorpha > Linotaeniidae > Strigamia > Strigamia maritima. Next base: position 782,895 of record JH432010.1, on the reverse strand, counting down.
AATTTGATTTCAGTTTTTACGGCAGACATTTTTTATTCTGCCAGACCAGAGGCAGGTTTTTGGCACGAGGTGGCGCTCGAGTTTGTAATTCATTTTGTAGTGTTAAGTGATACGTTTTAATTAAATTTGTCTGCGAGAAATGGATTAAGAAGTGAGTGCGACGAAGAGTTTGCGGGGGTGGAAGGGGGTTGGTAATGGCGCAGTTCGTAGTAATGAGGTTTGCGGCATTTGGTTATTATGGAAAAGGTATCTTATCAAATGCAGCAGGAAATGTTGTTTAAAATGTTAATCCAACTCCCCGCCTGGATTTCAGACCAATGGGATCCTTAAATCACACAAATGGGAGAAACGGGATCGGTTGAAACGCCGGCTGAGTTAAAGGCGACGAGCGCCACGTACGGGGTTCCTAAAATCAACATTTTGCGCTTTAAAAATGTTTACTCTAATATTTGAGCTGCTATCAATTAGCTTATAAGATTAAATAAAATTTATTAAATGCATCTACTTTAATTTATCGTGTATGGTGGCGGCACAGACGTATATTCTTGTTTCTTGCCATTTCATTTTCTGCAACTACGCTTTGAAGTTATGTCATTTTTTTTATTCAAATTGCCGTGGGTTGTTAAAGATATATTTTTGGATAAAACGCGTGATTTTAAAGGGCGGAAAAAGTCAAGAGGTGTGCTTGAGACGAGATTCACTAGCAAATGTTTGCTATTCGTTGGGCAAACTCGATGGTCTTGCGCCCACGTGCACGTGCCAAAGAAGCACAACTTTTTTTCCATCATTTTCAAAGTGAGGTTGTGGTGAACGTCTATAACGGTGAAATGATGAGTGCTAGAGAGTAGAGGGCGAAACTAAGGCAATCAATTATCCACTCGGACGAGAAGTCTACCGGAAATCCGGCATTAGAACGCCACCTGTCGACAAGGAATGTAATTTCTTTGTCATTAAGCGAGTTGTGGATTTTTATTGAGTGTGCTAAGTTGGCAAGACGTTTTTCGATTTTTTATTATTATTCTATCTTTACCTTTTTATTTTTATTTTTCAGACGTGTCACGTGTTGCTAGAATGATTCTGGGTGGGGTCGGTAGGTGTGGCATCACGTTCGCAATTCACTTTAGTTTATTAAAAAGAATTGCCACTCCCTGATTTTGAATTTAACTCTTTGAATACGACCTTTAAAATTTATTTGTTGAAACACAATGAAAAATTTGTTTCTCTCATTTGATTAAAACTCGGATTAAGACTGCGCCATTAAGTTTAAGCTTTGTAATTTTTAAAACTATTATTTCATTTCTGTGGAACGGAAGAAAGGTCAATTTTTCTGTTTGATGCTTTAATTATAAAAAAAAACTATTTTTTATTATATATATATATATATAAAGAAATACTGCGGGTGCTGAAATCAGGAGTTTATCTAACCCCGTTGGTACAGGCGCGACTGTGACGTCTGTTTATATGTGTAATCTGTGCTCGCTCATTTCGTGTCCTTTGGGAAAATTTATCTTTTTGTAATTCCGTAATTTGATTATGACAGAGAAAGGAGAGATTGAGTTTATGGCGCATAAAGTAGAAAAATAAAATCAGTGTTATCAATGTAAACACTAAACAGGAATATTTAAAATGGGGCCTTTGGCTTAATTTTTTTTTTTTTTTTACAAACTAGTAATAGTAAAGACTATGTTTTTGTTGCGGGTTTTTTTAAAAATTATTATTCGGTATTTATAATTTATATTTGAATCATCAAATTAATATTTAAAAATCGGTAGGTGAACATTGACTTGGGATTATAACCTGAATGATTAAATCTAAGAAAGGAGATGAGAAGCAAACTAGTGAAGACTACAGAACACATGTTTTTGATGCGGGCTTTTCTTTTATTAGGTATTTATAATTTATATTTGAATCATCAAATTAATATTTAAAAATCGGTAGGTGAACATTGACCTAAATGATTAGGTCTAAGAGAGGGGATGGAATTGAATTTCCCACAATCCCCTATTTTCTTTATTTTTTTTATGATTTTTGTCTATTGGATTCGATTCATTTCCTCGCTGGCATCCGGGATTTTTATTAATGGTTGAAGCTTATCCTCGAGGCTACGCGAGTCGTGATTCACTCTGTAGGGCGCATGATGGGAAATAAGTGAGTAGTAATGCCAAGCTCATTTGTGATTTTAATGGCTTTTTTGTATTGTTTTAAGGGGAAGCCTACCCTATGGGCGGTGCTTTTAACATGTCATAGTTATGTCTGATATTAAATTATGCATAGACGAGGCGGTGACTTGGTATTTGAAATGTGCACACCCTTTTACTTTAGTGCAATGTGTTGGTATGTTGTGTGTTAGGTGATCTCGTAATATGAAGTTTGGCCATCGAGTTTCAGTTGCAGCCATAAAAAAAAATTCTGATGGTTGTTTGTTAAAAGTTTATTGTGATTACTTGTATTTTTTTAGGGTTAATACTATACGTGACTGGGTTGTTCTAGGTTATTTGTTATTGAGTTCATCTCGCTCTTTTATCGAGAAGTGCACGAGATGTCTGTCGTTTGTTATTTTTTTTTCTACTCTTTTCTTTTCTTTTTTTTTACTTACTTTCTTTAAGACGGATTAGTAAACATTTTCAAAACGCAGTACAAAATAATAATAACATTTAATCATTTACGATAATATTATTTTTATATTTCTTAATCATAAACTCGATACTGGAATAAAAAATATTGGAAAATATGGCTAATTATGAATATAGATCTAAAAGCATTTTTAGATTTTTTTTTTTTTATAACGATAATAAGCGTTGATTTAGTCATTGCTATTTAGCACGGAATATTTCCGTTACACACGCCATGTTTGTTCATTTGAGCAGAGTGGAAAGAAAAATAAGACTTTACGTTTATCAGACTGGGAGGATTTTTTTGTTGTTGTTGGGGGTGAGTTGAGAAAAAAGGAATTTGAATCATTGAATGTTACCATGGAAACAAGTGCAAATGTTGATTTCCAGGTTGCGAGAAGGGTCCGTTGGAGCCCCCTCGTCTCCATTAAGACGAACGCGCCGTGAATTGAAGGCAGGATTCCACTCGGAACGTTAATGAGTTTGAAATGGCCTTAGCAACCGTTGCTAAGGAAGAGCTTGTTGCAAGAAAATATATCGTGTTTGGCTTTTATTAATTTTTTTTTTAGTTGCTGGTTAGGGTTACATTATCGGAGTAAATAAATATTGGGAGATATATTGTAGTGGTATGGAATGGAAGTGATATCATTTTATTCGTCTCATGAGATGTCGGCCATGATAGTTGGGTGTTTTTTACGATGTACTTTTGTTTGTCCACACTCAACAAGATGGCCCACTTGATATTAATTATTCAGACGGTAAAGCTGTAAAAAAATATCGAGATAGACACTAGACGAACGCTTCCACTCGAGAGCGTGGCAAAATAAATAAAAAGAAATAAAATAAAGTTATTTCGTGCAGTTCGAGGGAAAACCTTATTACCAGAAATTTCTCGTTTAATTGCAACTATGTGGATGAGTGTTACATTTTAGTGAGGTTTCCGCGTGGGTTTCTGTATTGATATTAGAGAAAAGGGGCGATGGGTGTTATCAATGACGTCATTCGATGGAGGGTTTATCTAATTTCCACGTGGAATACGGCAATTTGGTGTACGGGAAAAATCCCGAGAGATGCAACCCCCGTGTCACGTTAGGCCTAATTAGTATTTGGAGCAAGTTAAAGGGTAAGGATCGGTTCTGTGGAAAATTTCTGTTGTGGACCCAAAAATTAATTTGAGCAGTTAATTGTACAATTAGCAGTAAATTAGTCTCTATCATGTGAACCCGATGAGACAATTAAGTAAAACAAACCCAAAAGCTGTCCTCGATTACGTTGCTTCGTTACTTTGCTTGCGGGTACTGTATTTTCTCCAAAGTTCCACTATTCTTTGTAACAGAGTCAAGAGCGAACGTGGGAATAAAAAGAAATTTGGAAAAAATTGATTTCACATTAGAAGAATTCGAATTTCTATTTTAACAACATTTTTTGTTTGTTATTTTATATATCTACTCGAACAATTGCATTCTTATAGAAGCGGATTTGTAGCTTAAAAAACTCCTTCAGCTTAAAAAAAATTCTGTTTATATTCTCGTGCAAGCGGAATTGAGTTGCTCATTTAAGGGAAAACGTTTTTACATTCTCAACTGTTGATAATGGTGGTAAATTTCATGTCTCGTGACTGTTGGGCGGCTGGATGACCAAACAATTACAGATCTGGCCTGTCACAAAACATCTCCTTAGTAAGCTTTAACGGTCGAAGTAAAAAGCTGGACAGTTTTGAAAATGCACTTAGAGGAAATAGTATTCCGTCTCTAGACAGCGATGTTGAGATTTGACCTTACTTCATGCATGAAATCCCCTTGGAAATGATTGTAGAGTTAGATTTGAAACGATAAATTTGAGAAAAATTGACACCAGATGGCTCCAAACTGTAGACGTGAGACGTGACCTGCTGGGTTTGAACCTGAAAACCTGAATTGAACCATCTGGTGAGAACTTTTTCTCTGTGTGATTATTAATTTTTTTGCGGAAATATTAGTCAATTTATTGGTTTAGTTGAACGGTTTTCGGCTGAAACATTCAGAGTTAACAAATAAGTTATTCCATAAGTTAACTAACCTGGGATTTGATGCAAATGAATTCCGGTATATAGAATAGCATTTGAATGCAGATGTGAAGAATTAGTATAGTGCTCGAATCACCATGCCATGCTTATAGTAAACGAAAACAGCAGACTTTGCTAACTGCTTTTGCACCTGCTCGTTTGCACAGCTCTGGTAATGGAATCTTGCAGAAGGATTCTAATCTGCTGAAATTGGAATGACGACTTGCTGTGTCTTTATTATGCACATTAAGGTTAAAAGTATTAGAATATTAAAATGGTTCAGAAAACTGTAAAACCAAAACCATACATAAAAGACAAAAGTTAAGGAAAACCAGATAAAACTTATAATTTTGTTTGATTTTTTTATGTATTAATTGATTTTTATTTATTATTTCATTTCAGGAAGAAGTTACCGAGCAAATACGTCTACTACTATGTGAGCCCTGAACACAAGAATCATTATGTATTATCGTACATCTTTGGATTCGACCGCGAGGATGATGTCTACCACTTTGCTTACTCTTACCCCTATTCGTACTCGAGGTTACAGACTTATTTGGAGGAAGTGGAAAAAATGAAACTTCCATTCTTGTCCGTAGATATAATCGGCTATAGTCTGGTGAGTTGTACTTGAACCTTCCTATTTAGTCGCGAGTGGATAATTGCGCCTGTCACTCACTCGGTGACAGGTGAAAGATGCAATGAAATTTTTTCTTGGGCCAATTTGTTGCAATTGATCTGCCGTTTTCAAGTTCCGTTTTCAAAATAGAAAAGGTGGAAACGGTTTGCTGTCAATTTGCGCACGTTTCGGAAAAAGTATGTCCTGTTTGGAATTTAATGTGATTTTAATTGTGTACACCAGTTGACGGATGACCAGTGGTTGGTTAGGTGGCTGTCCGCTCACTTAATTCAGAATGGCACCGGTCGAGACACCCAATCCGACCACTGAGACGCTGCTGTTGGCTTGTCTCGTCTCTATCTAATGGCCAACACCATGCTTGACAAATTCAATGAGACAGCCTTCGTTTTGTTGGCATCCGATTTCACATTAGCATTTGGGAAAAATAAGTCAACACGCGCTGTAACGGGGTTTCCGATTGCACGTGCTCTTAATCCCGTTATAACGACGCTTCTCGTTATTGCCGATTGAATTTTTTCAAATAACGTTTTCTTTTCCCCTCTGTCTCGGCCCTCTTGTATGCTGCTTACACATTTCGATGTTATCCTGGGAGATTTAAGGTGTAATTTGGAGTGCGTGTGACGTGTAATATTGACGTCATAAAAATTGACGGTTATTTGATTTGTTGCAAGTGGCGGTTCTATCTGTCAACAACATACGTCTTCGTTATGTTATATAGTCCTGGATTTGAGATTTATTTTGAAACTTGGCAAAGTCAACTTTGGCTCTAAAGTAATTATTATTATTATTATTATTATTATTATTATTATTATTATTATTATTTTAAATGACAAAAATAATAAGAGATTTTTTTTGGATTTTGAAATGTATACCGTATTAACAAAGCTGGCGCAACACTTTAGGCTGAGAAAGAAATAAAAGCATGCAGCAAACCATAAACCGTCCCCAGATCCAAATCCAAGCTACGTGGCACAGATCCCATTGAGCGGAGCTAACTCGAAACCGCCAACGCAGTGTATCCAGGGAAACCATGAGGAAGCAGAGAGTTGGATTTTACTGTCCCTGTATTATCATAGGAGGATGTGGGGTTAATGGAAGGGAGAAATGGGAATGGAAAAATCAAAAATCTTTAAATAAAATAGAAGAGTATGATTCGAAATTTAAATCTGACAAAATTTATTCAATATTACTTCCGGTTAAGATCACTCTATTCTTCGCTTCGATTTTTTTTCTTTTAAAGTTGAAATATCAGGTTTTCTGACATAGGTGCACATAAAAAGTCTAAAACTTACAATGGTAATTCAGTTCTTAACCAATTAAGTTAGATTTAGAAACTGCGGTATTTAATTTTAATTTTATTGATACAATAATTTGTTTTAGACAGTAATTTAAAATTTAATTTAACAAAACAAAAATGTAAAAATTACCATTAAAACTCAAATCAAAAAAGTTAAATGGGCAAAATTTTCTAATAAGTGCTTAAAAAATGCATTTTCTTTAGAAATGTTTTATCTGTTTTTGATGTGTTTTTGTTTGGCTGAAAGAAGTGATAAACATAAGAAACGTGTGGGGTTTCCAGTTTTGAATACGCGCACTATTCCCAAAACTGTAATTTGAAAATGGCTTTTTCGGTCTTTTCTTCCCTCCAACGTCCCAGTGGTTGAAAACCGAAGTAACCGTAAGGTATCTGGCATTCAAAATAATGCGATTAAGACTATTTTATTTGGCACTGCTTGGTTAAAACTGACATAACGATCGGTCCGTTGTAAATCAAATGCAAGCGAATGAAATTAATACAACGTAATTTATCAATAACCAGAGGGAGATGAGAATGAGAGGCAAGGCGGCGACTGCCTTCTCTTCACTTAAGTAAGGTCAATCAAAGAACACCTTGTTAAAAGTGTAGCGGAGGGTGAAGGCGTGGAAAGGTGTATAATTGAGTTATCAACGTCCTTCTTGAGTCAGGTGTAGGTACAATTAAATTACCCCTTTACTCTTGGTCCTTCTTCCTTCCTCTACTCCCATTAATGAGTTGCTAGGTCTATTTGATTCAATAAAAACAAGTGGTTTGCCCTTTGGTTTGTTTTTGTAACGCGGTTTCCATGGCGATGCCAATTACTTTGAAGATTTTTTTTCTTTCGCTTCGTTTCTAAATCCCAGCTTAAATCTAAAATTCGTTGTAAGGGGGTTGTGAATACAAACACTGCCTATGGGATGCTGTCATCGCCTTGGTAACGCAATTCATATTTTTTTTTTTTTGTACGATTGCGCTTTTGTTTTGACGTTTGTCGAGTGCTTTATTTTCACCACGATCACTCACTTAATTCGGTCCGTTTCCATAGCAACATCGTTCATTGTCCGCTTTGACCATCGGCAAAGGGGAAGCTGGAGCAAAACAGCGGAAAACGGTGGTCATCACGTCTCGCGTTCATCCTGGTGAGACGCCAGCTTCGTATATAGTGCAAGGTGATCGAGTTTGAATATGCCATTTTAAAAGTGTATCAAAGATTGGGCTTTTTCTCGTTGAGGAATTGTTTAAACTTTTTGTGATTTATTATTGCAAGTGACTCACATTTTACAAATTTCCAAATCGAAATAAATTAAAGCAAAATCTTTATGCAGTTATAAACAAAAGTATCGTACGGTACTGTATGTGATTTTTTTTTGTTTTGTTTAAGGACTTGTTGATTATTTGACGAGTGATGATTCCATGGCTCAAGTATTGCGTGAACATGTGACTTTTAAGGTCGTTCCAATGCTTAATCCTGATGGAGTATTTCTTGGAAATTATAGGTAGGTACGTTATAATTTATAAAGTAGCAAAATATTTACCTGCAGCCAATGTTTTGTTTAGTTTCTAAGAAAAACATCTTTTTAGATCACAATTTACTAATAATTCGAATCACTGGGAAAAACAAGTGTAAGAGTTTTTTTGTTTTTTTACTCGTGAGTTTATCCATGTAAATTTTGACAAGTTACAAGTTGAGTGTGTGCTTGAATGTTTTTCTTTTTCAAGTTGGTTGGCTCTATTAAAAATCCTCCAAAAATAACTTGTAAAAGGCAAATTTATATTTTAAAAAAGACTATTCTTTTTAGTTAGGTAGTATTAATATGAAAGTAGTAGAAAATGTAAGATTCATAAGTTTAGTAGCCAACATTAAAAAAGATTATTACGATCTAGAGGCAAAAAAAAAAAAAAAAAAATAGAATTTTAAGACTAGTTTAAGGGGTCTGCTTTACTGTATGCTTCACGACATGTGCTAGGCAAACTTGGAGAAGCCACATTCTGGAATTTTACCAAACAAAATAAACGTTGTCTTTAACTTTTATCAAAAGTGTTTAGTGTTTCATTTTCTTTGAAAAAAAAATACTCTTATATTTTTTTTCTTGGTAAAAAAATTCTATTCATCTCGACTGAGTTTGAATCCCATTCATGTTAACGAGGGAAGCCTCTGAGGTGGGTTCAGTAAAATCAAAACATACCTAGATATGTAAGCTTATGTATATTTCGCTCCAGTTTTGATGCTTACCGGTATTATGTAATGCCAGATGTTGCAGCCCCAACACAGAATATGACATTGTATGAATTTGAAGACATAATTAATGGTTTAGCAGATACATACTTGAAAAAAATATTGTAACAGATTGCATGGTCATACATTATTTATATCTAAATAGAAATTCAATATACTTGTTTTTATAGTAGGATACAACTAAAAGAAATATTTCACATGAGACTGGAAAATTGAAGTGATCTCATCTGTTTGTATATGTCTTTGATGTATGGACATAGTGAGCATTGCGTCTCTATGTGAAGGCAAGCAATATTGCTGTATCTGGATTATGGATTTGATGTCAAAAGTTGTGTATAAAGCTTGGACAGCCTGAACTTTCATAAAAATATTTCTGGAAATTTGATTTTATTCATTTAATTTATTATAAATAAATCGGGAGGTACTTTGTAAAGTTTCTGGCCTCTTTAGAACCGCTGCTAATTAGAAACGTTGATGTAGCCATTGTGAGAGTATGAGATTCCTCGAGTGTTGTTTGTAAGTCGTGCGCTGTCATTTCCTTTAGCTGGTGGCTTTTAATAAGAGCGCTCTTTTGCGTTTGCCTTTGCTTTTGCTGGCTGGCTGCCAACTAGAGCTCCTATGGGAAAGTTAGTGCAAAACAAAAGCATCAAAAGAAATAGTGTTTCCTTATCGTGCCACGGGAACGAAAACGGCGCATGACGGAGGTGTTTTCAACGATGCTTAATACTCAATTTTACCACCAGGGCTATCCAATGCAAATGAGTTCGGCCACTTCTGGTAGTTGAAGATAAGAAAATGGATGGAAAAGAGAGGAAGGGAGGGGGTCCTTTACTGCCCCTTACTTTTTCTTTCCTTTCCCCCCCCCCTTTATGTGGCTTAAAACCTTGTTAGAACGAATTGAAGTAGGCTTAATTTTCAGTCGATGTAGCAATGGTTCGTTACTAACATTGAATTGCCGCAAACGTGACCAATGTGTTGACCCAATGTATTCTTCCTTGAATGCACAAATAAGGACTGCAATCATTGCTAACAAAAAAAAACAAACTATTTGTAAACTATTTTAGTGGTCTTTTTTTCTTTCTTTTTTCAAAAAGAAAAGTATAAAAAAAAAAAATTTAAAGTGAATTTTATTGCAGGACTTCTATGATGGGTTTCGATCTGAACCGCAGTTGGACGGATGCAAATCCATGGGCTCATCCAACGCTCTTCGCCACTAAAAACCTCTTACGTCAGCTTAATGGCGATAACGTAAGTACTGACGTAGGCCCTCAGCTGTGTGCGTATATTTTTATAAACAATTTTTTATCTACGTACTTTTGTTTATCTCATTTAATGAAATTTAGTTTTAATTGATTTTCTTATATTTAAAATTTCTTCTTGATTAGAAAATGTGAATAAATTGAAACTTATTTATTTATTTATTATTTTATATTCTTTTTTTTTTTTAATTAATTTTCTAGACGGTTGATTTAGACTTTTTTATCGACATTCATGCACATTCAAGCCTGAAAGGGAGTTTCGTTTACGGTAATCAGTACGATGATGTATACAGAGCAGAAAGACATACCCTGTTCCCTAAACTTCTGGGTCAAGTTGCTGAAGATTTCAATCCAGGAGCGTCGGTTTACAACAGAGATCCGAACAAAAACGGAACTGCACGAAGGTGAAAATTTAAAGAGAGAAAAAAATGACGAGGAAAAGACGTGTGTAAGGGTGTGAGGGATGAAAAAAATCGTCGATTAGAAAAAGCGCGGTGTAAAATGATGAGGCAGCAAATGGTACGAATTTGATATTCATTTAAAGCTGCAGTCTCGGTGGACTTGGTTATAACGAGGTGAACGGAAGGAATGGCAACGGAGAAGGGTGGGATGGGAAATGGCAATGCAGTTTCCATAGCAACCACCCTAGGGTATTGTTGCGTATTCCAGTGGCGTGCCTGTGCAGTTTGATTGTTCCATTGGACGAGAGAGAAAAAAGCGCTGAGTAATTTCCAGCTCGTGGGTCAGGGATGAAGGAAAAAATGCACATGCGCAGATGTGTTAAGGGACTGGCATCTTTCAAAAGCCAGGCGTTTTTGATGCCGGTACAAGATTAAATAAGTTTACGCTTTTCTTTGATATTATTTATCTTATTTGGATAAGAGTATGCTAACGCTTTAGTCATATTTATTCGAGAAACGTGAAACGCAATTGAAAAATGGTGTTTTCAAAATGGTTTATTTTAAAGTCCTGTAATGCTTACTAGAAAATGTTGTTTTCGAAAAAGAGACAGACCGGTCGATATTATTGGTTTAAAATCAAATATGGATTGCGATGATTTCGGCTCGATTATCGATTTGCAGTCAATACTTCTTGGAGGTTTACTTAATCTAGTTTTGTTAGGGAATTGAATTTATTTACGATGCAAGTCTTATTTTCTTTTGAAATGAGAATTTTTATTGAAAATGCAAAAATGCTGTCTCGTTTGGGAATGGAAAACAATTCGGTAAAACGTGACTAAAATAAAGTTCTAGTCAAACAATTTTGTTCCTTTTTTGTGCAATTAGAACGAGACCTACAGCTTGTTTTAGTCGCAATTGTATTGCCATCATCTATTTATTGCTTTTCGTCTTAATATCATTTTATTAATGTGAATTGGCAAAATTTATTTTTTCCAAACGTCAATTTTTAAATAGTACCAACAACAACAACTTATCTAATTTTGTATGCGCATTGGAAATCGACAAAAAAAATATTTTGTTGCTAAACTAAGTTAGAAGTAACTGAATTGAATATAGAATTTGTCTGGTTTGGTTGTGCCGCCCATTGCTCACACGCAGTTGTGCATTGACGTCACACAGAAGACTAGTTTTGAGTGTGTCAGAAAAGTATGGGCTCTAGAAATGATGAAAAGGCAAATAACGGGAGTTAATACCGTCTTTAAATTACGATTGAGCGCCGCCATATATCGATTGAGATATTTCTTTGTTATGACTAAAGCCTCGGCTGACAATCGTGAGACAATGCATAGCTGTGGAATGGAAATGGAAAAGGGGAAAATGGTGTGTTTTGAAATTTCTAATCGACTAGTTTCCTATCGAGAGAATGATGTCTCAATAATTCATTCATGCAATTCAAACAAGTTAATGCCTGCCCTTGCTCATTTTCCATTTCATTTGGCCACGTCTTAGCAACAGTTGCCATGGAAACGGAGGCGGGGAAAAGAGTGCGAGAGAAAACAAAAGTCAAACATCGTCATTTAGGTCAGTCGAATCGAGTGAACCGCGGATGAAGGTGGAGCTCCACCAGGACCCATTGCGCGCGTGACTTCATCGCGGAAACTGCGGTTACCATAGAAACGCTTCTTATCAATGGCCCATAGGGGGAAACTGGCTTGGACACGTTGCGTCTCTCTAATTCCTAAAAGGATCTCTGACCAGGGATATGTGATGGGATGTCTACTCTAGCACACCGGAAATGGATGGCGCGCGTGCGCAGTGGCATGCATAATGCCTGCTTTTTGATGCCTCGAGTGTAGTGGCTTGTCACGATGCTCACATCACGTTCGTGGCCATGCGTTATGCGGAAAGGCGTGCGCATGCGTCAGTGTGGAAATGAGTGTTGACGTCTGATTCTCCATAACGAAATTGCTTTAAAGAGTACATAGAGGGAGATATTCGGCAGTGTTTTAGAATAAAAACATTGAAATAAAATGTTATGTATGTGTTTTGTTATTGTTTTATTTATTTTTTTTTTTGTGCAGATTTTTCGCGAATACTTTACGAGATAAAGCCAACTGTTATACTCTGGAAGTTTCCTTTTTCGGTTATCACCCTAGAAACGGAAGCGATACAAGTTTGTTAGTGCCTTACACGGATGAAGGATGTATCCTTTTCGAAGTTGCAAGACAGCTTAACAAAAATGGTTGCTAACAGTTCCTCAACAGAGAGCAGACAAGAGATTGGGTCGAAATTTGGCGCGTGCCTTTTTCCAGTATTACGTCGTAACCAATCATATCCCCGCGGCTGAAAGTGCAGCACAGTCGTCGGTGAATCGTGGCAGATCACGTGACCGAAGCCGGGTAAATACGTCGAAGAAAAAAAGAGCGGGAAAACTATTTTCGCTGGTGGTAGTAGCAAGTTTTCAATTTAATGTACACATTTTTCTTTTCGATTTTATTAATCACAAAATATGAGTTAATTACTAATAAATGACAGTTTTAACACATATTCTGAACTAAATTGAAACTTCCGGTTCCCATTCCGACGACGTTGCCGACAACCAGCTGTGCAGAAGGAGACTTTAACGTATCTATTGAATCTGCAAATTTTAAAGGTAACGATACATTTAGATATAGAAATTAACAGAAGATTGAACCAAAAATCCTCTTTTTACGACTACCAATTTAAGTTAATATGCAAAATTTCATTTTCTTTTTTAAACAAAGAAAAAAGGAAAAATGCATTTTGACATTACCTTGAAGCGTAGCTGTTTGAAGAAACTGCATGGTCGTCTCGAAACTCATCTGCTGCAAAGGGGATGTGTTAGTTTGCATCGCAAAACGATTCAAACCAGTATAGGTGCCATCAAAGGTCATGTAATCGGCAATGAGAAATAGATGGCGTGGATCAACTTGAATTCCATACACACTAAACACGTCTTGGATTTCCTAAAGGAGAAGAAAAAAATAACGACATCACAAAATGTAGCGAATGACAATCGCCAACATGTGCCGATAGCTAAAGAAATTCGTGTGATGGGTCCAATGGGAGCTGTCATGCGACCTTCGAATTTAACACGCTATGGATTTTTTTTATCCATTTACACTAGCAAGCCCTCCCTCCTTTCACCCTTCATTTTTGCAACACTTACAACGTGCTTAAAGTCAAGTTCAAATTGCCCACTTGAATTGGTGGCAAATGGCAGACTTCAATTACCCAAGATCAATGTGGGCGTTCGTATTAGTATGCGCTGTGCCTTAAGCAGTGGTGCGTGCGCAAACCCATTCCATCCATGTTTATTGATGAAGGAAAAGTCGAAATTAATTCGGCATGACGACTTCCTACACGACCGCAATGTCCGGTCAAATTATACCGGAGAAGTGTGGAAATCAGAAAGAAAAAATGTACATGTGCTGCAGTGAAGATCGACCAGAGCTCGCAGGCGGTGCTTTTCCAGCCAAAGGGGGTCGAGATAAAGAAGGGTGGGGGGAAAAAACCTCGGCATAACGTAATATGCTTGTAAATCGTTCAAAACGCTTGATCCATGTTTGATTTATCGTCTTTTCGTGACAAGAAACAGAAGTGGCAACATCGGCAAGAGGAACGCAATAAACTAATCCCGAAGTGACAAATAAAATTCTCGTACATTTTGGCTTTTCTTAGTCAAGGCCAGCGGCATCCCATCTGCGTCTGCGCAATATTAAAAACGGGGCGACGAGTCAGAGCCAGCCGGCGACGAATGCATTCTTTTTGCCTGTTACCATGGAAATGGTCGGCAAGTACTGATTTTAGTTTAGCCCCAGAGCTTTTCGCTCGAAATGTAACAGTTGGAGTGCAAAAGGCCAGAGTTGATGCCAACTTTAAAGCGAACTTGTCCATCCAGTGGAATATAACATCAACAAAAAGCGGTAATAAAAATAATTCGGAATGCCGAAGGTCGCCCTTGCGCGAGCAGACTGGATACGAAAAAATTCCACAATTTTTCAAGTAATGTCGGATTCGACATTTTTATGAAGGTAAAATGGCTCGCTGCGGGTAATTGGAGAAGAAATCGACACCCTTTATACAACGACTCGGTAATGCAAAGCTGGAAACGGGGCTCGGATAATCACCGTTGACGCCCCCGCTTCAAATATCGACCCGCGAAAATGATCCAAATTCCAAAGCGCTTGTGTTGGGAAGGAGAGAGAAAGAAGAAAGGAAAAATGAGCAGCAAGCAGCATTGAGCAAGAATTTTTTATTCCAACCTAAGACTTATGTGCCAAACCAACTATAAACTCAACTGCTTTGCTTTTGCCCCGAACCAAGCACAACTGAGCTTGCCAAGGAAATGCCGTTGCCTGGCAACGCAACATCTTTTCCAATTTTTTTCCTTCGTCTAACCAGCAGAGGTCGCAGAAAGACAGCACTGCAAAATATCAAGGCACTAAGCAGGAGGTCGAAGGCTCTCCAAATGATGCACCAGGTCCATTTAACCTTTAAAGTTTGCCAATAAGTATGTCACCCCTAAAAAAAAATCCGTTATGAGATATGGCTTTTTCGTAAACTTATTTCCCGGCGAATGAATGCGCTTGAAAATAAAGATGGCCACTGTTCTTTAAGAATGTTTCGGTTACAACTGTTTTACCGTGCAGTAAAACGAATTTGAACCACCAACCGCTGAGGGGTTAGCATACAACTATGCTTTTCGGCTCAGGGGTCGGTGGGTTGATACCTTGCTCGGAATGGGGACTTTTTTTACGACTGAAAATATCTGAAAGCGCAGCCTTCGTTTAAAGCTGTTGAGGATAGTTTTTCGGGTAAGCTAACTTTTTCTTTAACTTACAAGTAGACCTGTTAAGCCGTGTCTACACCTCAGAGTAAGGTGAATATCTCCACCCAGGGGAGGAAAGAACTAAAGAACTGAGTCAGGCAAATGTGAACAACCTTTGAACACAGAAGTCGATTTAGTGCAGATGGGAGTGAAAAAAGGGTTTTATTTGAGACGAGAGAAATTTTTTTTAATGTAGAGAATGAATTGTAGTGTGTGAAGGAATGCAATAATGATTGAGGTTTATCGAGCCATTCCGATGCATACTTTTGCCTTAATTTTTTTTATATCACGCTTTTAACACCAATAATCCTTCAAAGCTGTTTTTCCGAGAATGCATAGTTGAATATAGGTCTTAATTTTTTTTTTTTTTTTTTTCGCAGAAAGAAAAATATACAATATCGACTTCTGCTTAAACATTCCCTTATGATAAATGACCCTTCTTTTTCAAACCGAGTTTTCATTTTGGTCGGTTGGTCCCAAGAAACTTAAGAACCTACGAAATGGATTTTTTCTTTTTTTTTTAAAAAAAAGAGGGAAAGAGAGAAGAGAGTGGAAAAAAAATCATTTCTTTTCATCTATCAAGATAATCCCAAAAATGTCAATTTACAGACTAATGAAAGATTTTTGTCACCTCTTTTCGAGGCTCAATTATATTGAAGAGAATTGCTCAAAATGACAGCCAAAATACAAAATCCGATATAAAAGACTGTTGCATAATTCAGTACATTCAACTTATTTTGAGACGAGTGAGAAAAAAAGTGGAAAACAAATTCCTCGGAATGTGTTGCCAAGCAACACAATGTGCCTTAAATTCTGGTGCGCCTCGCAAAAAAAGAACAATTCTCTCGTGATTATACAGAAGCCATTTTGTGGCACGTGATTTGGTAACACGATCAAGTGGCCAATTCAGATGTAGAAACATTTGATCTAGGGATTAGTTAATTCCACTTAAGAATGACAAGAGAAAATCTGAGAAAACCTATAGGAATTTTGGGAATAAAAAAATTTGTATACATTTGGAACTTTGCAAGAAAAGTCACGTGATCGACTTAGCTATCTGAACATAAGCTTAAATTTTGATTTTTTTCCCCTCCTTTTTTTATATATGGGAACGAGGAGCTACAAATCATGGAATGCTGAGAGAGTAGACGAAGGGAGTAAGAGAAAAAAAATTCAACAAATTGGGTACGATTTCTCTAACTTGATGTACGGTTGCCAGGCAACGGAGGCCCGATGTATCAACACTTTGAGAGACGCAGCTGCAGCAAATCTGGTGACTTAGTGGCGTGGGCGGATGGGGTTAACTGATATTAATAAAAGCAAAGGATTGGCAAAGCGCTTGAATTATACTCAACGTGTGCTGACTGCGCTTACCTTGCAATAAATTGACAGCTTGCGGCTGGCACACGCAGGCATCGAACGCGGCGTTCTACCGCCGTACCCCCCTTTCCTTCACCTCGATCCGCTCGACCGGTTATCACGCTCGTAATTTACATGTGGATAAAAGATACACTCGACTTGCTCGCGGTCAACCAGACTTGCAGATTTCAGTCGCGCAGCCTCATGTTCGATTTATCATAATTCTCACTCACTAATTTGCCTCAACTCTCTCTTAATATCGTAAATACGGTTAATAACAGCGGCAATGTTTTACTACCGGTTTTGTGCTTTTATAGTGTTTGTGCCACTTACTTTTTCACTATAATGTCCCATTTATCACTAGAAAAATAGTGAAAAACCAGTTATTGTGCTGTTGTTTAGGTTGAGTAGTTTTACTACGGTTTACATCAAGTGACCAGAGTGCACGAGCAAATGGAATAACTTTCCATTGGATTTCGTAAAAACATGGAAAAGGCGAAGTTCTCTTGTTTTCATTAATAAACAATAGCAATTGGTTTGCATAACTTTAACTGGCCATTCCGTTTTGTTCGATTTATCAATCGATCGCACGCTACTTATAAGAAAGGTAAAAGAAAAGTATACTTTTGAATAATCAATTCCCTTAAGTGGTCTAAATGACAGGATGAAGCCTTACATTAAAATGCAATACTGATCTACAAAACAGTTCATGAATGCATTCATTTAAAAAAAAATTGAAGAAAATAAGGCTATTCGGGACCACGAACACGCTAAATTTTTGAAAAATATCATCAACAATTCGAGAGTTATTCAAATTTCAAACGTCTTTTCCCCATATTTTCCCGCAAGAAACAATATTTTCGTATTCTAGCACAAGAATTATCAATGCCTCAACTCGTAATCAGGTACTTGGAACTCATCCACAAACTTTAAAGATAACGAAACGTCTTTTTAAACGGAAGCATAAAATGACATCCAAATCAATGACCAATTGGTCTTGGTATTAAAGCGTCATTGCGCTCATTGTAATTTATAGCTCTATTTTTCCATCCATTTTTATTCGAAGCGAATGTTTTTTAAGCGAAGAATAATGGCAGCCGTGGTTGTTGGCAGATTAGAGGGGTGGTGGAAAAATATGACCCAAAAAGAAGAAAATAAAATGCCACAAATTATTTTTGCTCGCATTTTTCTCAACATCATCAACCTCGAGTTTGAAATGGGCGCAATTGGGTCACCACTCGTGAACCATGGATTACGATAGCAACCAGCACCCTCCGGTGCGATAATTCAAACGACTAATGAATAATTGATTGAGTGGCTGATCATAAATCAGGTGATCAAAGTGTCAACTCTGCCGATAAATCAACGCGCCGACGAACACGAGGTGGAAGGGAGGAAGTTGAAAAGATGCAGCTCACGTCAGCGAGGAAATTGGTTAAAGATCAACTTGCGAAAGGGGAATGAAATCAATCAGCCTAAGCCCGCTCCAATTTGCAATTATACAAAAAAAAAAAAAATAATAATCACTAACCTTGACGATGATTCTCCTGGCAGCTTCAATACCGTATGCACTAGCGACTAACTGAATGTTGTTGCAATGTAACCGGTTGAGGTCGAATATTTCATGAAATTCAAACATTTTCTATAGGAAGAAAAATTTTAGTTGAAGTTTTAACTGAAATACGGCAAAGAATTTTTTACTGGAATGTTAGCTCCATCTGTTTTAATGTACAGTTCGCCGTTGACTTCTCGGAGAACTGCACGGCCGATATCCGGAATCTGATAAATGATGGACTTTTTGCATTCTGCTTGTAGTATAGACATCATGTCCACTGTGCTGGCACTCAAAAAATACTGAAAAAATAAATTACATTTTATAGCGTAAACTGAACAGTAGCTAATTAAATTAATAAATACTAACTTTAAGCGATATTTCACACCACTCTCCCTTCTTAGAATCGAAATCATAATCCCAAATGTCACTACTTAAAGCTAACACGTACTGAAAATCAAAAACATTTTTATAAATTCAAAAAAAATTCCAAAATACAAATCCTACATTAATCCTTTTCCTCTTCTCCTTGTCCTTTACTTTCGCCTTGTATTCCCCATCATCTCTTACTCCTTCCTTTTCCTCGTCTTCACCATCCAAATTCATGACCTCCAATTCATCGCCGACTGTATTCATCTCATCATCCATTTCGTCGTCGCCCGTTTCTTTGCCGACATCGTCTTCCTCTTCTTTCTCTTCGTAGGCCCCATCACCACGTTGCTTTTTCGATCTAGCAGCGGCTGTGTCCTCGTCCTCCTCATCTGAATTCTCGTCCAATTCCTCGTCATTTTTCCCCTCCTCAGCTTCGTCCTCATTTTTCTCACTTCTCTTATCTTTCAAAGTCTCATTTGTTGTTAACGGTCCTTGTGTTATTGTGCATTCCTTTAGTACTTTAAGCAATGCTTTAATAAATTTTTTCTCCATATACTGCAATACTTTTGCGGGTGTCGTGTAATACACGTCTCGATAATTCCTATGCCGAAGAAATTTGAAGTGTAATTTATAAATACGGTACCGGCTGAAGATTAAAAAAAAAATACATAGATACATAAGTATTAATACAAAAGTAATAATTTTTAAAATTTCTGGTTTAAAATCACTTACTTATCACAGTCAATATTCAAAGTATCAGTTATGTTTATATAGTCAATCACTTGATTTAAATATACGCGATACAATTTTAATTTCATTTCTTCCGCTTTGTCAACGGTGAATTTTCTAAACGGGATATCCATACTCGGTGTAGCTATTTTCTCGCTTGCACTCATGAGAATTTCTCGCATTCGGGGAATTCCTAGGGTCACGTTCATGTCACCACGACCCGCAAAATGAAACGTGTTGAGCGTCATCTGTGTAGAGGGTTCACCGACTGACTAAAAGAAAAAATGAATTGTATTATTTTTGTTTGTTTTTAAGTGTTTTTTTGTACTTGAGCTGCTAGGAGACCGACAGCTTCTCCAGGTTCACACACACAATGCATGGCTTTTAACTTCATCATATCTTTGAAATGTTCTGAAGAAATGCCCGGTAAATTGTCAATTAATTTATCCGGATTTACATCTAGATAATCATCCATTAGTTGTTCGAGTCGTTCAACTATAGCACCAAAATGTCTATCGGGATTTAGTTTCGATACGACTGGTGCTGGGCATGGAGCGGCCTTTTTAATATACCTATAAAATTAAGAGGAATACTTAATAAGTAGTAAAAAAATGAAATTTTGTATTTCTGACTTTTGTTTTTCTCCTTCGTCCAAATTTTTCCACATGTTTAGTAATTCGTTGCGATCGCTACCTCGATATTTGGTAGAAAAGTACTTAAGCGGTGAAAGCTTGCATTTTGTTTCTTTTCCGTGTATCTTTTTCCATTTCATAATCTAAAAAAAAATTGACAGTTTAAAGTTAATAAATTTTTATCTTATTTCTTATCTTACAGATTTGGTACGTGTTGAAATTCCATCTTCATCGGTGTACGCTTTAAGTTGTTTAATCTTTTTCTCGTCATAAATAGCGCCGTAGTTTTTAACTAAAAATGGCAATTGTTTTTCTTGCATGTAAGTAGATTTTTGAATATCTAATCCATCCTCTCCATACAAAAACTGTTTAAAAAAAAAATTAAGTATAAGACGAATAAAGTCAAGGAAATCAAAACTACTTGAATCACACTTCCATCACAATCTCTCACGGTCGAATCGTAATTTACGTGCAATGCTTCCAAGTGTTTGATTAGACAGCGTTGTAAATAACCACTCCGACTTGTTTTAACAGCGGTATCAATCAAACCCTATAAAAAACAAAAATTAATAACGAAAAATTAAAATAATTAAAGGTCAAGTGCAATCTAAAATTTAATTTTAATGCGTGAAAGAGTGTTAAAAATAACATATATTTCATTTTTTTAAATATTTTATTGTTGCATATTTAGTATTATATAACAATTCCAATATCCCTTCTCCACAATACAAAGCATCACGGTCAAATGACGTTCCCAATCCTAAAATTCAATCCAGAACTAGTTCTCAGGTTTGGTCGAATTTCAACTCTCTGAGCATGCACATGAATATGCGCATGCTCAGATGGTTATTTTGCTAACAATCAGAACTGGTGACGTCATTAATCCTTGCTCGACCATGATGCATTGCATGGCAAACAAGGCGAGCCAACTAGACATTGTTTTGTTTATAAAATAATAAATATTCAACAATAAAATATTTAAAAAAATGAAATACATGTTATTCTTAACACTCTTTCACATATTAAAATTAAATTTTAGATTGCACTTGACCTTTAAAATAATAATAAATCTCACTTCTCGGCCCGCCATGCAATGGAAGAAAAATTCTTGAAGTTCAATCCCAGTAGCAAAACGTCCAGCTACAAATCCACCAGCCCGTGGAGTAACATCGTACGGTCTAAACGAAGGGAGAGTACGGCCGCTTGGTGTGAGAGATGGACGGCGACCTTCGAGTTCAATCTGTCCCAGTGAACACGAAATTTGCATCGAGTTTACAGTCGAGCCTTTCGCTCCAGACAAAACCATCAGTTGGAGATTATTTTCTGGAAATATTTTTAATAATCCGTTTGGCATTACAATCCTGTGAAAATTTTTAAAAAAATATGAATTTTAAAACTTCAAATTTTGTTTAAAAAGAATTACTGGCTAATCTGATTGCTCAGTTTATCGGTTTTCGATTTCATCTCCATGTCAAGTCCCTTCATGTGCGTGTCATCCAAATCAAAATGTGCTGCTTCAATTTTATCATTGATTAGCTCCACATCATCGTGATTTTGGATTGAAAGTGCTTCTGCTGCAACTTCGTAACCAATTTTTTGTGCTTTAATAATGGCCTTCTTCCGTTTCTTGTCAGCCTAGCAATCAAAACAATAATTTATAATAAAAAAAATATGAAATGCGAGAGAGTAAAGATAGACGTACCTTCTTTCCACTAACAATATCTAGCGATCCTAATGAAAAACCAATGTTTTGAATAAATGAATTGAACAACCGGCCCAAAGCAGATAAAATTTCACTCGAAATAACACCACCGTACAACTGTAAACAACAAAAAATAAATAAAATAATTAGACAACATGACAAATATCACTTAAACCTCGTAACAGCAGTGAATTAAACCAAAAGCAGTTGGTCCATAATGCGCTTTATCCAATACGCCACACAAAAGTTGGCCATTCCTAATGATAACTTCATATTCACTCATATCGGGCTCCACAATCTTGCCGCCAGTAGTCCACTCTCTTGGTGGAAATTTTTGCCAGCTCTAAAATAACAATTAAGTATAAAAAAATCAAACATTTTACTTCACTTTTTTTTCTAACCTTATTTGCAATTTTAGAAACGCCTTCAAGTGTTATTAAAGGTTTATCTTTCGGTATTAAGTTAATTAATACAGTAGAAAGGATTTGTTTTCCAGACCACAACACTGTTGGTTTTAAAATAGCAGGCGGAAGTGTTTTAATTTTTCTGGGTAAAAATGGAATTGCCTTTAATACAAGTTGCAAGTAATCTTCCCTAATAAAAGAAAACAAATTTAAGTGAATCATTTAAACTAATTGCCAATAATAGAGATATTTACCTTTTGAAAAACCTCCCACGTACAGTCATAAGCACGCCAGAGATCATGTGATCCTGAATTAATCCTCCAAGAGGTGTACCATCTTTCGGCACGAGGAATTGGTTACTTACATTGGCTGTATATGTATAAAATAGATTAGAACAGTTGCTGTCGTTTAATCACAAGTATTTACCAATCAATCGTGCCTCTGCTTTCGCAAGTTCACTTTGCGGGAAGTGAATGTTCATTTCATCACCGTCGAAATCGGCGTTGTAAGTTTTGCAATTGGAATAATGCAACCGGAGCGTTCTTTCACCCTTCAAAACTCGAGCTTTATGCGCCATAATACTCGGTTTATGTAATGTTGGTTGCCGATTAACAAGCAGCATGTCATCATTTATTACGTGTCTGTAAACCTGAATTAAATAATCGCATTACTTTGTGTTTATTTAGACCTTTATGTTTTCAATACTTTTTTGCAGCCGTCTAGTTCTTTGTTGACTCCGGGTGTTAACAACTGCACAGCAATTGCTGTTCTATTGACTTCACTTTTGTCCAATCGTACGCGAGTTCCATCTGAATTTTCGACCATAGTTGCCCTAATTATTGGAAAATAGAAATTAAAACTAATGTTTTTTTTTTAATTTTATTTTATTACCCTGGGTGTATGTCGGGGCCATTGATGACGGCTTGGCGTAACTCATTCACGTTAAATGGAGTAACCAGTTGAGGGTAGACTAATTTTTTAGCGAAAACTTCAGGAATTCCTATTTCTTCAATGCTTATGTAAGGATCCGGTGAAATAACCGAACGTGCTGCGTAATTCACACGTTTTCCCATCATATTTTGTCGGAACAAACCTTCTTTCTTCTCGATCGTCTAAAATAAAACTTTATTTGTTGATTTCTTTTTTATTTAGATAAACATTTGTTGATTTGATACCTGTTTCACTCCACTAGTTGACTTGTCCCCAGTCTTAGAATTCGGGTCATTATCAAGAACTGCATTGACATGACATTGAAGTAAATTCCAAGCCGAGTTTAATTTTTCATTCTTGCTTTTACCATCAAGTTTCCTCAGTGATCTCTGAAATTATAATTATAATTAAATTAATATAAAAATGATGTTAGAAAAGCCATACTTCAAAGTCGTCATCATTAGTTGTATCTACGCCTTTGCTTAAAATATGACGCATAACCATACACGTTTGAACAATTCGAGTTAAATTAATATTTTGGGGGTTTTCGTACTTTTGATCGCCAAGATGGTTCAACTGAAAAAATGTAAACAATATTTAACATATATTTCAATATATATTTGAAATTGAGAACTTACAGGCCGGAACCTAGGAGGAGGAACTAGAATCACGCTTCTGATAAAAGTATCAACAGGAGATATCGAGCTCAAAATGGGAAACAAATACTTCAAAAACTCGCTTTCTCTCTCCCAAATTTTAATCAAATGGTCTTGTGCGTCCGAAGGAGTCAAAATAGTCTGTAGTCCTTCTTTCCGCTCCTCCTCACCTTCAATCATCATTGGTTCATCCTCGACGTCGACAGACTTCTTGGTTCTACATATTAAAAATGTTAATAAAATTTTAATAGAAAGCTTTGAAATAACGCATTTAATATTGTTAAACCTCTTTTTCTTCTGAACATCCGATTTCTTTTTCGCTAATTTTTCGCTCGTAAAAGACGACAAAATGAAAGTGTTGTCTAAAAGACGATAAATTGGAGTCTTAGGTGCCTGGCAATGAATGCATTTTTTTGGTGGTTTTGAAAAATATTTTTTAGTAAATTCTTTTACTAAATGTTGTTTGTATACGCCGACATTTTTAGCTAAAGACACTTTCGGCTTCGTTTCATCACGATCTATAGATATAACATCAATATTAATTAACTTTATATGTTAATAATCAATAATCGACAATTACCTTTTACGACGTATGCAACCATTTTTTTAATTTTTCCTCTATATCGTTTTCCGTATCCTCTTTTATCATTTTATTCACTTCGTCCAATAATTGCTGAACCAAATCAACATTCTCATTGTTCAAAACCTCCAATTGCGCTTTGAGCAGTAAACATCGAGCTTTTGGTGCCAAAATTCGATGACAACTTAAGCAGCAGCCACGCAGAAGCTGGTAAAAATATGTCAAAAATTAAAATTAATACAGTAACTAAATAACCCTTGAATCTTTAATTACACTGTGCAAATTCTTTGTGAATAAAGGATTGAAAACGGGTAAAGGCAAAGATATGTGCCCCACATGACCGGGGCACAAATTGTCAACGCCGCCGCAAGTTGTGCATATTTCGCCGCGACTAGAACCGCCTGTTTTGAAAATAAAAAGAATTACTTATAGCATATGTTAGGAGTTGAAGACATATTAATTACCTAGAGCGAGGTCGTAAACACTGCCGGGCACTGCATGACCTAGTGCATTAAATGTTTTCGACGAAGTCACTTCAACGACGCTTAACTTAAGTATTTCTTGATCTGTAAGAATATTAAAAGAAGCGGACTTCACAACACATGACGGAATTTCATTCATTGCTTAAGATGTTTTTAGAGAAGATCAAACGCGATCTAAAATATCCTGCCACTATATTCTATGGTACTAGAGCATGTGGAACATGCGGAGAAAGCATATCCAGAACACTAAATCGATCAATCTTTAAACTTTGTTGCCATCTATTGACGAATTTATAAAACACTGTTTATTGCTGCAGGCCCTATACTTCCCGGTGCATGGATTGATTATTTTTCAAAAATAGATATTGGAATAAATATTGGAATAAAACATTGGACAGTCTACAAAACAATCTACCGTCTTCACCCGAATATAACACCCTGTGTTGTGTTTCGATTTTTTTTAAAAGCCCAAATTTTTGAGGTTTTAAAAAAAATCGAATACAACACCCCTTCAAATATAACACCCGGGGTGTTATATTCGAATAACACACCTGGGTGTTATATTTGATTACAAATTACATTTGGTTATAAAATTACAATAAGTCAATTTTTTTCAAAAATTATGGTACACTGTGTTCAACGTTTCGGGTATTGGGGTGCTGTTGTTGCTGTGTCGTGTGTCCAGTGAAACTCTATTTAACAATTCGTGCACGAAACTCCCATTGGTTTATGACCTATGCATTGTACAAAAATATGCATGCCATTGTTAACAAGCGAAAACGCTTGTGAAATATTTTAAAAAATTATTTACATTTGGGTTTTTGAGTTGTTGCGTACATTTTTTGGCTACGAAACAATGATTTTTCGACTCAGCTTGACTAGAGAATTAAAATAAGATATCACAATATATACTTTTAGAACTTTTTTGCATTGTACTGAAAGTATGTGTCATTTGTGTCCGGTTCTCGTGTAAGCAGGCTTTGCTTGCTTGTGATTGTGCTTTTTGCTTTTGTGTGTCGTGTCGTGCAAGTAAAATCATGATACTGTAGCAGTTAAAAACTTGATTGATAAAAATGTACTATCAGAAGTTTTTCTATTACTGTACAGTACATATCAAACTTAGAAAACAGCACGCTTGTGTAATTACAGATGGCACTAATCATCTAGCCAAGTATCTTATTCAGGGTTTAGCGATTGGGCTACTGAATCTGAATTTTCGTAATGAATCGACTACCTTTTAGATGTCACTAAAGGCAACCGGCACCTGGTATTTTAAATCTGGATTTTCAGGCTGAATCTACCGCCTTTCAGATGCTGTTGCAAGCAGACGACGCTTTCCAAATTTTTTCGGTTCTATCGAGTGCGCTGTTTTGTTCGCAACAACAAATCCCCACACCACGAAAAAAGATGTGGCCAAGTAAGGTGTGGGTTTCTGTTTATTGTATGTGTAGTGGCCTGTTTCATCTTTTGTCTGGGCTTACTTTTGTCTCGCTGGCTTACTTGGTATGTCTTCACAACGGGGCTGTTTTTGGATGATTTATATTGTAATTAAATTTTATATAGACTATTTGCCAAGTTTATATTGCCATTTTAAAAATTTTAAACTTGAGAAAGCTGCTGCAGAAGATGCTAGTGCCGCAGCTCTAAATTTGCGGTTGGGGTTAAATGGAGACCTCAATTTATTTCTGCCTAGGGCGCTCAATAAGCTAGCTACAGCCATGGCTACAGCTGCCTGAAATGACTTAATCACTTGCCGAGTTGAGTTGGGAAGGGTACAGTGCAAGAACGTGCGTGGCTTAAATCTGATATTTTTAGAACACAGGTATTAATAAAAGAATAATTCTGTATTTATTGTATGCAATTAGATTACTAGTTTTATTGTTTTTGTTTACTTTTGCTTGTGAAAGAGAAGCATCGGATGAATCGACATATAAAGCCCATTTTATGTGCTTAGAACGAGGGCATTGCTTTTTTAGTAAATAAATTATAATATTATTTCTTTAAACTTGTTTATTTTCAATTAAAATTTATCTCCTTGTTATGGAAACAACTTGTACTTTTTTGAAAATAAAGTGGTTACTTTCATTACGTGCCGCAAGATGTCGCAACATGCCGCAAGATGTCGCAACATGCCCCAAGACGTGCCAAAATGGCCGAATTTGTGAGCCTGTTTATTCTGTTGTGATGTGCAAAAAAGTTTAGGACGACAATTATATATTATTTACAACTTGTAAGTATTTTACAAGTTGTAACATTAGTCTATATTCTTGCTTAAGGGTACTGCATTTAATGGTAAGCGAAATGAGAAAAATAAAATAAAATCTTCAGCTGTATAATTTTTTTTATTTATTTTATTTTATAAATAAAACCTGCGTGAAATAGGACCTGCGTGTAGAGTAATATGATCCGTTTGAGAAGACCCAGTTTTCAACGATGATTGATGAAGTCGAGGACCTTTAGCGAAAAAATCACTCAATCAAGTCAATTAATTCGAGGTACCGTAATGGAAGTTCAACTTTTGTGTTCAAAATAACACTGTTTTCAATTTTCGATTTGTCAATAAGTTATAAATCGGATGATTTTGATCTTGAAAAACGTATAACTTTTTTTTAAAAAATAATATTTTAAAAAGACGATTTTGAACTTTTTTAGTTGGGGCTTAGCCGCTTAGGGCCGGAAAGTTGAAGGTATAGGCTTAACCATTCTCCCATTTTACCTGTCAAAAACAGGTTTTTTTTTCCCGTTTTATTTTAGTTTGTTGAATTTGCACATGGTATCGATTTTTTTTAAAGCAAAGCAAACAGACCATCAACTTGTCTCGTTTTTTTTTTTTTATTTTATTTTATTTTTTTTTAAATTTTCCAATTTTTATTTTTTTCGATTTCTTACCATTGCAAAAGTCAAGTACATCTGTGCTAAATGTCAATGTGTGCTTTGGTGCGTTAAAATTTTCCATTAAGAACCATTACTTAACCACTCAATCATTCACAGCTAGAAGGTTTAATCTTGATTTAAACGTATACGAACCGAACTCACCTTGAAACCATTCTTTTCGTGACTTTAATCCCAATATCCCCAACTAAAGACATAGATTTAAAATATGCAATCAGTAAAAAGCAGCAATCCGGGCATCGAGTGTGTTATTTTGGTCGTTTAGTTTGTGGATTTAGTCATCAAAATTTAAGGAAGCTCAGAATTTAATCATCCAAGAATCATCTGTTACTGGATTGAAGCATCTGCGAGATCAATCAAATTGATAATGGAACGTTTCTTACATGACAGTGAAAGATTAATGTTACTTAAATAAGCTCTTGGTGGGATCGGATGATGTCAGTTGTGAGACCAAAATAACAATATCTGATGATTAAATTCAGAAAATGCAATCATAATTGATGCTGGATGCTGTAATTTGAAAACTATTTTCGTTTTTAATTTCCAGGCCAGCATTACAATTTAAAATTGCAAAGGATGGTGGACACTGGGCATGATATTATTATAAATTATGTGTTTATATGCTGGCTTATAAATCGTGATATTGAAAAATCATGAGAAATTCGCGAGAGAGAAATAAGATATGAAATTTAATAAAGCCCTATTATTAGTTTTTGTGAGGGATGTTTTGCCACAGTTTCCTAGGTGATAGAAAGCTTTTAACTACGAATCTATGATATTCTAGAAGGATCTTTAAGAAATTTAATAAGATTAAATGTTGCTTGATTTCCTTGATTAGGTTAGTTTGTTAGGTTGAAAAATGATTAATTTCAATCAAGTTTGATTTTTCGTAGCTTCGGCTTTAACGAAGTAATGATTGCACGAATAACAGTTGCTTTGTTATACTTCTAACAAAGCAGTTGAGTTGAAGTACGCCAGCATGTAGAGATGGAGGTGCAATTCGCTGTGGTAGGTTGAATTTGAGTTTTTGCATTTGCAAAAATATATATGTAAATATCAGCTAATGTTGCAACCTTGTTTGGCCTTTAATCCTCAAAAATGCAATTATTCGTATTATTTTAGTTTTTAGTCTGTCATAAAACTATCTGTCATAAAACTGGCTTATCACCATGCAGATTTTATGCAGAAGCTCGAAATATTTTTTTAGTCGGGGCTCGGTTTTATATCTGTTGACAAACAATAAGGCTGGCAAAAAAAAAATCAAATAAAAGGAAACAATCTTGTTTTGGAAAAATTGTGCGCAATCATGTGTTTCATTTTTCTAAATCACTCGGAAGCTACAGTGGGTGGTTTTGGTTTTTGTTTACTTTGCTTTTCTTTTTTATTGCGCAGCGAAACAAATTTTTCAATTTAGCCTATATTTGATTGGCTATTGATGGCCAAGTGAGAATCAGGAGACAAACATCCAGGCCTTTATTTATTTTATTTGTTATTGACAAAAATGTTGGAAATATTCCAATAAAAAAAAATAAATCAACCAAGGCTCGATAACATCATTTGTGTCATAAATTTGTTTTTAATCGATAAAAGTGTTCGTGTTATTCAACTTGGAAATGAAAAATAATACCAAAGGTAAAAATAATTCAAATTTATTTAAATAGTAATGTGAATGTTTTGCAATGCGTACACCACATAAGAGAAGGGACTAAGAACCATATTTACATTAAATAAATAAAATAAATTCAAATTTCACATTTATTCTACATTTTTGTTGTGCTTTCGAAAACATCAATTTTTCTGCAATAAAATGTGAATAGATTGAAATAATCTTTAACAGTGTCCTAAAATAGCCTGCGAGTTGTTGGAAGGCTGCATGTTTGAATCATTTGATATTTGCATCTGTTTAAAAATAAGACAGAAAATTTAATTAAAAATGTAAATTTATCTGTTGTTAATTTCAATTTAATGCCAAATGTAAATTAAATTTTAATTGAAAAATTACCTGCGCAGAGATGATGTTAATCATTTTCTAGTTTTGCATTAAAATTATAATTTATTTTCTTCTAATGATGATAAAATTTGACCTTCTCCATTGTGGTGGTTGATGATGCAATGTTTACACCTGAAAAATTTGAACATTGAGATTACTTTTTTTGAATAAATTGGATTTGAGTTTGGAATATATGAGGTGGAAAACAAGGATTATCCATTCACCTCGAATAATGCAAAACAACTGGTAATGGCAGAAGACGTTTCTTTTTTCTTTTTTTTTTTTGTTTTTAATTTCTAATTATCCGTGAAACTTAATTACAAAGGACAAGACAAATATTTAATGTCTCTAGGGGTAATTATAACGAAATTATTCAAACAAATAAATATAAGTTTAAAATGAATTTATCATATGATGCAATATTTCTTGATTTATAAGTCAATTTGGAGGAATAAATTTTAAAGCTGTACTACGGTAGTAGGTACTTTTTTAGTCAAAAAAACGAGATTTTGCATGCAATTTGAAGGCGACATGTTTCGGCTGAATTATTCAGCAGGGAGGGATGAAATTGAGAAAGTACAAGTACACTTTAATTTCGTTGGTGGATATGTCAGAAAATTAAATTTGCTATTTATAGAAAATTTTAAAATAATATGTGATTTTTATTTGAAAACATGGTGCTTTTAAATAAATTAAATTAAAAAGAAACAGCAACAACAAAAAAATGCAATTTTATCGCAATTTTGGAAAGTGAATTTTTAATCGATAAAAAAAAATGCAGAGTGGGTTGTTTAAAATAGACTCTGATTTGTACTGGAATGAAAGCCAAATATAGCCAACGGTTCTTCAGTCTGCCATTATCATAAAAAAAAAAAAAATCTTAAAGAATCACTTTTTCACCAAAATAAATTCAAATTTAAAAATATAATTTTTTTTTATTAGTAACACAAACACGCATAGAGAAAATTAGGGAGAGAGAAAAATCTGAATCAGGAAATGTCTTTTCTGTTCCTGATAGAGGAATAGGACTTCTTATACAACCATATCCAAAGGAATTTTTATGGCAAAGGGCACACACGAGGGCAATTGATGATTGAATACTTACTGATACTCTCAAGTGTTTTGCTTTTTTTAAAAAAAGAAAAGAATTGGGCTGTTGAGTTTACATCTAAAGAGCAAAATATGAAAAGTTATATGAAGGTGATTACACACCTTTTCCCTTTCAAAAATAGTTACAGAAACAAGTTTATGTAATTGTTTACAAAATTCACTCACCCCCAAGTACAGTGCCCAGAGGATTAGAAGCAGAATGATCAAAATGGCATAATTGACCACCATCAGTCGAGCTGTTTGATCCATTTTGGCGGAGGTTTTTAGTGATTTCCCACTGAGTTTTTAATCTCATATGATGGTAACTAAAGTCAACTATTTATATACACATATTTATTCTTGGGTGGAAGGCAAAAAAAAATGTAGATGCCCAATCAGAGAAGAGGCATATTCAGTGAACTCTGTCACGACCAATGGGAAGACTTTTTTGGACGAAAATAGTATTTTTAGGTATTTGTACTTTTTGTTCATTGACATTGACTTTGGAGAATTAGGTGAATGATGTAAGGGTAGAGTTCGAGATTTAAAATTGGACTTTAGAGGAGGATTGCTTTTGGGGACGGTGGGGTATTTGGATGAATGTGCGTATTTAAAGAGTCGTTATCAGGTTGGAATATTCTAATTTTAGCTTGTAATAGCAAATGGCAATATTCCAGATGATAACTAACCACCTGAAAGCCCGAAAGGAACTTGACATTTGACAAGGACAAAGGGATGAGGCAAATTGAATTAAATAGTTGCTGTGCACAGCAGATTTTCGAGGGCTTTGATCTTATAAATTTAAATCCGAAGTGATGGAGAGAAACAACTTTATAAAGGGAAAATACTTCTTTTTTTTAAATTTTTTTTATTTGGATTTTATTGAAATTAATTTTTTTGGTAAAGTGCATTTTAGATGACTTATCGTTAAGGCGTACTTTCAATAATTAGGTAAAATAATGAAACTCAAGAAAATTACTAACGTAATATGTCATGGCATATTTACAAGGAAAATCTAGAATTATCTTAAGAGAATTTTTACATTTTTTTAAAAATTTAAAATAATAAAGAATTTGGCATTTTTAATTTTTTAATTTTCTCACATTATGGTAAGTAGGCGGTGCTGGAACGTAACATTAGCAATTGCAATGACATGAAAATAAAAGTGGTCGAGACACCCACACACGGGCTTTAGCCCTCTGGGCGGTGGTAGCGGCTGGGGGGTGGGTTTTAAGAACGAAAATCGTCTTTACCCGTGCCCGAATTGCGAAGGAAAACGACTCATGCTAAGGGAGAACCCATGGGATGAAAAGAAAAAAATCTCCTTTCGAAAGATTTTGTTTTTGTCAATTTTATTGAAGCTTTTCCACAAAGGCAATTTAGCTATTTTTATGATTGATTATATGGGTTTAGCAATCATCATGAAATGATATGATTCTGGTTCCAGGTATTTGAGGTAATAAATCTTTTAACTTTTGTTTGTTGTTGTACATTACATAACAAAAACAAAATGAAAACACGATATATGGCATTAAAAACCATTCTACTATCTGTTAACCAGCTAACGAGTTTTTCTCACTTAATGCGCTAGTTTTATCAAAATATAAGTCACTTTGATAAATCTCAACGTAGGAGTGGAAAAAAGTGTTCAAGATAATGAACTTGTCACTTTTAATTATCAATTCGCCTTCAATTATATAAAAACGAAAAAGAAAGACTTAAGAGTACTTACACCAAAGAATAGAATCCAAAGAATTGCAAGCAGCACGATGAGAATGAGGTAATTGACTAAGATGCTTTGTGCTTCTTTGTCTACTAACATGATGTTTGGTGAATGAATTTTCTAGTGGATGGGATCAAAGGCTCTGGATGAGAAACTCTTGAAGTAACACTTGAATGGAATAGAACCAATAAAGGCGAGGCGAACATGTGAATCCCGCCTTCACACTGACCACATGTCTTATAGATAGTGTATTCATGATGGTAGTTATTTAAAAAATAAATTTGAAAAAAAAAACATTCAGGCCTATTTTTATATTTCAAGTGTTTATTTCCAAAGTTTATAGTTTGTTATGTGATTATGTTATCCTTAGTGGCGTCCTCACTGGTAAAAATAAAGTTCAATATGTTAAAAAAGCGATGAGTAAAAAGGTGTCCAAGCATCACTATTTGTAGCATTTTAAGTGGTGGTAACTGTAAATTAAGTGGTAAAAGGTGTAATTCGGAGGTGAGAACACAAATGTTCTAAAAATGATTACATTAAACTTTTTGGTCAGAATATTTAAGCAGTATACATTCACGCTTGTGTTTCATCACCTCCAAGGAGCAATGCTACTTTGCAGTGGAATTCATTTGCAGGAAGGAGTAAGTTTACACTCAGGGTGCACAACTACATCTATAAAGTGCGAACGAATAAAGGTATGTTGTCTATAACACTTTTGTGGCGTTATGTAACCCTGCGAAGATTCAAACTGGGACGAGAGTGGCACATTTACTTTACCTACGTAGCTCTTGTGTATGTTTTTATTTTTTATTCTGTGATAAAGCGGAGAATCTAACTCATAAAATCTATCGACCAGAGCGTACGCGCGGATTCGTTGAATTCGAATTTCTGGTCGAATCTCATTGTTTTGATTGAAAAATATCCGAAAATAAATTTATGTTTTATCCACTTCTGAAAAAGCCGTCAGAGCGAGCCACTCCAATCCCAAAATGGCGATGGCGCGATGTTTCACGGGATTTCACGAGATTTCGCGAGATTTCACAAGAGTTTGCGAGATTTTGCGAGATTTTACGGGATTGTACAGGATTTACATTCGCTCGGGTATTTTGTTAAAATCCCGTGAATCTCGTGGAATTCCGTGAATCTCGTGGAATTCCGTGAATCTCGTGGAATTCCGTGAATCTCGTGGAATTCCGTGAATCTCGTGGAATTTCGTGAATCTCGTGGAATTCCGTGAATTTCGTGGAATTCCGTGAATCTCGTGGAATTCCGTGAAATTTTGCGGAATCTCGTAAAATCTCGTGAAATCTCGTGAAATTTTGTGGAATCACGTGAAATCTCGCGAAATCTCGTAGAATTCCATGAAATCCGGTGGAATCTCGCGAAATCTCGTGAAGTCCTTTGAGAAATATAGATATAGATTTGTTGTTGTAGTTTTTCTCGTTAGATTCTCTCCCCGAATACCACTCGCGCTAGTGATTGTCGAAACAGCCTGCAACCATTCATTTCTTTACTCAGTGGTAAAACCACTCGTGCATCTAAAAATTGTGCGACCAGAATAAACCACTCGTGATTTATTCAGGTCGCAATTTTTGATGCACTCGTGATTTCTACCGAGTAAAAAAATTCATTGTTACAAGCTTATTTCAACAATCACACTAGTATTACAACTGATAAGTTAAAATTACTTTTCATTTATCTAATGTAAAGAATTTTTTCTCATCGGATTATTATTATAAATTATTTAAAAGTGAGATTGAGATTGGTTTTGTCAGCATGTCAAGGCTATATACCAGATAAATATTTTTATTTTTCTCATACAGGTATTTTCAAAATTTTTGTCAACAATCTTGAAATGTTGATCAATTATTAGAAATCGTATCTTGTGTAAGGAAAAAATTGATTGTAAAAGAAAACATTTTAAAATTGACAATTTATTTATGTAGTAAAGTTGCATTTGATTTGGTGAACACTGAACAGCAGCAAAGCTGAAGGGGTCAAAGATAAATTATGCTATCAGATTTTCTTACTTGACTTTTGTTAGTTGTTCTGGTTGCTTTGTCAAGTGATTAATAGTTATTTTTAGAAGCAAACATACATTTTTGCTGAATCAGCCTGACTGACAAGTGAGTGGAATTCTAAATATTTTTGAATTTAAAATCAACCTTTTTATTTTATTTGTTTACCATGAGGTGTGCTTTGTTGCTTAATACCTCGATGTTTGTGCCAAGCCAGGAGCCAAAGGAGTGCAATGAAAGTTCGTGCAGTGAATACAAATATTTGTATTGAGTACGGCACATAAACTTGATGTTCTCTTCAAGCAATTGCTTTTTTCTCCGCACAATAAAAGCCATTTTATATGTTGTGTGATGTCTGATAAGATTTTTTTATACATAAATCGACTCGATGAGTTGAAACATTATTAATACTGTATCTTGCGCAATTTTTAACGCGAAGGAGTAATTCGAGTCAATTTAACCATTTTTAAAATAAATAAATGATTATTGAAAAGTAAATTGAAATTGCTCGTGATTTTCTACTCTTATTTAATTAGTTTAGGGAGTTGGGAAGGAAGTCTCAAGGCATTAGATCAACTACTCTCTTTACTTTTGCCCGTCAAGTGGTTGCTATGGCTACCTCGAACGGGCG
The DNA here is from genome assembly GCA_000239455.1 of Strigamia maritima. Classification (NCBI taxonomy): domain Eukaryota; kingdom Metazoa; phylum Arthropoda; class Chilopoda; order Geophilomorpha; family Linotaeniidae; genus Strigamia; species Strigamia maritima. The sequence continues at coordinate 747,813 of JH432010.1, read as the reverse complement.
AACAACTTCATCCAGGTTGCCTGGCAACCATCGCCTCCGCCCTAGTTGAATTTATTAGAGAGGACCATTGCGCCTAAAGAATGCCATCAAGATAAAACTTGATCAATAATTGATTTTGTTTATTGACGAACTATATTTACATGAGATTTTTTTTCCATTGTCGATTATATTCATAGATTTGACAGAAAGAACCGCAATTATACATAATCAAATAAATAAATGAAGTTTTAGTCGGCTTTGAGAGACCGCATTAATTTTAAGCGGTTTAAGTAAATAATTAACAGTTTAACTCTTACTACTTTTATGTTGCTAATACTTTACAATATTTTGATAACGAGTTGTAAATATTAAATTTTTGTAATTTCGTAATTGCATTTTTCAGTTAATTTAATTTAATTCTAAGTAATTATGTTTTTAATTAGTGCAGTGATAATCAATCTTTAGAAATCAGTTGAAATTAGATACTTTTGTTACTAGAAGCCAAATGCAACTACAAGTTGAGATGCCATAAAATGACTTGATTTAATTTTTTTTTTTTTTTTTACTTAGCATCTAGTTATTTTCACATTCTTAATTTTACGCGTAAAAAATTAATTTTTTATTTTATCACGCCCACAGTTTTCTTCTCGATGAGAAACGAATCACTCACAGAGGTGTCGAATAGCCTTAAGATGGGATTACTAAATTAATTTCACAGCACGCCCCGAGTTCTGGCAAACTAATTAATTTGTATTTAGATAAAAAGTCTTTATTACAATCTTTTAATCTTTGAAGAGAAGATTTTTATTTTTTAAATGTCTCTCGAATGGTTAAGTTTAGGTTTAATATTCCATCATATTTTTAATGCTCTTAATTTTTGATGGCTTTACTAAAATGCCTCCTGTTATTTTAAATGGAATTATTGATTCATTTTGCTTCTCTTTCTATTCTGAATTTAAGTTCATTATTATTTAATGCACTACCATGCTGTGGTCTTCTACAGTTGGAGATATAACGTAACATGTTCTATTTTAGTTAATGGAATTAAATTGCAACGTAAAGTAACGTGAAATTAACTTTGCACATATCTCGTTTTAATTTTATTAGAAAAGAGAGTACTGTAGTAACTAGTAAGACTAAGATTTGATATATGAAATCGATGTATACTTTAACCTTTGAGCAGATTTTATGTTGTTACCTTGGGAATTTTGCGATAAAACTCTAAAAATATTTCATATAAATTAGAAATTAATAAAGAAAGTTTCTTGGGAAATGCATCATGAATATAAAAGTTCAAAACTTTTTTTTTTTAAAGATAGTTTTTTGAATCCACACAATCCAATAGTGTAACCTCAGCAAACATGCGATTGTGTGTTGGATATAAACTTGCGGTTTACAAAAAAAAAAGAAAAAAAACCAAGCACTGTTATTTCAAATAAATTTTTTTCTGTAAATTGAAAAATATTTTTCCACCAAATAAATAAAAAATAAAAAAGTCATATTCTAATTTTCCACTTCACTTTGATCTTTTTCTCACCAAAATTACATTATACCGATAGGAACGAGGAATATTAGTGAGCTAGTGAACTACTGCAAGCATTATTAAATAAATATCGATTTTGAAATATACCATGTGCAACATTAAATTTTAAACAAGTAAACAGCCAAATTATTAATAAACCAAGCATAAAATTTTTAAAAAAAACTATTAAATTTAAAAAAAATTAAAAAGTAAACATTATTTTTGTTTCTACTGCAAACATAATTAAATTAAGCATTGTGGAGAAATAATGAGCTCATTGATTAGTGCTCGCAGGTGCAGCACATTCAGTGCGGAGCAAGTAGTGGGCTAGTAGAAAGGAGGTTTGCAAAAGTGAAACATTTGCCAGCTTCAAATCTGCTACTTGCTGTGCACGTAACGTTGTTTTAACTCCCACACTCGAATCATTCTATTCTCATTCGTCGAAATCGTGCACACGTTTTCAGTACTGGCCACTGGGTGAAGCTAGTGTGCTCAGCCACTTTGATCTCATCCATCCAGCTAGCCGACTTGGCAAAGGTTCACAAGGTTTAATTCCCGGCTGGCGGTCGAGGCGACGGTGCATAATCAACACTGGTAAGCTGCAAGTGCATTTTATTGAAGTAAAGAATGTGTGCAGGGATGCGAAGGTGCGTTGTCATGGCGACGATATGCTGATTTCAAATGCATAGTCGGAGTTTCATTTGAAAAAAATCAAATTTTGCGTTTCTCGAGAAGGGTCATCCATGTGAAACTTATCAAAGTATAACCCTGGAGATTCATTTCAGATGATGAGTGTTTTGCAACGAAATGGACGGCACGAAGGAGCCGAAACCGCCGGTGCTGAGGCAAGGATCTTGTTTGAGCGGTAAGATATATGTTTTATATATTTTTTTTTTTATTATTAAGTTTAGTGCATGTATTTAAAAAAAATTGCATTATATTTTTTTTTTTTTTTTGTTCAAAATAATTTAAATGCATATTTTATTTATTTTTAAAATAATATTTTTTTATAGTTTGAAGAAACTTCAACATTAAGTTTTAAGTTTTAAAGCAGTTAAAGTAGCTCATTATCAAGATAACAGTATTTTGTAATTAAGGATACGATTTCAGCTCGTTCAAATGTTTACAAGTCGTTTTCATGGCATTTGATTACTAATAGTCATGTTAATTAAAAGCTCAAGTTACTATCAAGCGGATATTGACTCTTTTTTTTACAGCTTTGTGGATAGATTAAACAAATTAGTCAGTGAGATAAACAAAAGGAAAAAAACATTCTGTTTTTAATATTGCAGTTCCTTTGAGTGAAATCGAAGAGTTTATTGAAACCACAATAGTTTTAAGAAAAGACCGAAAAAACGAACTAGGTGTCAGCGTCGTTGGAGGACACGATACTTACCTCGTAAGTATACAAAGCGTGATTCATGACGGAATTATTGGAAATCGATAGTATACAAATTGAATTTATGCTAAACTTTGAAAAATATTGCTTTTTTAGTGTGAAAAGTTATGTATGGAAAAATTTGAAGAAGAAAAAAAATTTGTTGATTTTTTGCATTTTGGTTTCTGGGCATTTTACACGTTTTATAAAAAGAAATTTAACATTTCAGGAAACGACATGCGTGAACGAGGTGCACCCCGATGGGGTGGCTTTTAGAGATGGACGACTAAAAAGAGGCGACATCATTCTAATGGTTAATGACCAAACGTTGAGGGAGTTATCAAGAAGCGAAGCCATTGAAACTCTTCGCGCTGCCGCATCACCTGTGCGTTTGGTTGTTTTGCGAGAGAATCCCGACACCATGTTTACTTTTGATGAAAGTAATTATAGTTTTACGGATGAATGCTGCTAGCCCGAGATAAGGTGTCGTTTTTTTAAATTGCTTATGTTTTAGCACCCAAGCGCATTGTCACGGTTGAATTACGCAAAGGAGCAGTCAACGAAAGATTGGGACTTAGCCTCATGCAACGGCAAAAGTAGTTTATATAAACCGGAAACGGTTTTTTTTAAGCGATTTATAGAATAATAATTTTTTTTTTTTCCAGAAATGGATCCGGTGTTTTCATCACTTGGGTGGTAATTTGAAACTGTAGTATTCTTTACCAGTATCATAATAACAAACTTATTCGGAGCATTCTAACTTGGTCAAGGAACCCGGAAGTCTGGCACATTACAATGGTCGCATTCTTCAAGGTGATCAGATATTAGAAATCAATGGTCAGTGTTTTCGCACGAGTACTCAGAAAGAAGTGGCCACAACACTTAAGGTATGCATCACAACACAAATATAATTCTAGAACAATTGGATACATATACATCTTAATTTTAAATTTGCATAATTACAGAACTTGGATGCTGGAGCCCTCGTTTTACTCCTGGGCCGCATTCCCAGCCTCACGCAATCCATTCAGGAATGGGCACGTCGTAAGGTCGGCTCCCCAGGACGAATACGAACGAGCACATGGTCCTGTACAGACCAATCGAAAGAAAAACTCCAGACACAACGACCAAGGTGTCTATTAATATAAAAAGTTAATATTTATTAGAAAATTCAACCGTCACGTCACCTTTTGGAATTGATTAGCAATATGCCAATAATGTTGGTAGATAAATAATACGCTTGATCTGGTTCGGTCTGTATTGATTAGGAATTGGTGCTCCATCTATGAGTTGATGTTGACATGTCTGATCTGAAGAGTCAGTTGACTGGCAGCCAAGAATGTACAAGCACATTGAATATGTTCACATACGTGTGTTGTTTTCACAGCACTAAAAGTAACGTCTTAGTCAATTAAGATCTAATGGCAAGTAATGTAATGTTGGTTTGTAAGCGAGCTTCGTTATAGCTTGTAACGTCATCTTTGGTTAAATTGTGACAAGGAAATTTTAAAGCATTTTTTAGTTTTAATTAATCTTTAATTTTTTTCCAGTTTACCCACATCTACAGTAAATCCATCAGACAATAAATTCCTCCTGCCATTTTTACTGAGACCATTGGAGCGCAGAGGAACACGAGAGTCGCGTAAAGGAGTGGTTCAAGGTCTTCGCTTAACCCTCAGTTCGCAATTAGTAAATGAAGAATGTTCGTCACAGATACTCCCCAGCATCCAGGTTACCGGCTGCTGAGCCGTCCAGCCCTTTTTGGCAATAGATGACGCTTTTGTAGTAATATTTATTCTTATTGATAAAATATTTGAAATATATATAATAAATAAAGTTATTACCGATATGATTAAAAAAATGTACATAGTTCTGAGCAATTGTAATAATTTATATTATATTATATTAGATAAAAAGTTATTATTGTATACAATAATAACAAAACAATAATAAGAAATCTATCTAGCAGTCTTGCTAGTTTGTATGTTGCTTTTAAAAGAAATGAATTAAATGGCAGTTTTTTGGCAATTTCTATTGCGTATGATGATGTGTTTTATATGAGTGAAAACGAACAAATGACGTCATATTAATGGCCGCGCTGCTCAGTTTTCGGCAAGGCGGCCATATCTATAAACCTGAAGTCTGAAGCTATGTCTCGTAAATCCGCAATCGAGTGTTCAATTGTTCATCATTGTCAGCATGTAAGTAAATTAATAACTTATTTTTAAATGAATTAATCGGATTAAGAACAAATGTTATTTAAAACCATTTATTCACAATTGATCGTAACTTCGATTAAATTATTTTTGTGATCTAAATCAACATTTTTTAGTGTGGCTACTGCAATGCAAATGTAGATAATTATTATACTTTATTATTATTTTAAAGTAAGGCCATTTTTGGAGGTACAGCTCGCTCTTTGCATGTTTGATAGGGCTAAGGGCATCAACTACTACAAAACACAACTTACTACATATAATATAATACTACAAAAATTATCCTTAAAGAACAAAATATATTACAATTTTTTTTAAAAAGATTTTCTATAAAAAATAAAATATACCGTAACTAAACTTGAAAATTAACCACCACTAATTCTGACCATTTTTAGAATTAATAAATATATATGGTAACGATAACTATCGTTTAAAGAATAAAATATGGAAATTACATTCAATATATAATTTAAGATATAAATAGAGAACTTTTAAGTATATGACTAATTAATTTATAAGTAATCATAATAATCTTTAACCTATTTATGGCCCAGCCATTTGTTTTGCTTTTTTTATTTTTTTTTATTTATTTTATTTTTTTACATTTCTTGAAGATATCTGAGTGGACAAAAACCTTGGCGGTCTCCACTTCTTACGAGAACCATTCCGTCATGTTCTTCACCCATTTGAATCACAATCTGTAAAACAGTATGTATTAAACTTATTAAATCAGTGAATTTAATATGAAGGATATTGCCACACTCGCCAGGAATCCCATATAATGGTGCATTGCACTTATTAAGTTCAGGATTTTGATCTTGACAGGAGCCCCACAGTTAAAAGTACCATGGGGGCTGCAAGTTATGTTAAGACAGCTGTCGTAGCACTTTTTTTTATTTAATGTGCACTTTGCACTAAAAAATGTGAAATGAAACACTACGATGAAATAAAGAACTCCCAAGCGTACATCAGCAGAATACTGTACATGTAGGCAGTTGAGGGCATCAAATGCATTGATTGACAGATTTTTTTTTTTTAGAAAGAAATATTAATTTCATTTAAATCTGAGTGGTAAAAAGAATTTTTCGATTTTCAGTTTGTTTGATGAATAGCTTTTGGGGCAGAAAAAGTGAATTTCGTTGACTGAATTACAATTTCTGCGCCCCAGATCACAATCATGTTATCAAATCACACGCACGTATACACAATTGTAATCAATAAAAAAAAATGTTTTCAATGTAGGGAAAAGCCGATCGGTAAACAAGAAAATGAAATTTTAAGATTTAATTCCAAAAATCTTTGTACATTATTTATGCTACGTCAAGTTATGAAAAGTTTCTTGTAAGAAACTTGAAGTTTGTGGTAAATGTTCATGTACTTTCTGGCAGATGGATATTTAATTTATGATGTGAGAATACTGTCAAAAAATGACAAAATTTGCAAATCTTTTTTATTTTTTTTTTTATTCAAATTCAGTACGGTAATGAATTTGAGAAGCGTGTGGGTTTTGACTGCTGGCAGAAAATCGAATTTTTAAATGTTAATAATGGCTCAAAGACTAAGATTAACAAAACCCAAACATTTCTATTCAAATTAAAAGCGTCCAATTTCCCTCTTTATTATTTATCTAAGGGGCGGAGTTTGGGAAGTGAATGGTCTAATTTTAGATTTTTACGTCTGAGATAAGTCGATATCCAATCAGAGTTGTGTGATGCTTGTCATTAATGCGTAATGAACAACACGCAAAACCACTTTGCCTGCATACTAAAAAATATGCGTGCCTTCAATTTTGTTTTTCTGTTTTATTCTCCATGAGGACGGTTTTATCGGCAGAAAGCAGCCATAAAACTAACTGCTAACACTAGTTAAAGAACAGCAGTTTCATAAACCACAGGCAGGCGAAAAATACAACTGGAAATAGATTTCTGGGCGTTTTTATTGTCGAGTAAGGCGCCGTTCGAAAGTGAGCACAGAACACTTGGCAGAAAAAGTAGAATAAATCAGTTTTTAGGTTATACATAGTATGAATAGTAGTCCCACTTTTAATCAGTATAAACCACAATTCTATTTCTATTTTCAGTTAAGTCGGGGGTAGTGTGAACCAACAAGTGAAAATGAACTTTTTTTAGCTTTATTACGTTGTATTGTAGCGTAAAACAAAACCCATCCTTAAGCATAGTAGTTATTAGGTATTTCTAAGCAGTTTTATGTCATGAAAAGCAACATGAAAATGCATGAGAACTATTTCAGCAGTAATGGTAATGGTATTCAATAAATTTTCAAAATTTGTCATGAAAAACAGTTACGTTCCACGTGAGAAACATTTCCTAGGCACTTTTACGTTTAGAGGATGCATGCGAAATTTCACAGCGTTTGAAGAATTGCCGTAAAACAATGGCGTTAAACTACTTATGAAAACTACAAACTACGCCGTTCTCTTTACTCGTAAAATCAAGCACGATACCATTACTCAGTGTCAGCAGTGCACTTTGAAGACTTTTGTTTGATTTTAGTCTCCGCCAAGACACCACTAGTTTAGCAGATCAATACATCATCGTACGAGTGTAAAGCAAACATTCTTGTATAGAAAATTCGTACCTGATCACGTAATAATTTGAGTCCATTATCTCCATCGCTTACTTGAAGATTGTGAGTGACTTGAAGAGGTCTTTCACCGGAATTTAATTTTGCAACGTATTTGGAGGGAAAGAATCCTCCTCTTCTAAACCCTTTCCCTTTCCACCAATCGGGGTCTGATGTGTCAGTCACTGTGATTGTCTCTCCGGCTCTTATTGTTTCGACGAACAAAAGGGTGAAAAGATGAGTAATGAAAGTTTGAAAGGGAAATAGTTTATCGATTGGAAAACTCACTTGAGGTCTAACTCATCCGATTGCCGTGCTCGGAAATGGTAGAGGACAACGTAGAGGTTGGTTGGTAATATTCGGTGAGGTTTCTGGCAAATATTGATTTTATTGACTTTTCCCAATTTTTAATCTGCGGTGCAATTATACTTACGGGTGAAGGGCAGGGGGAAGTAGACGCGGAACTAAAAGATTTTTCATTTTCGTCTGGAAGGTCCACAGAGTTCATGCGCAGTGTCTTCGCGGCTAGCAAGCGACGGCTGTGTACGGGGCTTTGAGGTGCTGCAACAACAAAATTGGATTGTGAAAATGAAAATATTTGACACATTTTTTGCTGGCTTCATGAGTTTTTTGTTAGGAAATGTGGTGAAATGGACATTTAAAGTTGATATTGGTAGCAAAAAGTCTGTTTGGGAACTGTTAAACGCAATAAAGACAAACGACCGATCGGTTGTTTGCTGCTCCTTGTTTAAGTTTTGTTAGGCTGGGCTTTCCAGCATTACTTTAGGTGAAGTAAATAAACTATACAAACTGTTGTCAGGGTTATAATGCATAAGGGACTCGTATGATGATGAAAATTAAACATAATTACATGTTTGGTCGGTTTATCTTGTTTTTACTCGTATTATTACATCAAAAGACAAATTACTTTACTTGTCAACCAACTTAATAACGTCAATTAATATTTAAAATGTCATAAACGCAAAAAAACTCACATGGGAATGATCGATTGTAATTTTACTTGAAAATTTGAACATGCTTACATGATTAAATATTCGTAATTGGTGTTTGAAGTAATGATAAGGGTAAATATATATTATTTTTTATATTTTCTGATAAAACAAACCATTTAACTTGAGGGAAAAAAATTGGCTCTGGCTATCCAATTAAATGCAAATGCAATTTGTAGTTGCTTATGCTTATGCTATGGTACTCATTCGAGCTCAATTGTTATCGTCCCTGCACGTTTAAATCAAATTGTATGACGGTTGAACTGTGAAGCAACATTCAGACAAGCTGAGCACGACAAGTTTTGCAAGAGAACGAATTAGTATTCCAGGTTAAAAATGTGGAAATGGTCGTTGTGGTCCCAGTCACACTTGCGCAAACGGGGTTTTTACCTTCTTGGTTGGACCTATTGGATTTCTGACTGACTGAAAATTGGGTGAAAGTTTCTTTTATCGAATTTTCTGTTCATTTTATGTGTTTAAAGTTCATGAAGTGATCGAGCGCATTGAGTGAAGATTTGTTATCGGTTTAAAAAATCTTATTTGGTCAACACTCAGTGCACTCTTAACTTAGTGTTAATTTTAAACTCACATTGACTATGCGAACTGCCCAGACTGGACGGTTGTTGACTGCGCCTGACGCGCTGTACGTAGTCGTTTGATTCGGGACTATCAAGCGACAGAGACTTCATTCGGAGATTCAGTTTCTGTCGTTGAGGACTGTGAGGAGCTGATATAAAATAGGACATTTAACATCATTTTTTTAATGCAATTTTTAGAGAGAAAAAACTTTTATGATTGTGATAATTTTTAATTAAAATTAAATATAAATATAGAGATTAGTTTAGTGGCACATGCAAATAAATGAAATTAAGGGTAAAAAAAATTACGGAAAGCAATTATAAGAAGAATAAAAACCCCAAGTTATGAAGAAAGATGCGATGAGGATGATGAAAAATTAAATAAGCATAAAATAAAAAGACTTCATACGTGAATTCTTCTTGGATCCACCGGAATCAGCTGAATCGACAGATTGACTTTGAGAACGAGCGTAGGAAAGGCGCCATATATGAGGGTCTGAGACAATAGCAAAAATGATGACTGAACTCCCACCAGCGTGACAGAAGAAATAACATTCGAAAAGTATTTCATTATACTGCATTCGACATATACATATCTTCACATACAGTGTACTTCATGTGAAAATGTGAAAAAATTGATGATAATGAAATTTGTATTGTAATGTCAATTTTGTTATGAAATTTCTTTGTTTTTGAATTGTGAGACGATTTGTATATACAAATATGTAATATTTGGTTTGTTGAAGTTCTTTCACTTGTTTCTTACTGCGTCAACCTATTGGAAATCGATCAATTCATATTTACTATCTATCCAATAAAAAGCTTCAGTACACGTTGATTCTATTACTAAGTTTGCTTTTCTGAAAGTGCTCACACTGGCGAACTGCCAGATAACCTTACGCAATGTTGTGTATCAAAAAGATTAGTTTGTTTTTGGAAATTGAATGCACTTATAAAATGGTTACACGGATGTAGTGTTCCGAGTGAAGCTAATCGTGTAATTACTTGTGTCATTAAATATGCAGTTACAGATCGCCTGTTGAACAATCTGTTTATACGCACGTAAATCATACAGTGACTACGTAAGCTTCAATTAAATTTCAATTAGAAGTGATATTAAATATAGGGTTTGACTCATACGAGAATTTATGTAAAATTTTTGTCATTATGTATTTTTAGTATAAATATGTCTTGCTCCACAAGTACCGAATTTCTAAAAGATTTTTCGGGTCTTTTTTTTAATTAAACATTCTAAAACGTTATCAGGAAGTTTGAGTCTATCAGGAACTTTGAGTCTAACAGGAACTTTGAAAAAACTGGGTGGACAAACAAGGATGGAATTAGTGCTGACATGAAGGGTTTAATTATATTGGTTGTAATAATAAGCTATAACACGATGAAATTAGTGCAGACATGTCACTGTCAGCACAACAATAATAAGAGTAATATTGATTAAATGCACGACAGAAAAAATAAAAACAGGGGATCGAACTACGACTTCCCTGAAGTTATTTTTCTAGACCATTGAATAAACCGATGTTCAAATAACATAGGTATGTATTTACTGAATGTGAATGGTGAATGCACGAGTAAAAACAATTGTGTAATGTTTATACTGTACATGTACAATAAACAACAAGTACAAATAACTTACTGATGATTCTCTCTAGTGTAATGTGAATGTTGAAACTTGGAAGTTTCGCATTTACTTTTCGAATGCATTCAGAGAGAAAATAAAAATTCGTAGAAGACAGAAAGAAAAGATAAAAGCATAGAAAAAATAAATTGAGAAAGAAAGTCAGAAGAAGAAAAAAAAACAACATTTAATGACATCTACATTGAGGGAAATAAAAAGTAAATAGAGAAAAGAAAAGGTCAGAAAGAGAGAAAAACTAAAAAGAAAAGAAAGAAATCTACATCATATTACAAGCAAAACAAAAATAGTACAACCAATCGATAAATTGATCGAAAATCAATTCAAGGTATGGAAAATGTACCCTATATACACGCACCTGAGATGGAGGAAGGCGGAACGTGCGGTGTTACTGTCAGGGAAGTTGAGGGGGCTCGGGTCGAACTTCTTTTGTGGGACAAGGAATTTAGGCTGTCTGCAGGATTAGGGCCGCGTTTGCCACTCAAATCTCCCGCTTGCTTCAAGAGTTGGTACACGGGATCCACGCGCTCTGCTTCTGCAACGAGGACCCGTGTGGCATGCACGTTAGATTTGTCATACATGAATATGATTTTAAGGAATTATTATTGCATTATCCCCTTAAAGTTATGAGTATGATTGAAAATATTATTTTTTTTGCAACTCTCCCACCACACCTTGAATTGAAAGGGATTTTATTTAATTTATTTTTTTTTTTAAAAAAATAATAAAAGATATAGTTTTTATTTTTTCTTTAACTGGTGGTTTAAGGGGGTGTCTTCGGTAATCTTAAAGGACCACGGCTTCGACCCATCATATAGTACATACTCTGCTCTTCTGGTGGGACGGCAATAGATGCACGTGCGGTTTCTATCTCGGATGCTGATTTCTGTCGGCGTAAGAATCGAGATTTCGGCTGCAATTGACAATGTCGCATTTCAATTTATTTATGTATTTTGAATTAGTTGAAATTTGTTAATTTACTAAAATCGAGGCGTTTGGTTTTTTTTTTTTTTTTTTTTTTTTTTATTTAATAACTAAAGAAATTAGGGTACTAAAAGGAAATATCTTTTTTTTATTATTATTATTAATAATTTTTGAAATTCCGGTACGCGGTCGTTTATTTTAATGGAATGCTACAACTATTTTTAGAGGTTGGCCAAACTATCTATAAAGGTTCTCAACCTTTCCGTTTATTGAAAAATCAATTTCAATCCACTTTTATTAATTAGATTTTGCAATCTTTTTTATCAAAAACAGTCAATTTCAGCTGAAATATGCAAAACCTATAATACCGTTTGTTGGCAACATTCAGGAAATTTTCCATTTACTTGGAAAACAATTCCCAGAACTCACTATTACTGCACTATTAAAATCGACCACTCACAAATAGTAACAGAATAATGGATTTACTTTTCAACACCAGTGAAAATGACTTGATAAAGAGTAAAGACAGACTTCATATATTATGCGTACCGAGAAGTACATTTATAAGCTTTGGAGGATTAAATTGATGTGCAACGCGTGCTAAAGCATTCAATTTATTGAGAACTTACATTACACTTGCCAGCTCCAGCCTGACAATCAACGTGCGAATTGTATTTACACAATTTGCATCTCATACCTTGACGAGTGTGGCCTGGAAAATTGACAATATTTAGCCAACGAAGATTAATGAGTCGATAAATGATTAGTACCTCGAAGTATTTCATTGCAAACATCACAAGCTGCAATTTTCTTGAACGTGTACTCGACGAACAGGTGCATATTTTCACCTGGTGAAATGGGCGATCCGTCAGCTCTGCTCTCCTTACGGTCGTTTTTCCTGATAAATTCCAAGTAACATTGCAGTAGGTGACAAGGAAATAAACTTTTCACAACTTACTTGCTGCCACTGGCATCTCCACCGCCCGTCTTAAGACTCTTAAATGCCTTAAGCCACTTACTCTTCATGCTGCCCGTGCTGGACGATGACATTTTCCTGTCTCTGCCATCGCTGGCATCGCTTCTGTCGTCCAATTTGGCTCCGAGCAACTCCACCTGATACAGAATGTACGTCACTGAAGCGCGCTCTCAACGCCTGCCGACGATTGATCGGGAGACAGCCACCATACGAGCAGTCGAGGGGACATGGGTTGAAACTTTGCTATCGCATGCAACCAGACTTCCCTCAAACGTTTGGGCTGCACAGAGTTTATAAGAGGTCGAAGGTCTGCACAAACTGTCATTTTAATGTAATTGAAAATTAAGAATGCGTTTAAAACCATTTTTAATATTTTTTTTAAAGTATGGAGTTGTGCAATAAAACAATGTTAAAAAAAGAAGAAAAAACGTTTGTTCAGTGATTTGTCTTCATTTTCTGTAAATTGATGTATGTACCAGTGGTACAGATTTTTAAAGGTTTAAAGTATTATTTTTTGAAATTTTGCACATAATTCGAAAAAATATTAATAATTTCCATAAAAGAATAGTTTATTTTTATGCTTGATTAATTATTTAATCTTTCTGAGAGCTATGCAGCCAAAATGCCAAAGGTTATGCACAGCGAAGTTGGAGAGAGAGAGAAAGAGAATGATAGAGGAGGTGAAAGAACAAAAGCCCCGCCTGGTAGCGCTTTCCTGGATAGCGTGACGCCCATGGAGGAAGCATTTATATTGCAATTACTTTTCCAAAACTTAGTGAGAAGGATTAATTTTTCTATTTCAATATTTATTAACTTACCTGAGCGCGCACAGCAGCCAGGTGGATTTGTTTCACTCGAAAATCGAATTGTTTCAAGCTGATATCCTCTTGCAACTCATTAGCTTTATTAAATAAATTACTTTCTACGCTTCTGCAAGCAAAATCTAAGTGTTATTTCTTTTCACTCACTTGCGCATGGTTTTGGTTGCAACAAATAATCCATTTGACGTCATACCGCCATTAATATTTAATCCTTTTGGATAATGTGCAACTAACATCATCCATTATCATTTCTTAGCTACTTTAACGACAAAAAAGTAATTGTACAAAATGTAATTAATTACTTTTTTAAATAATGGTCAAAAAATTTATTTATGTTGTTGAAATTCTGATTGACATTAATAAATATTGATCACAAATTAATTTAAATGAGCTAAATCATGATACAGTTTGCGGTAGCGAAATCCAGATCAGATTTTTCAAACTTTTCAAACTTTTCGATAATCTTCAGATAATTTTACATTTTCATATTTTTTTATATTTTTGCAACCAAATTTCTCTGTTTTATTAATGCATTAATTTACCTTTGTTGAATGCGTAAAGTTGTGTCTAATGAGTCCTGCAGTTGTCTTAACGTCACATGTAATTCGGTCATTTCTTTACGTAATGCATCATAGAGTGAACGACTTGTTGCCATGTTAGTTTTATCGATTAACACCTCGTTTGAGAATGATGGGATAATTTCAGAGTCCTAAATTAAATTTAAAAGTGTTAATAGATTTTTTATAAACACGCAATGCAGCCAATAAAGCCTTAAAGGCGAGATGGGCGCACTGGGATTATCGATTTGCTTCAAATTGCAATATACAATTTATTAGATCAATATGATAAAACGAGTTATTCGAGTCGAGAGGTCATTTAGAAGGTTTTGCTTTTGCTATTATTAGTTACCCATAACTTATAATAAGTTTAGTATAATATAAAAAGTGACTTTAAGCTTTTATATAAGAGCTTTGGATACTAAAATCCATCCTTTAATACTCTAGATATGGCTGCCTCTTGGGATGCTGACGACTTCGTGCTTCGGTGGAACTAAACGAGATTTCAGATGAGTCTCGTTGGAATCCGGGGTTTATTTATTTCTTTTGATTTTGTGGTCACGTGTTTGTGGCTCAGTGCAAACTATTTCATAATGCCACATCATTTTGTTTCTAATACAGTATACATCAACAACAACAACAGCAACAATGAAATATCAGGTTTTGTTATCTTTTAATTTACGCGCATTTATTTTTAGAAGAGTAATGGGAACATACATTTAAGCGTGTTTACCCTTTATTGTATAGACAGTTTAAGCGTTAGGTGTGTTAGTAAAGTAATTTGATTGCTTGTTGTACAAGAGATTTGCATTTGTGTCAACGAATTGCACTCATTTAAATCAGATAAAGAAGTCAGAAGGTACGTTCAACAACAAATTTCTCTATAAAATCTGAATAAAATAAATTTGTTTAAAATGTTGTTTAAAAGTATTGTCTAATTCAAAATATGGAGAAAGATTTGGAAAAGCAACAACTTTTGGTTGAGTTTTTACTTTTTTTATTATGATCTCTTTCAGACAATATACGCTTTTTGTTATTTATCATTCTTGTGACATGTTTTGTTAGTTTTGTTAGTTTTGGATGTTTTTATTTTATAGTTATTATAGTGTTACTTAAGCATCAGCTGCTGTTGGCAACATCAGCATTTGTTATGGAGTAATTTACTCTTACCAATTTGCAAAACACTCAACTCTTTTTTATTATACCGGTTATACCGGTAAGCTTATTTTGAACCCGTGATGCACTTAACTGAGTTACGAAAATTCTATTAATATAGCCAAGGGATGTTAAAGAATTGGAAATTCATATTTTAATTAATGGCTCGATACTGAATAACTCCAGACTCTGCCTGGAGGCAAACCCTGGTGGTGGCAACCCGCAACTACAGCTGATAGCAGCATTGACAAGCATCCAACATGTTTGTGGGCAAAGTTGCAAAAAATAGTGATAAAGACTCTAGTCCTCAGGTAGACTATTATGCAGTCTTAAAATATAATCTCGACTTGCTGTTGCCAACATAAAACAATTCATATTTTGCGCAAAGGTCAATTAGATCAACTATTTCAAGTGCCTGGAAAATCCCATTCACACGGATGATTGATTTAATCATCTGTCAGCGCCAATTTTCATTAAAAATAGTGTAGGAAATCTGTAAATACTTGAAAAATAAATGATACAAAAACTTACTTGAATATTTACAGAATCAGGTTCAAAATGAGGTGGTGTGAAATCATGATGGCAGTAATCCGGCGGTGCTTTTTCCACACCTAAAGATTTAATATAGTTGCTGAGGTCAGCGCGAGCAACCACATTCTTTGTTAACAGTCCCAAGTTCTCATATCGTTCTGTTTGTTCGTGAGCTTTAGCAGCTATAATATCGGCACAGTTGGTGATAGATTTGGTAACTGTAGCACTCAGGTCTAAGTAAATATCTTCCAATTCCTATAAAACATGTTTCAATCAGTTCGTGTGATTTTATGGACAAAAAAAATGACAAAAAAAATGACAAACGTTTAAAAGTTGAGGCAAAATGTGACAATGATATTCATCGATCATTGCGTTTGAAGCGTGAAGCTGCTGTACGTACGCGTTGTGACTAGAGTAATAGGCCGCTACATTGCCACTGGATTGATCGGTTAACAATTTTTGAACTGCTTCCGAATAATCTCTGTAGCACTAAAAAGAAATGAAATTTATGTCAATAACGTGAATGGGATTTAAATACAATAAAATTTCTCAATATATATATTTTTTGGAGGGATTTGCGCTAAATCCCATTTTTGATAAATCAGCCACTCTGTTTTCATCAATTTAATATTAAAGTTGGATCAATACTATAATTATTTTGGTAGTTTAACCACTAGCATGATAAAACTTTCTATGAGGTGAGTTACATTTGTAACGAGAACTGGGAATACCATAGCCAATTGGAGGCGAGCGGCAGATTCTCTTACCGTAGAAACAGTAGGAAGAAAAGCAATTGGAATTTCCAGTAATGCTGCTTAACTATCTGTGATCTAATCTAATGGGAACAGGTGATCATGATCATTGATCAGTATAAGAAGCCATTTCTATCTAAGAAATTTGATTATGGCTGCTCAAAAAAACAATGGCAGATAAAATTGATTGCCTGGTTTGTTTGGTAGAGCCCTACTGCAATTTTAATTTGTTTGTGTTTGTTCAATTACGTATTGTGTATTATTGTATAAATATTGATGTCAAATATTTACTGGAATTGTTTCACTGAGTACTCTAATAATTTAAGAAGGGAATTTATTTGTTGTTTCGCAGGTGCAAAGAAGACAGTAAATTCACACCAACATGTGTCGAGGGAAATATTTTAGTCACTTAAAATTCCATCTGCGAAAGCTACTTAATACTCTGCTTTAAAGGGTCAGGTACGTAAAAAAATTTATGTTTTTCTTTAATTGTTTCTAATGATGTTAAGGAAAAATCTATTTATCCCTGGGGGGAAAAAAAACCCTTTTTAGGTCGTCAAACTTGACTGGGAATTGGATAGTAAAGTGCTTGTGGCAAGATGTGAGGGTGATTTTAGTATTAGTATACGGTACACTGAAGGCATTTCTGGATTTTACCTGGTCTTGTGGGAATTCAGTGTATATTAGTCCATGTTAATTAGTATTATCATTTTATTCTGTTCAAAAATTAAACAGTTTATATGGTCTCTTTTTTTTTTTCATACAACAAATTTCAAATATTGTTTTGACTAATAGTAATGATGTTTTGACTAACACTAATGACGTTTTGACTAATAGTAATGATGTTTTGACTAACACTAATTATTTATTTACATGAATGATTACGTTTATTTTGTTTGTCGGGGGGGAAAAAATCACGTAGAGATAAATTGTAGTTAGTAGTTGTTGTTGTTTAGTCTTGTAGGATGTAATGGAGGTTCCAAATTGAAAGTGGTGTTGTTTTTCAGGAGCATTATGACCAAATTGTAACTTACATTAACTGTAGAACTACATACTGTAGTTTCAAGGTGGAAGCTACATATCACTTGGAAATCCTCAGCTTAAAACTTTATCTTTTTTAATGAACCAGTTATTAATTAATCAAGTAAACAACAATTTATTTTATTTTTATAAAAGGATTTTTCATTTTCTTGCTTTAAACTAACATTTATCCTGTTTACCTGTTAAATTTTATCTGGATATTTTAAATAAAGAAAAATACTATCGCACTATGCTGCAATAAAGTGATTGGTTTTGTTTTGCAATCCCAATTCGAATTCGAATGCACTTTGTTTGGTTATCATGGCTCGTGAAAAACGATCAAAACAAACATAGATGATATTTTATTCCGTGGTGAAACCATCAGGTGATATAAAAGCTATCTCAATAAAATGTGGAACGTGTTCGTAACAACTCACTTTGGTTCTTTATATTTTTATACAAACATAATATATGCACAGTTCAGTTCTTGAGCTGGATTATCTGGTTTTTTTTAATACATGAAACAATATACTTCTTGCCACTACTACCATTAGGCAAGTTCAATTTATATACATACGGTTAATCTTTGCCTTCAAGAACGACTCTTTATCTGTGTGCCTTGTGTGTCATTTTGCTGGCGGATATGAGTTTTTACGTTATCACTTTTAAACGTACTTAGCTTAAAGATTAATAAAGCAGCAGACTCACTTTTTTTACTCATAAATTTGTTTTAAGCAAAATTGCATTTTTGCATTTGTGATTTAAAATATAGATACCTTTCTATAAGTGTACGTACCAACATGATTTTTTAATGTAATTAGTGTTCTTACTTTGTTTAAAAGTTCTTCTGTCTTGTTGAGTATTGCTTCATAGTTTTCTCTATGGGAGAAAACTTTGCGGGATTGTACTTTCCGGTGAAACGTCCGTTCCAGAAGAGGTATACTAACTTGTCGACCTAATGTGCTTGCGATATCACTGTGGATCTGTGAATCGATTTCCACTTCTTGAAGAAAGGTCTCCCAACTTGCAAATAGGTTGTTTTGGTATAATGGTTTATCGCGCCTGAGTTCAGCATTACGTTTGCGGAATGTCTCTACAAGACGCTGTAATTCTTCTGCTTGTTGTTCATGGATGGTGGCCAATTGTTGTGCAAAGTCAGCAACTGCGGAAATAAATAGAGATAAAGCGAATTATTCAAACGACATTGAGCCAATCAGTATTAATCAGGATTTCAGGAAATTAATCCTTATTATTAATTTCTATTAGCTGTAAATTTATGCTACTTTTCACAATTTGGGTCATTAGTCAGTTGTATAGGAAAACATTACCGTCGCTTAAGCAGAGTAAGAGATCATGTGGAGACGAAGTTCTGTGTATATGTACGTGTGATAAGGAAAATTTGTTATTTTGTCATGACTTGTGTTGTCGTAAGGTAAAAAAATAAAAGAAATTGCTGTTTTTGAAATCTGAGATTTGCCAATTTGTTTTTAAAAAAGCAAATTGAGTAAAGAAGATCTTTTGCTCATTAATGCGGAAGATCATTAGAAGTCCTAGATTAGCCTTCAACATATATGATTTTTTTATTTATTATTTTCTTACTATGTAATGTCTCTCAGTAAAATCTTTACTCTGTTCTGCAATTATCACGTGATAAAGTATTAAAGATTTATGTGACAGCTTTGTTAATAAAACGTACTAAAAGGAATTTTAGATGTTGTAATCAGTTAAATTAAATATTAAAGTATGTTATAACATTAAAAAAATAAGTTACAATATCTTTTCGAGTAATTGACCAGTGAGAGCCTGTAGGATCACTTATAATAGAGATATGCCCTTCGTTGAAATTTTATAACGTATATTAGCTATTGATTGTGCTTAATTTGGCATGAGCTTGGCTCCAAATTGGTACGACCGGATAGACAAACAGAGCGTTTAGATAGCTGTGTACTGGTAAAATGATAGCTTTTTTGTATATACTTATTTTAGGGGTATTTTTTCTCAAGGTTTTTCTTCAGGAAGCTGCTTTTCATTAGCAAGCAAGCAAAATAGGCTATAGTATTACTTTCAGTTAAGAAGCTTATAAATAATAAACAGTAAGTCTAATGCTGTTATTATGTTTACTTGCACTGGTGCATTTGCATCTGAATTTTTATTCTCTCTTCCATTCTTGCATTATTAAGCATTTCATTTTTGAAGGTTTCACAATTTGTATACTGTACATATACGTATTCTTTTGTGGGGTTACATTATGTATTTATTTATTAAAAAAAAAAGAAAAGTAAACTGTCAATTTTCAAAATCTTAATGTTTGGTTAGCTTTAAAAAATGGTGCACAAGTATATTATATTTATGGGTTGAAAAAAGGTTCCTACAATGTGATATTCTATTTGAAGAATCGAAAGATAGACGACGCTTTTTTGAAGCAATTTATTGGTTGTTTTTTTTTTAACTGAGAAAATTGGTAAAAATTTTATAAATTCCTAACAAAAACTTATACTGTTAATTTTCTCACGACTTTAATTTATTTTTATAAAAAATAAATAAAAATTGCATTCATTATTAAAACGTTGTTGAAGCCTAGCTATATCCGCCAACTCGATTGAGGACCCATAAATTATTAAGGAATGCCTTAATCACCCTTTTCGCTTTCCCTGTGCTATCTCAATTCAGTTTTTGGATGTAAAAGCCTTTAAATTTTTTTTCTCATTATACTTTTACATCTTTTTTTTAGATTAAAATTTGAAATTTTAATTACGTTTTCCATTGACCGACCATCTTTATTATAAACTCACTTGTTGACTGCACAATTAAACTTAAAACTGTTGATCTTTGTTGATCACCTTTAAATCCTCACCGCTTTAGTTGTTTAATAAAAATTTAATAAAAATCCTTGCATTGTGACCTTTGTGATTAATGAAAACAGGATTGTAGCCAATGTTTATGGCGTTTTAATCGAGACAAAAAGGAAAATCGTTATCGCACTCGAGCTAATAGAAACACAAAGTAAATAACGAATAGTTTTAAATAGAGAGAGACACCAAACCCTAATAATGTTTGGCTCTCATAAACTGGATCAAAGTGACAGGTAAACCATTACGATACCAAATAAGTGGGACATAAAAGGGCTTACATTCTTGCCTTGTTGTAACCATAACCTGAGCTAATGAAAGTCACTGCTATGGCAACAGGCTGCAGACCCGACCCGACCCGAGCCGAGCCGAGCCGAGCCGAGCCGAGCCGAGCCGAGCCGAGCGACACAGCGAAAAGGCGAAACAGTACAGTACAGTAGTTATCTCACAAGTAAAAATAAGAGCGAGAAACACAATGGGTTTGTTGATGCTGATGGACAAACTGCTGCTGGTTTTACTGCTGAATAATTGAATTTATCCAGGCATTTCCTGTTAGTTTTCCTCACACCGAGTGAGGAGTAATGAAAAATGCATCTAGTCAATTTTTCATTTCCATAAGACTTGTTTATAGCGGCTTGTTGCAGTTCTGCTTTTACAGTATTTTTCCTTTTACCGGTGCAAATCGATAAGTGGGTCAGAGTAGACTCTGCTATGCTATATATTTTACGGTAGAAAAGGCCAAACTGAGCTCAGGACATTTTCTATAAATAAATGAACAAGCAACAGGAAAAGAGGAGAAGAGGAGAAGAAGGAAAAAAAGTTTGCAAAAAAAAAAAAATTTTTTCTTCGTCCAAAAGTTGGAAAAATAAAGGGCCTTGCACGTAGAAGGGCTTACCTGTTTTCACCACGTGGAAAGTGAAGGTGTGTTGAGTCTTAAGGGGCTCGTTGCAGGCCTTGGAGGCGGCGTCGCGCACGCCAAACTCACGGGCCATTTGTCATTACACGTGCACTTGTGTGGAGTTTTACGAAAGCCCCACCTTGGCCTTGTCTACTGAGCTCAGGATATGGGACGCGCGCGTGCGCTGCCACTCAACTCTACTCTCTGTGCGTGTGACGTCAGCTCGATGAAAATAGTCCGAAGCGGTAACAGTTACCCCTAGTGACGCACACGCTTCTAAGAGCATTCCATGGTGTCTTTTGATACACTCATCACGCCTACGTACAGCACCAGGGAGACGCCTCGGGATCCTCAATACATGATTGCATTCAAAGTAACAAAGGTCAAATAACAATAATATTTTTTTAAATTTTTTTTGAGAAAAGATGTAATAAAAAGAGCTGCTTGGACTTTTCTAATTTCATTTGTGGTTCTAATTTCATTTGTGGTTCTAATAAATGTGTCTTTATGGCGTATACACGTTCCGTGCGAAAATGTAATCAGTTGTGATTTTTTTTATTATTATTATTTTTTTTAATAATACTAGTAATTATTATTGTTTTTATTATTTTTGTTTAAAAATATTTTGAAATTTATATTGGCATTTTTAATGGTTTTCATGTTAACGTTGAGGAAAATTGAAATACGTGTTTCTTTCTTTTAATGTCAATAATTTTAAAGGTAAACTTTTCGTGTTTGTTCAAAAGGATTAAAGGAATGGAAATTTTTTTTCTTTTTCTGTGCCATTGTAACTTTTATCTCTTAACCAAAACAATTTTTTTAAAGCAATAGTTATGAATGCAGAAAAGTTAAATAAATATTTGAAAAGATAGATAGTAAAACTAAAAACACTCAAGTTTTTTTTTTTTTGTTGTTTTTCCTCTTTTTGCAACATGACATCATTTGCTACTATATTTCTTACTATCTTCTTGAATATGAATCAGTTATTTAAATAGATTTTAATCTTGCTGACCTTATTTGATTTCTTTTGCTACAATTATCACCCGGATAATGCACCCACAGTGATTGAATTCTACAAAATCTGCAATTTTTTTTTGCATTGGATAGTGTGAAATTATGTGCCCCATTAATGTACCCCCAAGGGTTAAATGTTACGACTATTAAAAAATAGGCAATAAAAAATCACTATCTACCTTAAAAAAAATTCATCATGTGCATCTGTGCGCCAAGTCCTAGCTTTCGAATGTGCATCTCATTTATCAACAATCAAAGGACTCATTTCATGTTCTGAATTAAGACCTAAAACCAGGAACTTTTGACGTCACAATAACTTGAAAAAAAATCAAATAGAGTTTTTTAAATAAGTTTTTAATTAGTAATAATAACAAACTCAGAATTGTATTTGTGAACTTGGCCTATATTATTTTAAAATTAATGATATGATGCCGTAATAACTAACTTCCTCATTATCAAATATAATTAACAGGGCATAATTTATTAATATTAATGTAAATCACTTTTAATTGTCGACAAAATCTAATCAAAAAACATTGCCTGGAATTTACCACCTAGCAAAAAAAAATGGTAGGAAATTGGCCCAAGGATAGAGATTTATAGAAATTCTAATATTAATCCTTAGACTATATACAAGATTGTGTTTCTCTAAAACATTAATTTGGCATAAATTATGCACACAACCTCAACATATTTTTTGAGCTGGGAAATTTCTAGACAAATCAAGAAACAACAAACAAATAAATTTGAATATTATATGCATGGGTAGCACTAAGAAATGACGTATGCCTGTCATCTCCTGGATGATGCACGAGTCTATATTTAGTCTGTCAGGGGACTTTATAAACACTGGAATTGTTAGTAATGAGCAACTTCCGGCCAATCAGAAAGACCAGGAGGAGAGTCCGAGACTAATAATGAGGGTTGAAGGTGTTTAAAGTGAAACTTTATCACCTCACCAATTCTGATGAGTTGGAAAGAGGAGGAACTATGTGCTCGAAGATTAGAATTCAAACTGGATGACGTCACATGTCGCATGTTGTATTCACGAGCCATTGCTATTGCTGGCAGGGTGGAGGATGTGGGTGAGGCGATCCAGTCGATTATTTCTTGGGCCGGGAAAATCACATACATGATGGCTGAGTCGACACCGTTGACTCCATGGTGTCGACTGACGACATTTTAGGACCCTTCGTGCGCCCCCTGACACCTCATCCTTGCAGCTCTCAAAATATGATGCAGATGAGTGCCAGATGGGTAATTGCGAAAAGAGGGAAAGATGTGAAAGGGTTAAATAAAGAAAAAGCATATTTATTTTATCTGCGTTTATTTAAGCTGGCGGTTTTCGACAAAGGATGTTTAAATATTTGCACTGAATAAAATAAAATAAGAAAACAGAAAATAATGATACAATAACACGAGTGTTGGTTGAGCTGTTTACGTCTTCAGATTGAATCAATAACTAGAATAAAGGTTCTGTCAATATTTTGTGCATTGACTGAGTTTCATAATAAACAAGGGAAGCATCTCACCTTTAACCGTTCTATGGTATGCGAAATGTAAATAAAGGAGGAATAAAAGATGAATTGATGAGACTGCTGCGCTGATGGTGACACGTTGCGAGTAACCAGTAGTTCGAGAAATCATCACCCCAACCTGAAAAGGAATAATCGAAATTAGAATATGGGATGTTTTGGTACTCTCCTCGTATAATAATCGAAATTAGAATATGGGATGTTTTGGTACTCTCCTCGTATATATTATGCAAATAACTAAATTTTAAATGACGTCACTTTTGACTTTTACAAAATTTCATGTGAAAATTTAATAACTGCACTTTAAAACTTTTTCACATCTTTAATACCATTTTAAGGGCTGAAAATCCACCAAATATTGCCCAAATAGAATAAAAGAATACGTGCGAATGGATCAGTGTTCCCAATAAAAGAACTACACAGTGACCGGATAAAGCGTAGCCCTAAAATATATAAATATTCGTAAAGATTAAACAATAATAATGATGAAATAACGTTTGGTTTACCATAAGAGATAATGTTTGGAGGTATGAAATTTGTGAGTTACACAAGTACGCTATTAAATATACAAACGACGACGCTCCAAACCAGTAACCAAAGCACACAGCAAATGCGGTGCCCATTAAGGTACCTTCTCTCTGCTCCAAAGATATTCATAAGCAATGAACAAATAAATTATTAATCAATGCTCATTACTTATACCACATGTTCAGCAGTTTTCATTCCGAATAAAAGCAATGCGATCAAAGTGAGGACAAGCATCAATGGTCCATATAACTCTCCTATTAACTGTAATTTAAAAATAATTTAGACGACTTATACGTATTAATATTGATACCACTTGCCACTGGTTTTAAATTTAAAGAGAATTTCGGAATCAACGACTCCATTAACCTTTAATGAAAAAATAAAACGATAAATAATAATAATAAAACATTTTTTGACATTAAATGCGCGCCTTGTTAGTAATTCCTTTGGTTCGACGTGAAAATATGGTCTTAGTATGTCAATATTTCCATAAACGTTGAATGCTTTCTGTGCATGTTCTCTGCTCTGTTGCAGAACCTTAATTTGTGAAAATAAAAATAAATATTCTATCAATAATTTTATTTTAATACCGGATTAAATCAACATACAAAACTTGTTACATGATCCTTCATATTATACAGCATGGCAGAGCGATCGTGTAGGTTTTTGTCATCATCTTCTGAACCAATAAATATATACATATTAGAGTTGTTCAAATTCTGATGTTATTCTGATTTATCACCTCTTTGTTCTATGTCAATTATAGCGTCTTCATTAGACTGCTTTTGCTCGTAAAAATCCATTTGATCAGTTGTTACTGTAGCTCAACGTATGTTTACAAAAAAATTACGGTTAGGATAGTCATTACATCTCAAATAATCATTATGCGTTGATAATTTATGACGTCAGTTTTAACCGCTCTCAATAAAAGATACTCTAAACGTCTAAAGCTGCGGATTGTCTCTGATTGGGCGATTGGTTGGACAAGATGTAATGAAAACCCGAAATGTTCGTATTTAAATCTAAATTAAACCGGAGCGAAATTCGTTGTATTTAAAGTTTTATTCTAGGAAGATCTACTATTTCTTTATTTCAAAATAAAAAGTTTAAAAGGACTAATTTTTAAACCTTACATAATCCATTATAGTCGAGTAAAACCATTTTTCAAGAGAGAAACGTTTATAAATCATCATCTTTTCGACCAACCGGACCTTGATAATGGCAATAATACCGACAGATTGAATCTTATTTATATCGCACTAAAAACGGTTTAAAACCAAATAGAAACGCCAGAAACTGCTAATATGAACACAGATGACGATAATTCCAGTGAAGACGAAGACTTTACCTATGAATCCGAATCAGACAGTTCGTTCGCTATGGAGGTATCAAACTAATTTGTAAAGGGAACTGTTGAAATTCTTATATAATATTGTGGAATAAAAATAACACAGGACGTGTTTGACGACGAGTTCGAAACTATGTCGAGCGAAACGAGCACGGACGACGATGTGGAAGAGATAGAAGTCGATGTTGATGAAGAGACTGTAGAAACTGAAAATGTTGTGGTGTTCGTTGAAGAACAGGAAGTTGTAGCTGTTGACCCGGTAGAAGCACCTGAAGCTCCTTGCACACCTCCACAAAGTGACAATAATAAACAATATCAAAATATCTTGTCGCCTGAAAGTGATGGACAAGTAAACGATTTATTTTTACTGTTGAAATTTGTATAAATGAGTGAATTTTAATTGTTTCAGACCTGTACTATTTGTTTCGAAACGTGGACAAATTCGGGAAATCATCGCCTATCTTCATTAAGTTGTGGTCACGTGTTTGGTTATTCCTGCATCAAAAGGTGGTTGTCGCGAAAAGATGCTCGTTGTCCTACGTGCAACAGCAAATCGAAATGCAACGATATTCGCGTCATTTTTGCTAGTTCTTTAACCGTAAGATTTCACACAATTATGTAATTATTATTATACTCATGAAATTTTATTATAGGCTTTGGATACGGCTGAACGTGATAGAGCTTTGGAAGAATTACAGAAGGAAAAAGAAGGGAGAAGGAAAGCTGAAATTGAAACGGCTCAGCAGCGTTTAAAAATACAGTTACAAGAAGAGGAATTAACTCGTCTTCGTCAATTGCTGGACGAATCAAAACGCGTTGACTCTATCGCGGTTCAGAATAACCGGAGAGAAAATGCGAAGCCAATGTTCACTTTCGACAGGGCCATTAATGTGTGCGAAGCTGGAGAAAGTCGTGTCATGACTTATGCCAGTTATTCAAATTTTTTAATCGTTTCTAAACAGATGAAAGGCACAGGACAAAATTATGGGTACACCAAAGTTAGTACCAAATGAGATTCGGTTTTATTAAGCGAATTAATTAAATATCTTTTACGTTGTAGTTGAATGGCTATTTGAATTGGAGTTCCCAAAGTGAAATTGTGTGTCATTCGAAGCAAATACGTGATCTAGCCTTCAATCCGTTGAGACCGGATGGCATGTTGCTTACAGCTAGCACGGATAAGTCTCTGTGCCTGAGCAATGTGTATAATAATAACATTGCGCAACGGTATCTAGTGGAAGCGCCCGTGTGGAGCTGTACGTGGAGTAGAGTTAATGCATCCCAGTTCTATGCTGGCTTACAGAATGGGAAAGTCTTAATGTTTGATACTCGCAACACGAAATCCCAAATTCAACAATTTTCGCCTTCCAACGGCGCACATCACCCGAACATTTCCGTAGTGTACGTCGATCCACAGCCTGCATTGCCATTTAGTTCAGGAGGCTTGCTTGTTGGTCAAATGAGCCAAATATATTTTCTAGAATTTACGCCTACTGGTAGTAAAGAGCACGTTCTTCCAATTAAAGGTAGTAATTAAACTGTTTTTTCTTTTTTCTATATCTAAAATTTTAACTTTTTTTTGTTTAGGGAACTTATCAGCTTTGACGTTTGATTATAAAACCCGACAAATTTTAGCATCTTTCCGTCCTTCGAGTCAAAATTCCCGAATACAACATAAGGTTTACAAAATTTATTTATGTTTTTAAAAATATTTCTATTAATTTGTTTTTGATTAGCTTTGTGAGCTGAAGTCTGAAAATAGAAGTTCGAATCCATCGGTAATAAACACTGTCCGTTCTTGCCAGGTGAATCAGACTTTCGAAGGTGGCACAAAAATGTCACGCTTAAGCCGTTCCGCACTCATTCCTAATTTAAACAAAGATTCAGGATTGTTAGCTTGTGTGGGCGATGAAAGCAAAAATGCAGTAAGGATATTAAATTGTAATCAGTAACAATATTTCTTTTACAAAAAATTGAATTTTTTTTTAGTTACTTGTTTGGAACGTTGAAACTGCTGAAATAACACTCGAGTTACAACTACCGTCTTTAGCTGATGTTTGTTTAGTTGGTAACGGTGATAAACAACAATTGGCGTGTTTGACGAATAAGTGTGCTAGTTTCTTCAACTGCTCTGCAACGAATTAATGTTTTCTTCATAATTTAAATTACAAAATATAAATTGACGGTGACTAAAATTTATATATTCCTCATGTTGAGGTTTTGAAAACTTACGATCCATATGTTAATTTTTAAAATAATTTTATTAACCTTTCTTTAAATTTTATTTTAATTTCTTTATTTTCTTTTTTTTTTTTACTTTTTTGGTTCAAGCTTTGTACACTCAATTAAAACATTCCTACAGAGAAACTTTATATACACAATCACTCATTCTTTAACTTCTCAACTCTACCATGTATATTCCAACATACCAACATGATTAAAGCTGTTATTACTGAAATAACTTCTAATAAAATGAAAACCGCACCCCAGTTATGGTATTTGGCAATCAAACTGAACGGAAGACCCGCCATAACACCACCCACTGCAACAAAAAAAGAGGAAAAGTCTAGTAAAACTTATATTAATTGTATTTTTTGTATTTTTTCATTACTATTTGCAGCTAATGCCACAACAGCGTGTGCTGTGCCACTGAGATGAGGTGGTGTAGTTTCTGCAGCGACAACGCCAAAGATTGAGATCGATCCGTACATACAGGCACCCAACCAGAAGCCAGTAGATGTGATGAATAACTGTAAATGAGTTGTAATACCTTATGTAAGATTTCTCGGTCTACTTACTTGAGTCGAAGTTTCATTGACCCAGAAAATGAAAACATGAAGTCCGATTGCTAAGCCGACGGTAAACGCAAATGCAATTGGCATTCTTGGACTTCTGTTGGGATTGTGTGGTCTTGACATGAGCCAATCGGTGATATAACCTGACGCGACACCACCAACGAAACCACCAGTCTCAAGACTACTGGTAAAAGCACTTCCTAAAATTTTTTTAAATATAAAATTAAATGAAAGATTTTACTCGGTTTGATTTTTTATTCCTACCCACATACTGTGACTGGTTCAGATCGTCATGCAGATACATTTGACCCCAATCAACCGCACTGGTTTTCACGCAGTACACAACCATGTAGCAAATACTTAAAAGCCATAAAAATGGGCTTTTGATTATATCCCTCCATGTATCAGTACCTAAAAAAAAAGTTAATTAATAGGTACTAGAATGGTATTATTTGTTTTCGTACTTGCTAATTTCAAGTCTTTTTTGGATTCTGTAGCGAAGCTATTCCATCCTAATTCAGTTGGCGAATCGACAACATACAACAGACAAATCACAGAAAGGCCAACAGATAATGAACCTATTCTTATCAAATCAATCCTATTATAAAGTCATCTTATTAAGTATTTTGTTGTTTTTTTTTACCGGCAAAGACTAAACTTGCTGGCCATCCATAATTCAAAATTAAGTATATTGCGAGAAATGGAGTTATTGCACCCGATACATTAGTACTGGCCGAAATAACGCTCCACCACGTTCCAAATTGGTCGGGTGAACTCCACTAAAAATAAATAAATACATTAATTACCGTAATTAAGTTTAAAAAATATAACGTTTACATGACGTATAACTTTTGCAGCTGCCGGCCAGCCTGCTCCTTGGCCAATTCCGTTTAAAAACCACAATAAAACTTGAGTAGACAGTGAAGTTGATGATGCGTACAGAATTGTTACGGCACCACTTAAAAACAAACCGCTTGAAAATAAAATACGAGCCGACACTCGATCGGATAGAATCCCACCTAGAAATTTACTGATTGCAAATGCCAGGTTTTGTGAACTGGCAATGAGACCTGAAAGTAAAATGAATGACTCAATTGATGAATCATAATGGGGCGGTAGTTTTAAAATAACCTGCATCATTTTTGCTTAATCCAGCATCCATGAGAGCGGGAAAAGCCATCGAAACACTTTTCCGATTATAAGCATAGTTCGCGTACCCGATGAAGAGTAAACTGAATATGGTTTTTTGGGTTTTAGCAAAATCGGTAGCAACCATAGCTAATTTCTAAATTGGTACATCACACTGGATTAACCAAGTATGACCTTCAGTTAGTACGGCAGTAGAATCCTGCTGAAAAGATGGCACTATGGCATCACTTCCCATCTCAATGCGGCGCCACCAGCTCCAGGTATATGTAATCCATTGCATACATAAGATATACAAATAGTGATGCTGATCGATTAGGTGCTCCTGCTTACTCAACAGAAAGTGCAGCCAGTAGCAGACGAAATCTCTTACAATTTGATTATTTTCCACAATTTTTAAAAGGTATTTTTTATTAGTTATTTTTATTACAGTATATTACAACATATTTACTAATTCTTCCATCACTAAAATGTGAATGGAAAAATTTGGCACATAAATAATGATGAATTTTTAGAAAATCTGATAATTTCGAAGTCAAACTATCAAATAAAACCATATGTGTCACCAGTTTTAAATCTATTCCAGAAAGCCATTTGTTAGGATTTGCATAAAAGATATCCGATTCATCTTGATAATTTGCAACAAACTTCAAATTCGGTTCACACGACAAAAATCGCAGTGTTACATTACGATGAATGTGACTGTTAAAACGTTAAAATGTGACTGTTAAAATTTTTAAATAAATGAATTTTTAAAATAATAATTAATTGACCTGTAAGCAGGTGTCGAATGACACGGCATCAGAAATAATACATTCATCTTTTTGTCTGGAGTTTCTTCAGATGCTAGGTACTGCATTGCATCTAAGGTGCCCCTTTGATGAAACATCCCAAAATATAAAACTAAAGGAATGTTAGTTATGAACAAAAGGAAAATTATACAAGTTGGCTTCCTAAAACATAATAAAAATTAAAACCCAAAATTATATTTTTACATTTTTTAAACTAACCAATAACCGGTGCCATTGTTTCGAACACCATTATTTAAAACTTTTAAATAATTTCCTATAATGCATGCGCACAAAGGCACAATTGGCAATATAAAACGAAATTCTTTATGACCCGAAATACTAAAAGACAAACAAAACTATATCCAATTGTATTCAATATTTTAAGATACGCCCATTACATTAAAATAATAAAGATTTGAAAAGTGAATTCCAAAAAAAGACAATTACACAGACACGTCATAAAATAATAGTAGGCCCTGCTACATATAGCTGATGATGTTGCAGTCAAATGCAACGAAGGCCCTACTATTATTTTATGACGTGTCTGTATAATTGTCTTTTTTTGGATTCACTTTTCAAATCTTTATTATTCAATATTTTGTTTTCAACGACCTGTAAACGCCTATAATCCAAGCACAGAGGATTTGTAGAAATAAATGATGTCGATTTCTCAAAGCACACACTAAAGGCAGCATATGAGTAGTCAAAACAGTGGGCAATCCTTGAGTCAAGTACCAATGCCACGGATGGGTGCCGTAATGGCTACTTTGATTAGATAAAAAATTAAATTTGATAAAATTTACTGGAGTAACCAAAACTTGTCTGTAATATATATAATCCAACAAAACTTGAAGAGCCAATGCGAGACATCTAAAAATTAAAAATTAGTAATAAATATGATTATATTAAAAATAACTTACCCAGTTTTCAAATAATGATAAATTAACTGCTCAAACGAGTGCCTAGCATTTTTCCAAGCTTCAATCAAGTAATAAACACTTAGAGGGAGCCAAACTATGGCTGATGTTGGTCGTATAATCACGGAGAGCGCGGCAAATATCAAATACCTTGAAAATACCTACTTTATTGTCTTTAAATTGAATTATTTAATTTATATTAACCGACTTGAAATGATTATTGGTTAGGTAATAGCGTAAAGCAATGATAATCAAAGCTGTTTCGATTGTGTTGTGTATTGTGCGACTCGTACAGTAAAATAGAAACCAAGACGAGGATAAAGTGCCCGCTGTCCACAAAACAGCACCTTCCCCATATAATATTGATGCTATTTTACATGTGTGTAAATAGCCAATAGCTGAAATTACTGCTTGAATAAGCCGAGGTGTGTAAATCTGTTAATAAATAATTTAAATAAGTTATTTAAGCACTCTAAATATTTTTTACTTTTCGTCTACCAGTAAACGAACATTGTCCAAATCGAAAAAAGCAAGGATTTTATAAAAGACCGCAATAAATAGTGGATAAGCGGAACTTCGTATACCTTCCTTCCATTCCCAGGTGATTTTGCCATATCTATGATAAATATACAGTAGAATTAATACATCTGGTTTAAGTCAGCAAACTGCTTACTTGCCCAAAAACTATATGATGAGCTATTTCTAGCGACTGCCAGTACTCATCAGGTACAAAACTTGTTTGAATTAACACTATACTTAGCACATTTAAGGCCAAAAACCAAAAAAATAACCTTTTCTTCATGAGATTTCATGTTATACAGTCAAACCACGGAAAAACTAATGAAGCCACAGCTTAAAACGCCGCCATGATATAAACATTCCAAGTTCCAACCCAATGTAACCTCCGGGGCTAAACTAAAATTATTTTTTAAATAACAAAAAAAATAATTATTTTGTAAAAACAAAACATAAGTTGAATTAACAAATTTTAAATTTTTAAAGAAATAGTCTTACACACATTTTAACAGTAGATGTCACTAGATGAGTAGTCGCCAAAACCGGGCGCCAAGTGACGATGATCATATCACCTGCTTATGGGCTTGCGTTAAATGTCACTCAATTTACAGGTCAATTTCATGGATAAAACGTAATCAAATCATCAGAAATTAACGCAGTTAGTAAGGCGCGCGAAAGGTGGAAGCTGAGGGGCGTGGCACTATAAAACCAACATTTCAGTCAGATGGAGGAACAACATGTGTCCACTCAGCTGATAGCTAAAGAAGCTGTCGAAAAAAAGGACAAATTGTGCGGTTACTTATACAGATTGGCATCGAAAAGTTTGATGAAAACGAGCAAACGACGTTGGTTTGCATTTTCCGAAAATACGTGCAAACTTTATTATTATTCCGCACCCCACGAATCAAACTGTTTGGGTGAAATCGATATTTCAAGTGCCACATTTAGCTTTGAAGTAACGAATTTGGAACGTCCAGGGATTTTTTTCATTAGGTAATGACAAAAATATGATTGGTGGTATTATATTTCAATACATTATCAATCTAGATTATAATCTACTTGTTTTTGTTGAAACAGAAAACACCTGCTCGATAAAGGCACTTAATGATTTAAATAAAGATTTAATTTAATTTATTCTGTTTTAGTACTCCCGATAAGCAGTATGAATTGGAAGCAAATGATAGGCAAACTGCTCTTTTTTGGCTGCAAGAATTGCAGTTGAAGCGTAAAGAATTTTGTAGAAGACGAAATTCAAATTCGATGAGTGATAAATTTAGTCGTGCGCATTCATTTGGAGTAAGTTGAATTTTTAAAAGACAAAAAAAAAATGTATACATTTTAATACTTTTCTTATTTTTAGAGGCCCGAATGCGGTCTTTTGCACTCTAGTCCTATAAGTTCAGAACCGAGTTCGGTGGATGTTGCTGTATCTGCAATTTTCTCGCCTGTTTCTTGTCCCAAAGGAAATGTCGGCGAAGAGTCTGCAGACTCTAAAAGAACATCTAGAAGTTGGTCATTTAACAGCATAAAAGATCAAGTCGTTAATTCAGTTACTAATAGAAACAGAATTAATGATGATGACGGGGTTCTGTCTTCATCACCTGAATTAGATACATTGCCACGGAGAAAGAGATCATTTCAATTGAAATTTTCTAGACCAAAAGTATAATTTAAGGAAACTAAAATGATATTAAGTAAATATTTTTTCTTAGTCAGTTGAGAAAAATACTCCATCTAAAGAAGTACCGACAGTTATGAAAATTGATGATGACATCGCTGCCAATAGAGAAATAGTTTATATTTTGCAATCGCAAGTCGATTATTTGACCCGACAAAACGATTCATTGTAAAACAGATGCATTTAATTAATATTTTTAATGATTTGAAATTTGAATTGATTTTTTTTTTAGATCTAAAGCCGTAATGAACACTTACAGCGAGCAAGAAGTGAGTAATCAAAAAGATTCGGAAATATTCGAGCTGACTCACATACTACGAACTAAAGAAAGGGAACTGCAGGACCTGCAGAATCAATTAGAGTAATTATTGTATATTATTCAGTTATTTGATTTTATTCATTTTTCTAAGTTTAGTCAAAGTAAAATAGATATCCGGAATGCAAGTGAACAATTAGATATGTATCAACAAACCATTCAAGTTAAAGATGAACTCGTTGTTCAGTTGACGAATCAAATAGGTCAACTTAATCAACCCCAGCCATTTATTCGGCAAGACATGAAGGGAAGCACAAAAAATCTAGCGATGGAAGATGATATTTCACACTTTAAGGTATTATTTGTTGTTGTAGGTTGTTAGTTTAATGAAATACATATTACAATAGAAATTTTTTTAAATATTTTTTTTAAGGATTCATTGCAAGCCTATCAAATGCAGAATAAATTTCTAAATAAAGAAATTCTCGAATTGAATCAACTCAGAAAAGAATCGGAGTCGAGAGAAGAACATCTCATAATGTAAATTTAGTTTTAAAATCATATAACTATAGTTTATTAATTCCTGTTGTATTTAGACGCTGTAGTGAATGGGAAGCCAAATATTACCAGATTAAAAGTAAGTATTTGCTCTTACTCAATGATCTACACGTGCCAAGAAAAGACGACGAACAAAGAGGAATGCAGGATGTTGTGAAACAGCTACTGGAAGATGCTTTATCTCAACCACAATCAAATTTTAAAGACATAAAGAATTTGCAAAGTGATTTTGATGAATGCGGTTTTGCTAAGGTCAAATATGACGAAGACTCTATCGAATCAATGGCGTCGAATTATCAGAGGCGCTGCGAGAACCTTACGAATCTAATCGAAGACGCAGACGACAAGCTATTACACAGTCAATGGGAAACATATATTTTAAATATTGGCGATAAAGGTTTCTATAGAAATCAAGAAATTAAATCACTCGTACGTTTAGGAATTCCTCTTGAACACAGGAGTAAAATTTGGATGAGGTAAAAATCGGATCAAAATACAAAAATAAAATAATTGTTTCAATTTTTTTTCCAGTTGTATTAACGTGTGGGTTAAACCAATCAAAGATAAATTCAAGCCTGGATATTATAACTCGTTATTGTCAACTCACAATGATGTTTCACGTCTAGATCCTGCTGCTAAACAAGTTAAATAATGAAATATATAATGCATTTAGATTGCTTATAACCGTGGCATTTTTTTGTTAGATTGAACTTGATTTGCTTAGGACGTTGCCAAACAACAAACACTACGCTACGCAACATTCAGATGGAATTCCTCGATTACGCCGAGTTCTATTGGCTTATAGTTGGCATAATAATGAAGTCAGTTATTGCCAAGGTCTTAACCGATTAGCTGCAATTGCGCTGTTATTTTTGAACGAGGAAGATGCATTTTGGTGTCTCGTTGCCATAGTTGAGTGTATCATGCCAGTGGGTTATTACAGCAAGACGCTGATAGGTGCATTGGTCGATCAACGTGTTCTGAAGGATTTAGTATCTGAGAAGTTGCCGAGACTTCAAATGCATTTTGATGCGCATCGTGTTGATGTGTCGCTGTTCACTTTCAATTGGTTTCTCTGCGTGTTTATTGATGCCATTCCGCATAGCGTGTATCTGCGCATATGGGACGTGTTTTTCTACGAAGGGTCTAAAGTAATAACATAATAAATGTTAAGATAAAGAATTATTTATTAAATCATCTTTTTTAAGGTTTTATTCCGATTTGCGCTGGCATTTTTCAAGATGCACGAAGAAGAGCTACTTCTTTGCAACGATGTCATGAAAGTTAGTCGGTTCTTCCGTTCGGCTGCCGAAAATTTGACGGAAGTTAAACGATTTACTCATGTAAGTAAAATTACAATCGTTTTATTTTTTCCCCAAAACAGAAAAAAGTTTAATTTTTTGTGTTTTTTTTGGGAGCATTTATTTCAACAATAAATGTTTACATAATTTTTTAATAAGGAAAATCAAAAGCCCCTACAATCTATTATAGAAAGATACATATTCAGAACAATAATACCGTTGCTTTCGTATTTAACCAAATAATTTTGTCATTAATTCAATGCAATGAGAAACTGTTATAAAACTTTTTTGATAAATTGAAAGAAACTTGAGCATTCAGCATCGTTCTCAACCCTCTTGGTCCAAAATATTTCTATAATTAGAAACTACACAAACTATTCATAAGTATTACTACAGGAAATAATGGTTGAACGTATAAATCTATTGTTTATTAGCGGATGTTTTGCGGAAAAACATTTTTTTCTTAGGATAAAGTGGCTTCTTTTCACCTCGCTTCTTGTGGCCCTTTTCTGATTTACCTTTGGTTCTTTTTTGGTCCAATTTGCCATTTTTGTTATGCATGTTAGCTTTAGGAACCACAAAACGATCTTTGGTGCTAATATCGTGTTTTCTGTTGTTGTTATTATGGAGAGGTTTGTGTTCTTGGGTCTAAATCATTTAAAAATAAAAATAATTATTGTTTTTTTAGTACTAGGTGTATAAAATGACGTTTTTAAACGTCGCATTTTGAAATTCTAATTTCGCATTCTAATTTAATCGTAATTACGTCATTTAAACCACTTGAGAAGATTGCTGATTAAACTGAAATATTTCTTCACTTGATTAACCAAGCAGAAAGGACTATTTTTCTCTTCGTTTGAAACAAAAAGCAGTGAAAATGCAAAATTAAATGATTTCAAAATGTGAAAATTCTTGTTTTTTTTCCTTCACTTTTTGCGGTTGTGGCGCATCAAATTCAAGATTCTGAAGTTGTCTGTCGTTTGTGGCTATTCCATGTCCGCGTTTTTTATTATAACCCAAATCCGCTTGCATGTGAGCTTCGTGTGAGGAAATGAACTCTGGCGCGTGTTTTCTTACACCCTAAAAAACCGGAGGTATAAAAAAACAGATGTGATATTTAAAATGACGTCATAAATTGGTGGTGTTTACATGCGCTTCGTGCTTAGAGTGAGTTTTAGCAAACAAATCTCGGTGTGCCGCTTTGGTATCACGGTGGTACTGTTTCTTGAATTCATGAATTGATTTACTCTGCAAAAAAAAGGTGTTCAACTAATCAGGAGACGGTTGCTAGGCAACATTCCAATATTCTCATCGTCTGGTTGCTTGGCAACACAATACACACACCAACCTCAAATTACTGATTATAAAATCCTAAAAATTTGTAAATGAAAATTTCAATGAAGGCAAGGCCAAAATATAAATATAAATGACTCATGATGTTTCACACGGCCTTGATGATCGAATTTCGAAATCAAATTTGACCAATGGATTAAAATTTATGGCAGTTTATCATTTAAAAAAAATACATTCATATTTAATTGTATTGACTATGACTATCAGAAATTCTGTTATCTTTTCAAAGATATAATATTTTTATTTTTTATGTTTGACGTTAGATTTCGAGCGTTAACATTTAATCATTTCGTTCTACCTTTAGTAAATTTTCAATTTACTCCCATAATTGCCATAATAAGATGTTGAAATTCACTTACTTCTCTTTTGTGATCAGCTAATACAATAACAAGACACAATCCAAAGCAAACTAGACTTTGTAAAATCTTCATTATTATATACAAAAACTAAAGATAATGTTTTAGGGAGTGGACAGATGCAGCAACGAGACTCTTTCTTCTTCTTCTTGAACCGACCGAATCACGCCCGCCAATCACTAAAATCCTTCCACCTTTCAAACCGGTTCCAGCCAATGAATAAAATTATAAAGAGGGGGTGTTTACACCTGAAGTTTGCAAATCTAAATATGGTAACGCCACTCGACTAACATTTATTTATTTGTTCTAATGTAGATTGCATTCCACGAACTTAATCCATTCCCAATGAGATTCATCAAATCAAAGCGAAGTCAACATGCTCAAGCAGTCAAAGTACGTCAAATATTTGTACTAAATAATAAAAATTAATCTTTTTTCTTATTTTTCAGACTGAATTAGATGCAGTTAGTAAATTGCGCAGAAGTTACAGTATGCAACGAGTTGAAGAAAAAAATGCATATGGTAGTGCTGATAATAGCGATGATGATAATTGAAATTTTAATAAGTGCAATTTTTTTTTAAAAAAAGCTATGATTGTTTAAATATTAATTTTTATTTATGTTAGCAAATTAATCCATGACAGATGACTAATATTAATTTGCACTTTGCTTTGCTTGAAATGATGATTTAATAATGATTCGTGCAATTTAATATAATTAACATTTATTTTGTAAGTATTAATTACAAATATTGATTCAATTATTGTTCATAAGTATCGTCAATCCGTTCATAAAGAGTGAAGAATTTCTCTCCATTATTTCGTGTAACTTTTTGTCCTTCTTCCGTCGTTTCTTTTAATAATACCTCAGTAATTGTATCAAGTTCCTGCAAAATTAGATATTCTGTAAACAATGTCTAATTTTCGAGATAATTTTATTTTAATACCTGTTGATCTTTATCGAGTTGTTGAAATAGTGGATGTTCATCAAAACACTTCATCATCCAATCGAATAAATCTTTTACGTCTGTTACTAAATAAACCCGACCACCCGGTCGTAAAACATAAGCGAACTCCGCCAAGGTCTGTGGACTGATAATCCTCCATTTGTGTTTGGCTTTTTTAAAGTGTGGATCAGGATAAAGAAAAAATAACTTGCTCAACTGTAAAAATAAAGGAATAAATAACGTGTTACGTATTTTAACTTTAGACATATTTACTTCCGATTTGTGGAAGAAATTAGGTAAATATTTCATGGCATTGCTGCGAATACAGGCGACGTTTTCGAATTTACCCGGATTTTGATGTCGTAGAGCACGGATTCGATCTTGTACATAATCGGACACTTTAACACGAATTTCAATACCCAGGACTAATTTATCCGGAAAGAGCGGCGATAAGGCAACTAAATATGACAAAATAAGTATTTTTCTTTTATGAAGTTGACAGAAGTTTCGTGTTTACTTAGAAGGCCACCATAACCGCATCCAACATCAACAAAATCCACACGTAGTTGTTGGCTATTTTCTACCGAAAATAAATCATTCCACTTCACATGATCTGGATGATGAGGACTAAAAATAAAATATTTTGAATTTCATTTATGATATAATAAATTTGATTTGTTTACTATTCGAGGCAGTGATCGGCTATAGGATTTGAATGGGCTCTTTGTCGATAATATCGTTTTTGGGGTAACTCCATCTCCATTTGAGATTGTCGGATTGTAAACACACTAGCGTAATGGGGAACATGCGCCATACAGATTATCCACAAATATTATTCTGTGCATGCGCCAGCAAAATGAAAGCATCTGATTGGCTGTATTTTTAAAATGGCGGGCTAAAAAAAAACATTAAATCTATTTGTTTTTAATATTATCATATTTATTTTTAAATTTTTTTTATAGAACAAGTTTATGCTTTTGAGTAAACTAACAAACTTTTAATTCCTGACTGTAAACGTAGAAAATTGATTTTTTTTTTAAATTTGTAGTTGTTGCAATTGACACTAGGTGGCAGATAATTCGGAATGGACTGCTGTTAGTTCATAGCTAATTAAATATTCAGCTTTCTTCGAAAGTAGTTTTATTTAGGAATTTTCGAGTTTTTGCGGCAAATCTTATTCTTTTTGCTGGACCAGATTTTTGCCACAAGTTTAAGAAGCACAGGCGAGAGTCCAAGTAAAGAAAGCATTGACTGCATCTCGTAAGTTTTGTTTATTACTTTTTCACCATTTTCTTTTCTATCGGCTGGTTTTCTCTTACTACTGTAAGTTTCGTTTTATTTCAACCGATTTGATAGTTTGCTTTCATTTTATCAGAAGTAAATGTTCGTGTACTGTATTTATTCACGTATAATTATTATATTTGCGGCTCAATTTCATTATATTTAATTATTTGGCCGTTCCTTTACTTTAATTTATTCAAATGTTTTATCGCTTTTATTTTATTCAAATGTTTTATCGCTTTTATTTTATTCAAATGTATTATCGCTTTTATTTTTATTCAAATGTTTTATCACTTTTATTTAGTTAAAATTT
Organism: Strigamia maritima; assembly: GCA_000239455.1. Classification (NCBI taxonomy): domain Eukaryota; kingdom Metazoa; phylum Arthropoda; class Chilopoda; order Geophilomorpha; family Linotaeniidae; genus Strigamia; species Strigamia maritima. The sequence continues at coordinate 707,779 of JH432010.1, read as the reverse complement.
CATCACTTTTACTTTTACTTTTATTTTATTTGAACATTTTGCCGTTAGAGCATATACTTTCAGTTGTATTAATTTTATTTTCTATTTTTTTATTTTCTACAGAAGAACCAAGCCACAACATGGAAGGACTCTGAAGAGGGCACATTATTCAGGTATATTTTTCTCAGGGCCCAGACCCGCGCACATCTGGGCCCCAACGTTACTTTTATATGAAGGCTGGTGAATCTAAACTGAGTATTTTGGGATTCGTTATACCGTGAAGCTGACCTTTTCAGCTTGTCATTTGAGGGGTTGTTATTTTTGGTTGTTTTTTTTTGTTTTTTTTTAGTTGATGCGTTTTTCGATTTTCATATTTTTTGTTTACTTGGTTCAATTTTATTTTATTTTTAATATAAATTATCTTAATAAAATAATTTTTTTTTATTTCAAAAGCAATTCTACAATAATTTTTATTTCAAATATTAAAAAATTCAAAGGTCCGCTTTACTCGCAATTTTTCTGGAGGTCCCAGTAGTAGTCCTAACAAAAAAAAATCAATTTAAATTAACAAAAGAAAAGAACATGAAAATAATAACGAATTAATACTTACTTAACACATTAACTTGTATTTTCAGGTGTTTGGTGCGACGAATTTATGAGCTGAACTGAAATCCAGTGGAGTTTGAGTTGCGAGGTGAAGCCAAGTCGAGAGCCAAGTGACAACTTGAGGAAAATGATGCAATTTTTGCTATCGCGCATTCGGAGTGGTGGCAGCACTGCCAACATGTAAATGAAATCGGCTTGCTTTATTTGAATGCTGTATTTTTATTAGTTCATTATTTAACTTTTTATTATATTTAATTTAAGCTTTTTTATTTCAATTTAATTTTAATTAATTTGAGTCGGTCGATTGATTCGATAATTTCTTCAGTCCCAGGCCATTAATCAAGTTACACGTTGAGTATTTTACAGCAATTGAATTGGTGTATAATTTTGTGTATTTAATTTTTTGTATTTAATTTTTTGTATTTAATTTTTATTTAATTTTTATTAATTTCATTAATTTCATTAATTTCATTAATTTCATTAATTTCATTAATTTTTTTAATTTCATTAATTTCTATTAATTTTTTAATTTCTATTAATTTTTTAATTTCTATTAATTTTTTAATTTCTATTAATTTTTTAATTTCTATTAATTTTTTAATTTCTATTAATTTTTTAATTTCATTAATTTTTAATTTCATTAATTTTTAATTTCATTAATTTTTAATTCATTAATTTTTAATTTCATTAATTTTTTAATTTCATTAATTTTTTAATTTCATTAATTTTTTAATTTCATTAATTTTTTAATTTCATTAATTTTTTAATTTCATTAATTTTTTAATTTCATTAATTTTTTAATTTCATTAATTTCATTAATTTTTTGTATTTCATTTTTTTGTAGGACTTCGCCACTCGTATCAGAAATGGACTTCACCGAGCCATACAGACAGGACATCGCCGAGCCATACAGACAGGACATCGCCGAGCCATACAGACAGGACATCGCCACGGACTCAGGCTATCGCCACGGACTCAGGCTATCACCCCGGACTCAGGCTATCACCCAATAATTGGGTCCTAGATCGGACAGGTTTTTTTAATTTTTTTTAAATTTTTATTAATACATGACCTTTTTTTCAGTGTTCTAAAATTTCATTGTAAGGTCGTTATGCTGCCAAAATTTTTTTCAAAACTGGCTAAGTCAGGAGAATGAGGAATGACTTAGGGAAATTTTTGTGGAGCGATGTACAGTTCTATTTTTTTAAATAAGAAGCAATTTATATTCACTTGTGTAGTTTATTTTTTTTTCTAAATAAAAATTTAATATATAAAATATAAAAACTGTTTAATATTTCATAATAAAACTCAAAGTACAGCATGAAAAGTATTGAAAATATCCGAAATTAAGATGGAAAAATTTCCGTAGTAATCGGTCCCGTTGTGAACTCGTCCAGTCGTCAAAAACCTAAAAATAAAAAAATAAATTAAATAAAAATTTCACAAACGGAAAATAACGCACTAATAGACATGAAATTTGAACTTCGCGAGTGTGTATAGTAACGAAAAGAATTAAAATACATGCGATACTAAGTAAAAACTACGCGATTGTGAAAATTAAAGTTGTTTAAGCTAAACGATAATGGATTATCGAAAAAAATTAAAAAGTTAATATACGAGTCAACTTCGCAATTGCGGAACTAAAATAAACTAAACGATAATGGAGTAGGTAGCGAAAATAATGAAAATGTTAATGCACGAGTAAACTTCGCAATGGTGAAAACTAAAATAAACTTCGCAATGGTGAAAACTAAAATAAACTTCGCAATGGTGAAAACTAAAATAAACTTCGCAATGGTGAAAACTAAAATAAACTTCGCAATGGTGAAAACTAAAATAAACGAAGTTGTAAAACTAAACGATAATAACTTCGCGAAATGTCAATAGTCGTAGCGCGGTACAAGTAAATTAAGTAAATAAATGTAATGTAAAATGACTAGAAACACAAGAACAGAAACAGTAGTACATTGAATGAAAAAAAACTTACGAAAATTTGCACTTACACGGTAAGCATCGAGCACTGGTTTCCCTCAAATATCGATGCCGACTGAAAATGAAGAAAAATGACCAAAGCTTAAATACCGTGGAAATCGATTTGCATATCGTCATATCGCGCAGCGAATGAAACGACCAAGAGCGACGACAATACCGGTACCTGGTGAGAACTAGCAATCAAAATTTCAATAAATTTCCATTACCTGACAAAAAAAATAATAAAAATAATATTTCGCGAAAAACAATTTATTCTTTTTAAACATTTTAGAAACAAATTGTCAAAATATTATTTATTACATTTGTTAGTGCACTCAATTTATAATTTGCATTTTGCATCAATAATTACCTTCTGTAGCGAGGATCTTACGTCACCCGTGATGATAGTGACAACTATTAGAAAAACTTCTAAGTTCAGTTTTAAAAAACTAAAACAGTACGGTAAATGATAAATTTGTACATCAAATCAATTGTTTTTACTACTTCCGCTCCCTTCTTCCATGTTTGGGCCAGCTGCAAATATAAACAACTTATACCTTGGTGTCGAGGTGTATCTTGACATAAAGCTACAGATCTTGAGCAATTTGACGATGAAAATAAAGTCACAGATCACACCAGCTAACAAACACAGTGATGACATCGTGATCTCAACTCTTATTACCACATACTACATCCGAAGAACACTACAAACATTGCATAAAATAATAATTATCTACTTTAATTGGAAATAAAAATTACACGTTTCGACTGACGCCCTGCTCGGCTCCGACCTCCGACTACGACATCACTTCTAGATTGTCGGACTGCGACAGCTCGTCGCTCCACTTCTCTTTCTCCGAGATCGGCCTGGGCACGTTCTTCAGGATCCCTTTTTCTATCTTGGATAGATTGTTCGGAGTTAGTTCGATAAACCGCACTGTTTCATCTTCAACATCGCATTCATCATCAACGTCAACTTTCTCCCGCTTCAGCCACTGTCGTTTTAACTCCTGCAGTTGGCTTCCTTGTAAAAATAATTTTAAAAATAAGTTAAATAACACACATATTTTAATACATCACGCATCACCCATTCACACACAATATACCTGTAGAAAAGCATAAGGAAGCCATGTTGATTGCATCAACATCTTGAAATGAAACTTTGATTTTGAAAAACTGCCATCTGCTGTAACTAATGTAAAATAGCAAATTGATATTTAGATTAGACATTCATTGCAACAAATACCAATACGATACCAGCTTTGCAAAAAAAAACCGGAAAAATATATTTAAGTTTTGTAGAAAATTAAGCAAATATATTTCAAGAACCGGAAGTAGAACCCGAACAGGATACGCAACACCAAAAAGAAAACGATCGACAAAGAATAATGCAAAACATTTTAAAATTTTAAAATTTTATATGTATCCTTGTATTTGAAGTTACAGTGCAGTTCCTCAACTGGAATACAGTCGAAACGACTCGAAACTCTACCTCGAAAAAATTTGTTTATCGAAGGATCGACTAGCCTAAAACCTACACAAAAGAAATCGCTACGAAAAACAGAAAACAGCAATCAACGTCATTCTGTTCCGAGATTTCTCCATAAAAGATGTAAAATCATTCTTCTTTTGTATCGATGATACATATCGATTAATGATTGATTTTGTTGGAATTCCTGGCTGTGTATCAGCAGCCGCAACTGCAACTGCTTTTTCTTTCACGACAACAGTTTGTTTACTACTGTATGGAGATGGTTTGGAACTTATAATTACAGGTTTTGTTATTGGTTCGGATTGTATTTGTAATCTCCAATCATTTTCAATTTGTAATCGTTTTGTCAAACTTAAAATAAATAAAATCTAATAAAAAATGTAAAATTAATGCTAAATTTGTTACTATATAAATGTTTTTTTCTCTTTCCAAAACTCTAATCGTATCAAAAACGGGTCTATGACTGCAAACCGAACATGACTACCTGAAATAAATCATAAGACGTGTTATTATTCATTTAATAAGAAAATGTATAGTATTTTACCTGCCATTTTTCAGGAGAATCGTCATCCGGAATGTGTAAAGTGAGCAATTCATCAACTCGATGTTTCTATATAAAAGAATCAAAGTTAAAACAATCGTCGCTAAATTATAAGTAAAAATCCAACAAATACCCTTAAATTATGCAGTAAAGCTGCATCATCACAGCTAGAAATAAGTAAACTACCAACCAGCGGAATTAAATCGAGACATTTAAAATCGACGCTTTTTTTAAAGAAAATCTGGCGTTGCTAAGCAACTCCAAACCCAAAAAACTTTACTATTTGCTCGTTTACCTATACGGTACTCCTATACTTTTATCACCAAAAAAAGCATTAAACTAAAAAAATTAATTTATATACTATAGTTCAGTAGTTGCAACTGCTTCAAACAAAAATCTTTCTTACTTTTTTCTTTCAAGTGATGCTTCTCTGCAACGCAGAATGCTGCAGGTAAGTCACATGTAATAACTGATAAATAAACGCTCGTTTTTTGTTTTTTTTTGCTTTGGCTTTTATTTAATACAGCTACTCGATTCAATAAACTTATAACGCAGTCTATTCCTTTACTTTAGACTAATCCTGCATCTTTGGCCATAGAATAGAAAATACTATCATTTCTTTGAAGAAGAATTACGGGTGAATCAAACTCTACAATAGTGCCGTTTTGCAATACCATAACTCTATCACTGTCCATAATTGTGTTGAGCCGATGCGCAATTGTGATTATGGTGCAATCAGCGAATTCCTTTCTTATTGTGGCTTGAATCAAATCGTCCGTTTCCAAATCAATTGCAGCTGTGGCTTCGTCCAAAATAAGAACTTTTGTTTTTCTTAACAAAGCTCGTGCTAAACACACTAATTGTCGCTGGCCAACACTAACGTATAAAGAAAATTCGAAATGAATTTACAACATAAAATTTTTTTTAGTAGAAAATCCCTAACCTTAAATTTTCTCCTCCTTCCGAAATTTCGTGATTCAGTGCAGCTGGTAATGAAGTAACAAAATCCTTCAAGTGAGAATGCTCAAGTGCTCTCCAAATGTCTGTGTCTGAATATTTGTCAAATGGATCTAAATTCATGCGCAGTGACCCGCAAAACAGAACCGGATCCTGAGGTATAATCGTTAGTCTTGATCTCAAATCATGTAAACCAATCTTTCCAATATCGATTCCGTCGATTGAAATAACACCTTCAGTTCTTTCAATGAGCCGAAATAAGGCCAATGTAAGCGATGATTTTCCCGCGCCGGTTCTTCCAACAATACCAACCTGTTAAAATAAAACAAAAAAACAACTATTAAGCATTTAATCGTAAATAACATAATTCACCTTTTCTTCACTCCTAATGTTGCAAGATATTTGTTTCAATACTAAATCCAATCCTTCTCTGTAACAAGTGGAATATTTTTTGAAGTCTACTGCGCCTGTTTGAGGCCATTCTGAAGACAAATCCAGTCCAGGTATTTTCCAAGACGCCTTTAACACAATTCAAAAAATAAAATTAATATTTTTGTTTCTTTTGGAATTTTAAAACTAAAATGAGTTGGTACTTCAGTTTCCAGTTCTGTGTATTCTTTCATGCGCTCCACCGAAACAATGTTAGTTTCAAATTCGGTCCAATTTCTAACTAACCACGTCAACAGTACTGTAATCTAGAATGTTTCATAAAAAAATAAAAAAAATTAACCAGTAAAAGTAAAAATTAGAAAAATTCATACAGTAAGGGCATAACTTATTGACAAGCCTACAAGTCCCGGATCCATTGTGTCGCGTCCTGTTACAGCAAAAATTCCAGCAGACAAAACTATTAGTTGACCAATGGCTTCAAGTCGAATTCCAAGCCAACTGTTATTTTGTGAAATAAAATCTCAATTTAAAGTATTACCACTCTCCTTAATACGGTACTACACAAACCGTTTAGCTATAAGTATTGGATAGTAAATAACGTGATTGTAATCAACTTTATCTTCTAATTTCTTCAGAAACGCATCTTCACAGCGAAAAGCTCTTATTGTTGTAAGACCATTTACGGTTTCCGAAAAAAGTGAATAGATCGGTGATCGACTCACAGCTTCCAAACGTTTAAGTTGCCGTGAAGATTCAATGTAAAGTCTCTTTTTAAAAAAAGTAAAAAATAAAAAAATAAAAAATAATAGTAGATAATGAAACTCTTATTCCGCATAAACGTACTTGAATGAGATAATAGACAATCATTAAAGGAGCCAACACGACTAAGAAGAAGGCATTACCTAAACTGATGACCACAATAGTACCCAATAGTTGGAATATACCGTCCAATACTGCTCGCATAAATGATGGAATTGTATAATCGGTGACATCTATATCTCTTGAGAAACGATTTATAATTCTGCCCAATGGTGTGGTATCGAAGAAAGTCATTGGCGAACGCAAAACCCTCATTAACATGGTGTTGTGAAGATGTTTTGAAGCGAAGGTTGTGCCATACGCAAGTGCAACTGACGCAACAAGAGCAAATACACACTGCCCAAAAGCTAAAGAACCGTAAACACCCAATCTTAGATCACGAAGATCTGTGTCTTGAGTTCCGTCTGGATTCGGTTTGTCTCCGCTCCAAATACTCAGCCAAATATTTGAACCAACTGATAAAGCCCAAGCCACGGCCAGAACGGCAAAAGAAATAATAAAAAGACACAAACCAATTGACTTGATGTAGTGAATGTAAACATTCATATCAACCTAAGTAAGAGTATTACTATTACCCTTTTTATTCCCCTTGACAAATAAATGAAACGTACTTTGCCAACTTCCATTTGCTCTTCTTGTGTCAGTTTTCCTAATGGTTGAAGCAACTTAGCTTCTGTTTTGACAGACTGCTGTCTGGATAATTGTCGCTTTCGTAATTTGGACTCCTCAGTTGTAGAATGTGCTTCATCATCTGAACTCATTGCTCTTGTAATTCGCTGTGACACACGCCTATTTTAAAATATTTATACATTTAGGTACTCTAAACTCCCATTTTAAATCAGAATGTTACCTCTTTACATCCTCATCCTCAATTTCAGATAGAAGTTCTTCTTGTCGTTCCAGCAATTCTATCATAAAATAAAAAGAAATACGGTACCATATATACTTTTAAAAAAATTATAAATACCTGCCATTTCCACTTCATCTAAATCGTCTTCATTTTTTAGATAAGTCATTAGAAATTCAGAAAATCCTCCACCTTTTTTCAAAAGCGTTTGGTAAGAACCAATTTCTAGTACGTTGCCTTCACCTAAGACCATAATTGAGGTCACATATGGCAAATATGCAATGCCATGTGTCACAAAAACTCGAGTTTTCTCATTCAATAGTCCGTCGGGACCAATAACATGTTCGAATATGTGTTTTCCCACGTGTGCATCAACAGCGCTCAAAGGATCGTCCAATAAATAAATGTCAGCGTCGTTATACACTGCTCTTGCCAAACTCACTCTCTGTTTTTGACCTCCACTCAAATTAATTCCCTAGACACCCAATATATATAAGTCAAGCAATAAAATTAATTTATAAGTATGTACAAACTAACTTTTTCACCAATTTCCGTTTCGTCCCCTGCTGGTAGAATCTCAAAATCTTGGACTAACGCACATGCATTAATAATTTTCTGATATTTTTGATGATTGTACGGTTTTCCAAAAAGTATATTGTTTCTCAAAGAAGCATTCTGAATCCACGCTTGTTGAGATACATAAGCAATTGATCCCTTAAGGACAAATTAAAATAAAAAATAAATAAATATTCAATTACGCTGTATGTTTTTTATTATTAATTTATTATTTACTTGAGTGTTTACTGTGCCATTCAATTTCACCATTTCTCCCAATATGGCTGCAAGCATCGATGACTTTCCAGAACCAACAGCGCCAACAACAGCAAACAGGGCACCGTCAGGTACGGTTAAGAAAATATTATGCAATACTGATTCTTCGTCATCACCCCAAGAGAAAGAAGCATCTTGGATCATAATTGGTTCATCTAAAATATATAAAATTATTGTACAAATAAATATATTATAATTATAATTATAATTTAATGTTTAATTTTAAATAACATGCCTTCGATTATTTCATGAGTGACGCTGTCTGTGTCGATTTCATCAACAGCCAAAAATTTATTGATGCGTTTAATTGAAACAAATGCCTAAAAATAACTGCTCTTCAAATATTTGAAAGTGAACTCATAATAAAAATTAAATACCTGAATCAATATTGCAATCACCATAGGCACAAAATTAAGTGGGATTCTTATTATATCGAAGAGAGACAAAGAAACAAAAGCAGTCGTTGCATCTAAGATATTTTTGTTATTAATTAACACAAACGTTGCAAAAGTTGTTACTGAAATCTTTAAAAAAAAAATATATAAAAAATTAATTTTATATTGTTTTAATTTAGAGTAAATTAACCTTACCAAAGATGGTGTAAATTGTAAAAGAAACATTGACACTGCATTCAAAATCAAAATACTTTTCAGAGAAACTAATTCTAAATTTCTTATTTTGTCAATCAAGTTAATGAATGGCATTTCCCAAGCGTATAGTTTTAAAATCTATACAAAATATTGACGTAACAAATTAATAAATAATTATAAATAAATTATAAACTCACTTTAACTCCACTGAGAATTTCATTCATTAACTTTGTTCTGTGATCTTTGTGCCTCATTAGTTGACTCTAAACAAAAATCCTTCAAACAATTCAAATTAATTCATTTAGGAATTTTACTTTAATATACCTGAAGTTTTGACGTTCGCCCAGCAATAAATAAATTTATCGGTATCATTAAAATGATAACTCCAACTCCCACTAAAACAGAGGGCCCAAGCAAACCCCATAATAAATATAAAGCTAAACACACTATCAATGGCATCGATGTTGCGTGACCAATGTATTGCCACATATCCATCACCCTTTGAGAATCAACTGACATCAAAGTAACAATCTCTCCAACTGTTGATGTTTTCTTGGCACTATTTGACATCTTTAATGCCTGAAATGAATTTAATGTACGAGTATCAAATATAAGCCGCTTATCGGCCGTGTGGGCTTCTCCTACAAACCACAAAAGAATTATTTTTCTTACTTTTCGATAAACAGCAGATATTACTGCAGCTCTTGCTCTAATCCCAATTTGTTGCATTCGGTGGTAATGATTGTTCTGAAATATTGAAGACAAAGTCGCAGCTAAGTAAATTGTTATTGCGTAGACATATCCTTTCCAACTGGGTTCGTCACTGGATACAAAATTGATCAGCTCCCTAAAACAAAAAGATTCAATAGTTAGAATTGTGTCATACAATCATAGCAGATTTTTTATTTTTTATAATTTTATTATAATTTTTATTACTTGAGCATTAGGGGACTCACAAATCCCAGAATATCGGACATCCATTTTGCAAAAGTAGCAAGAATAACTTCCCATTTGTTCATTTTCCATATGATTTTAAAGATGTTTACAACTGATTCCTTTTTGTGCCTAACAAAACCCAAAGTAATAATTTTTCAAATTTTTAGTTTCATAATATGTAAAGTTACTTTTGCTTTTCTTTGCACCAAAGCGTGTCAAACTCCGAATAGACTTCATAAGTCTGGTATTGTTCTTCCAACGTCCAAAGATCTTCTGCTTCTAGTTTTCTTTTAAAGCCAGTCCATGCTAACCTTTTATTATTTTTTAAAAAATCAGAAAATTCTGGTAAAGCATAACTTAAGTGGTTTACTTACTTGTCAAAATAAGTGTACAATGCGAGTGACAGCGGTGAAGCTATTTTCTTCGGACAAAAACCCTAAAATGTTGAACTAAAATGTAAAAAAAACTACTATATATCATATATTTAAGCTACTACGTACTAATATATTTTTAAAAGACATAACAGTGTCAGAAAAAGCATTCAAAATCATCGATGCAAATATAAAATTAACTGTAATGACAGTTAATATAAAAGTCAATTCATCCTCGACATAATCCTGAAAAATAAAACATTGAAATAAGTAAATCTACATGTTTTTCGGTCATATAATTTACCTCACTTAATGCCCCTAGCAGGGCAGACCTCAATACGATTATTCCTCCAATGCCTTTTAATAACCAATACAAAAACAAAATAGCAGACGAATGAATACATGTCCTTTTATGCACAAGTTCAAGAATGAAAACTAAAAACTATTTTCCAAAAAATATAAATTCTCTTTACGTTTTTATGTCGCTAAGATACTCACATAAGTACACGCTTCAACTGCAGGATATAAAACATTAATGGTAAAGATTTTACCATTTTCAACTCCGGATATATTTAGACCAAATGTAATAAGACTTACGATAAAAAGAATTGTAGATAACATCTATACCGGTAAACAAACAACAAGTAGCGCATTATTAACAAAATTAAACAAAATTCTTTAAAAATAATGGTTTACAATTTTAAATATGTTGAAACCTGTCCATGGTATGTGAAATTGTTTGTAATTACTACGCTTAATGCTAATAATTCCAAATGGTAATAAAATCCATAGCAAAATGTCGGGTGCTGAAACCAAAACAATCTTTTGAAAGCAGTGTGGAAAGTCTGGGTTCGTTGTATTCCACACTTGGTTCAAATCCTATTCATAAAATAGTTTAAAAATTTATCAATTAGGAACCGTAAATTATAAACAAAAATTAAATTATACCCAAAACACTCCGCCGCAGAATTCCTCCATGTTAGAAATGATGAGATAATAAGGTCAAGTAAAGTCCACCGGTCTTGCTGATAACAGTTTTGATTATAGAGATTTTACTAGTAAATGTTCGTGCACGACATGTGTTGTGACAAATGTTATGTTAAATGTTAAATGTTAAATGTTAAATGTTTTAAATGTTAAATGTTAAATCTTAAGTTATCAATAGAGTGCGGTTTTGTTTTTCTTTCACTGTGCAATTACTCACCCTTGAGTTTAAATAAATAAATAAATAAATGGTGAAATTGGTATAATTACGCGCATTCAGCCATTTCAGAAATTGCCAGCGCGCCAACGGCATTTTTTACAGTCTTTTTTCAAACATTTACATCAATCGCGCTCAAAGGATAAAGGATCATCAGCATCATCATTATAATCTTCTTTGTTTAGGGAACCAGTTTCACAAAAGAACGATCGAATATCATACGTAACTTAATTAAGACAAGTCACATGAGCTTCTATAATTAATAATTAATAATAAATGAATATATGTACAGTATTATATTTTTGAATACATTACTAAAATTTATTTGAAAAAACAAATAATTTAAAAATGTGTTACTAGTTCTATCATTTGCTCCCAATGACTATAATTGTACAATTAGCAATAAGAAATTTAATTCTTGTCTTACCGTATGTACCGTAATCAAAATAATATGCAATACGCGTGAAATTAAAAAACACATCTGACTATACAAATAATTTTTTCGACACACATTAAATTAGTTTTAATAGTTCTTCAATCTATAAGTACTGTTGCTATACCAATCCTGCATCTTTGGCCATAGAATAAAACGCACAATCTTCTCTTCGCAAAAGAGTTACAGGCGAATCAAACTCTATAATAGTTCCGTTTTGCAATACCATAACTCTATCATTATCCATAATTGTTTTCAGACGATGCGCAATTGTAATGACGGTGCAATCAGCGAATTCCTTTCTTATTGTGGCTTGAATTAAATCATCCGTTTCTAAATCAATTGCAGCTGTGGCTTCGTCCAAAACAAGAATCTTTGTTTTTCTCAACAAAGCTCGAGCTAAACACACTAATTGTCGCTGACCAACACTAGGGCATAAATCAATTCAATAACAGTTAGAATTAAGAAAACAACAAATACCTTAAATTTTCGCCTCCTTCTGCGATGTCGTAATCTAGCCCATCCTGTAAGGAAATAACCAAATCCTTCAAATGAGATTGCTCGAGAGCCCTCCAAATATCTCGGTCTGAATATTTGTCAAATGGGTCTAAATTCATGCGTAGTGACCCGCAAAACAGAACTGGATCCTGAGGTATAATTGTGAGCCTTGATCTCAAATCATGTAAACCAATCTTTCCAATATCGATTCCGTCGATTGAAATAACACCTTCAGTTCCTTCAATCAGTCGAAATAAGGCCAAAGTAAGAGATGATTTTCCAGCACCAGTTCTTCCCACAATACCAATCTGTTAAAACATTATTACCATGTTGATAAATACAAAAACACATCATACCTTTTCTTCACCCTTAATGTTACAAGAAATTTGATTTAAAACCAAATCCATTCCTTCTCTGTAACAGGTAGAGTATTTTTTGAAATCCACCGCCCCATTACGTGGCCATTCTGATGACAAGCCGTCTTCTAACGTCTCGCAAGATGCCTAGAAAATTATTGTTAAAAAATTTATTATTTTATTTTTAATTTTCAAATTCAGTTAGCATTATACTTCTGTTTGCAATTCAGTGTATTGCTTGATGCGTTCAACAGAAACGATATTTGTTTCAAAATCAGTCCAATTTCTTACTAACAGCGTCAATAATAATGTAATCTGTTAATTAGACTCGAAAATAACAATTAAGAAAACAATTAAGTGATGTCGAATACATATTTTACTAACTAAAAGTTTCTCACAGTAAGAGCATAGCTAAGAGACAATCCGACTAGTCCCGGGTCCATTGTGTCGCGTCCAGTTACCGCAAAAATTCCAGCCGACAAAACTATTATTTGACCAATGACTTCAAGTCGTATTCCTAGCCAACTATTATTTTGTGACACCAAATTCTAATTTCTATTACCGGTATCCTTAATTTCTCAAATTTCATAACAAACCGTTTAGCTACAAGTTGTGAATAATATATAACATGATTGTAATCAACTTTATCTTCTAATTTTCTCAAAAACGCTTCTTCACAGTGAAAAGCTCGTATTGTTGTAAGTCCAGTTATAGTTTCAGAAAAGTGAGAATAAATTGGTGATCGACTAACAGATTCCAAGCGTTTAAGTTGTCTCGAAACTTCGATGTAAAGTTTCTTTATGTAGAAAAAAATAACGTTAATTGTATAGTATTTATAAAAAAAAAACTCTTGAATTCATAGACTTACTTGAATGAGATAATAGATAATCACCAAGGAGTTAAACCACTAAAAAAAGCATTTCCAAACTATGACAACAATAGTGCCAAATATTTGAAACAAACAGTCTAATAACGCGCGCATAAATGTTGAAATTGTATAATCTAGTACATCTATCTCTCTTGAAAAACGATTAACAATTCTACCCAACGGCGTGGTATCAAAAAATGCCATTGGTGAGCGTAATACCCTCATCAGCATGGTGTTGTGAAGATGTTTTGAAGCGTACACCGAGCCATACGCGAGTGCTATTGATGCAAAAAAAGCAAATACACACTGTCCAAAACCTAATGCACTGAAAACACCGAGTCTAAGGTTACGAAGAGCTGTGTTTTGTGTGCCATCTGGATTCAGTTTGTCCCCGCTCCAAATACTCAGCCAAATGTTTGAACCAACTGATAAAGCCCAAGCCAGACCAAGAATAGTCAAAGAAACGATGAAGAGACATATTCCAATTGATTTAATGTAATGAATATAAACATCTGTCTCGACCTAAAATGTGTTTAGAATGTAGTAAATGTATGTTGATTAAAAAAAGGTAAATGGTACTTTGCCCATTTCCATTCGCTCGTTTTGAGTCAGTTTGCCAACAGCGTTAATTTCATTTTTGACAGACAGTTGCCTCGATGACCGTCTTTGTCGCAATTTGGATTCTTCAGTGCTTGAATGTATTTCATCTAAGCTCACTGCTTTTATTATCCGTTCTGACAAGTGACTATTTAAATTGAGTAGTTTTTTTTATTAAGTGCAATTCTATGGTGAATAAGAAATTGGTTACCTTTCGACATCTACATCTTCAATTTCAGATAAAAGTTCTTTTTGATGGTGTATTAATTCTTCTCTTTCCACTTCGTCTAACCCGTCTTCATTTTTTAGATAAGTCATTAGAAATTCAGAAAATCCTCCACCTTTCTTCAAAAGAGTTTGATAAGAACCGTTTTCCAGTATCTTGCCTTCATTTATAACCACAATTGAGGTCACATAAGGCAAATATGCAATGCCATGAGTGACAAAAACCCGAGTTTTCTCATTTAATAAACCATCAGGACCAATAACGTGTTCGAATATGTGTTTGCCAACGTGTGCATCAACAGCGCTCAAAGGATCATCCAATAAGTAAATGCCAGCGTCGTTATAAACTGCTCTTGCTAAACTCACTCTTTGTCTTTGACCTCCACTTAAATTAACCCCCTGATGAATATCAAAGAAATAAGTTCTACAATACGTGTATAATCCATTCAAATTAACTAACCTTTTCACCAATCTCAGTTTCGTCCCCTGCTGGTAGAATATCAAAATCAGTCACTAAAGCACATGCTTCAACCACTTTCCGATATTTCTTCTTGTTGTACGATTTTCCAAAGAGAATATTATTTCTCAGAGAAGCATTCTGGATCCACGCTTGTTAGAGATACATAAGCAATTGATCCCTTAAAAAGTATTTAAAAAAAAAAAAATTACAATTACGCTGGAAGTTTTTTGCATTATTATTTACTTGAGTGTTGACTGTGCCATTCAATTTCACCATTTCTCCCAATATGGCTGCAAGCATCGAAGACTTTCCAGAACCAACAGCACCAACAACAGCAAACAGAGCACCTTCAGGTACCGTTAGGAAAACATTATGCAATACTGATTCTTCGTCAACACCCCAAGAAAAAGTTGCATTTTGAATCTCAATTGGATCATCTACCATAAGTTATTTATCATGATTATTAAATTCAGAAACAACTTTGCATTTGCTGTCCATCGTATGTTTAATATCAGCTGATATTGCAATGTACCCAAGTAGTAAAAATCAAAAGCATAAAAAAACATAAAAACATAAAAAAAAACTTACATATAATTTTGTCATTACAGCACACGTCAATTTCATCAATAGCCAAGAATTTGTTAATTCGTTTGACTGAAACAAATGCCTATAAAAGTAAAAATTATATATTGCATTAATTATCAAGACGTTTCATATGGCAAATTAAATACCTGCACTACCAAAGCAATTACTGTCGGAACAATATTAAGTGGAATTCTTATCATTTCAAAAAGAGATAAAGAAACAAATGCATTAGTTGCATCTAAAATGTTATTGTCATCAACTAGTACAAAAGTTGCAAACGTTGTCATTAATATCTTTAAAAAAATTATAATTAATGTTGTCGTCATAAGATAATAAACTAATAAAATAAACATGTATAGCCTTACCAAAGATGGTGTTAATTGTAAAAGAAATGTTGTTACAGCATTCAAAATCCATACTCGTTTCAAAAACATTAACTCAAAGTTTCTAATTTTGTTAATTGAGTCAAAAAATGGCATCTCCCACGCATATAGTTTTAATATCTATAAAAACATAAATATATTAAAAAATATAATATTCAACTGAATAAATTTTACTCTCCGTGATGCCAATTTACTTTAACTCCACTAAGAACTTCATTTATTATCTTCGTTCTATGATCTTTGTGCTTCATCAGCTGCTCCTAAATAAAAGAAATGAAGTCTAATTAGTGTCAGCTTTATTTCATTTCATTTTAAAATGTCACTTTCATACTTGGAGTTTTGATAGTTTTCCAGCAAGAATTAAATTTATAGGAATCATTACACTGAGAACTCCAACCCCAACAAGTGCAGAAGGACCGAGCAAACCCCACAATAAGTACGAAGCGATACCCACAATCAATGGCAATGATGTTACATGATGAATTTCCTTCCACATATCCATCACTCTTTGAGAGTCAACTGACATCAAAGTAACAATCTCGCCAACTGTTGATGTTTTCTTAGCACTGATTGACATTTTTAATGCCTGAAATAAATGTAATCTATTAAGACAACATGTAAACTTGATTACAAAAATAGCGTATATATATACCTTTCTATAAATGGCAGATATTACAGCTGCTCGTGCTCTTAACCCAACTTGTTGCATTACATGAAAATTATTGTTTTGGCATATTGAAGACAAACTGCCAGCTAGATAAATTGAAAGCACGTAGACATATCCATGCCAACTGGGCTCATCATTGGACACAAAATTTACCAGTTGCCTAAAACAGTCCTATACAGTTAATGCAGTTTCAAAAAAGTAATATTTAACTTGTATTACTTGAGCATTAATGGACCCACAAAATCCAAAATGTCTGACGTCCATTTTAAAAGAATAGCAACAAAGAACTTCCATTTGTTCATTTTCCAGATAATTTTCAAAACGTTTGTAGTAAATTCTTTTTTATTCCTTTTATTCAAATGAGAAATAAAATTTACTTTTTAAGTAAAGAAGTAATTATTTTCAAATAATTCTGATCGAGTTTCGATTCAAGCGTATGGTACCTTTGTTTTTCTCTAGACGAAAGAACATCAAATCTAGAATATACGTCGTAACACTGGTAGGTTTCTTCCAAAGCCCAAAGGTCTTCCGTTTTTAGTTCTCTTTTGTAACCAGTCCACGCTAATCTTTTATTGTATAAAGTATAAAGAAATCGTATAAAACCCTTTCAAATATGCATTTAACTAATTTACTTGTCAAAATACGTGTATAGTGCAATCGAAACTGGCGACGCCAATTTTTCAGGATACGAACTCTTAATATATTTAAATAAACTTATAAAAAAAACAACAATTAATCCACTAACTAATTAAACTTACTAATATATTGTTTAGGGATATAACAGTATCTGCAAATGCATTTAAAACCATCGATGCAAATGTACAGTTAACTGTGACTATAGTCAATGTAAATAACAACATATCATCAATTTGATGCTGGAAAATGAAAAATTTTTAAAATTGCCTAATTAAAAAAAATTACCGTACCATACGACAATTGGATACCTCACTTAATGCCCGCAACATTGTAGATGTCAATATGAATATTCCTCCAAAACTTTTTAATAACCAATAAACAAACAAAACAGCAGACGAATGAATACATGACTTTTTATGCACAATACCAAGAATGAGCACTAAAAACTATTTATAAAAGTTTTTAGTTAGTTTTTATAAAATATATTTGTTGCTTTGCTCAGAGAAATTAGATACTTACATAAGTACAGCTTTCAACAGCAGAAGATAGAACATCAACGGTGAAAGCATTTCCTTTGTTAAATTCATTTGCATTCAAAACAAGAAAAGCAATACTAATAAACATAAGAACTGCAGATAAAATCTAAAAAATCAGCACACATCATTATTATTTAAAAGTAAAGCAAATTTTCTGATATATAGTGCTTTACGTTTTTAAATATGTTAAAACATGTCCATGGTATATGAAATTTTTTGTCAAGTTTATTACTTCTCTTAATGCGCATAATCTCTAATGGTAATAAAACCCATAACAGAATATTAGGCGCTAAAACCAAAACCATATTTTGAAAACAGTGAGGAAAATCTGGATTCGATGTGTTCCACACTTTTGTCACATCCTAGAAAAATACCCCAATTCAAAGCAAATAACATTAAAAACAAATCTACTTTACCCAAAACGCTCCTCCACAGAACTTCTCCATGTTCTCAGATTAAATTAAACCTGCAATTAATATTTAAAAAAATTACTAATCGTTGAAAATTGTAAATAAATTACTCAAAAGATTATGCAACAACTACAATTAGATAATTATTGTACTTGCTAATGTATAATTAATACTTTATTAAGAAAATGTGTCTGCAAATTTATGAACTGTCAGAAGAAAAGGGTTATATTAAGGGTTAAATTATAAAAGAATACGTAAACAATACTAAAACACTTTACTTTTACATTTAAAGTGAGAATGAAAAAACCAAGTTGGGCTTTAAACATGTCCTTGACTTCGAGTGCATCGTCAATTATTATTATACTTGGCCGGCAAGCAATTCAGTTGACGAAACTCTAAAAGCGCGAGCCCCTGGTTCAGCTGTACTGTTTCACTGAAACCTTTCCACCCTGTGGTCAATGGAATCGTTGTGTACAAATATAAATACTTTCTCATTTGATTACTTACCGAGTCTTGTTTGCTAATGACTCCAATTGAAGAATAATTGTAGCTGTAACACCACTGACTAAATGAAAATGATGCTGCTGATGCTGACGCTTGCTATGCACTAAGTTTCATCATTCGCTTAGTCATAAATTAAAATAAATATTTAACTGATATCTTTAAAAGAATAGATAAATATTAAGTAACTAGTATTGATAAATCACCAGAGATTTAAAAGTGATAAAGCGTTTTTAACACATTTTTGAATTAAATTTAAAAGTTGCCTGTGCAAATGAAATGAACAGAATGTAAACTTTTGCTTTGGTTAAATCATGGGAGACTCATCTTAAGTTATGCGATATATTTTACTACCCTAATCTTTGTTAATTTTATATTTGATTATGATGAATTTAAAACAAAATGTATAATAGTTATAAACGGTAAACCTTAATATAAATAAGGTACTTGTACTGAAAACCCGCAAAGCTGAAAAAATAAGTGCTGCTGCCCTGCAACGCACTACAAGCGATGCGCAAAGATATACCACAGAATCTTTAATCTGTGTATTACTGTATATAAAAAGCCAAAATAGTAAAATACATATTTACTATTTTTTCAAATTTTTTTTTCCCTTACTATTGGGGGCTTATAATAAGCGCGAATATGAATAAGCGCGAACTTGGAAATTATGAATACGCGAAAACAATGAATAGGCGCGAATATGAATAACTGCGAAATATTTCGATTCACGCTTATTCATATTGCACAGTTCAATATGAATAAGCGCAAATTATGAATTTTTCCTGGGAAAAACTTGTACTTTGTTGTTTTTGTTTCGCACACTTTGGTGACCGCTTTAACCTGTAACCTGTCTTGATGAGATTGTTTGTAAATCAGGCGCCGCAGGCACAAATGGGTTTTCTGGTGCATTTCGGTACTCTGTGCATAATTCGCGGTTATTCATATTCTCCACCGGGATGAGCCAGAATAGGAATTTTTCTGTTTGCGATATGAATAAACGCGAAAAATTCCATTTCGCGGTTATTCATATGGTAACCATGAATAACTGCGAATGAAGAAGCGCGAATTTCGAGTTCGCGTTTATTCATATTCGCGTTTATTATAGGGACCCATACTATTTTATCAACAATATTAAACAGTAATTCTTGATTATGTTAAACCTTTGTAAACAAAAATAATCGTGGATTTTCCACGAGACAATAACTTGTCGTTAATCTATAAATCCGCACACTTGGTAACACAGTAAATAGTATGACTCAGGTTTAGGGTTAAAATAAACAATGCTTTATTAAAGCTACTACAATAAAAGATTGGGATCGAATCCGATCGAATACTTATATAAAAAGATGGCGGCGCTGGGTTCCGCAGTCACGATTTGGATGCCAATTCGTTACGAGCTCAAATCGGGCCTATTCCGTGGCCTTGCTGGTTGTCTAGAGAATTGTGGTGCGTCTGAGCGTTGACTCAGCCGATAGAAGAGTACAGGATACCAGTCCTGCAACCAATTTGACTTGTGGTGTCGTACGTTGGAGTGTTCGTCGAGTACCAATTTGACGTTCTTTTACGACGTTTTGGTCAACAGAATATATTCGATCACTTGAATATGACTAAAGGGACCAACTTTAGTTCCGATCCGTTACAATGTTAGTCGTGTGATGCGTTATTACTAACGTGATGCCGGAAGATCAATCCGTATCCTAACACGTGGTTGACGAGACAAAGGATGTCTCGAGCGGGTAGGCCTAACTTGTAGGTGACGGGAAGTTCCCGACTTTCCTTACAAGTGAGTTAATTTGTATGTATAACGGGATCGTTCTGCACGTACATGAGACTTCGAAGTATATAACATCTAGCATCTATCCTCGGTCACTCCGTGTAAAATGGTTACTACGGCCTGATCGTTTGAAGAAACTGATGCAGTTGATGTTATATTGAACTTGGGTGTGTGAAATCTCTCTTCGGGAAGCAAGGGGGAATCCTTTATAACCTCGGCTCCCGGGGTGGCACGGAAGGGAACACTCCCTCTACATTTCTGGGTGACGTTGTTCCTCTTAAGGAAGGAGAGGGAATGTGATCCCCATCCCCATGTCTGGTGACTCTGAGGCACGGCTCCCGCCAAGTCTTCAGGATCACCACAAACTAACAGCAAGAATCAGCAATTTTACAGTTAACAATTAACAATTTTACAGTTCGTATTATTGTTAGCGCACTAACAGTGTACTGTAGTACAGTACAATTGTTAGAATACAAACATAAAGTCAAGTATCTGTATGCATATCTGGATCTGTATCTTTGACCAGGGAATAAAACGCACTATTGTGTTTTCGAAGAAGAGCTGTAGGCGAACCAACACCAGGGTAAAGCCAACTTTTCCAAAACGGCTAAAATGCCAATGGAGGAACCGATCAGCGGTCCCTAAAAATTTAAAAATCAATTTCGCCCTACTGTAGTGGAAAAACCTGTCACATGACAGGGAAAGTTTGGTTTGTTATGCCGATGGAGGGACCGATCAACGGTCCCTGAAAATCGGAAAACCAATCTCGCGATGCATAAAGCAATACAAACTCTTTTGTTTGAAAAATAAACTCTATGATCCTAATAATTAATATAATATAAATATCAAAGTTGTTTATTTTTTTTCTACATTTAAAATGACTTGGAATAAATTAAACAAGACCCGCATCCTTCGCCATAGAATAAAATTCACTGTCTTTTTTCTCAAGAAGTGCAGTCGGTGAATCAAACTCAATTATAACCCCATTTTGAAGCACCATCACCCTATTGCTATCCATGATTGTATTTAGTCTATGTGCTATAGTAATGACAGTACACTCGACAAATTCTTTCCTTATTGTAGCTTGAATCAAGTCATCCGTTTCCAAATCAACAGCAGCTGTTGCTTCATCCAAAATAAGTACTTTCGACTTCCTTAATAAAGCACGAGCCAAGCACAGTAGTTGGCGCTGACCAACGCTGTATTTGAACACCAAAATATGCTAATTAATACCATTTATATACATTTTTAAATTTGTAAACCTTAAATTTTCTCCTCCTTCAGTAATTCCATGTTGCAATCCTGCTGGTAAAGAAGAAACAAAATCCTTTAGATGGGAATGTTCTAACGCTTTCCAAAGTTCGTCGTCTGAGAATTTAAAAAATGGATCCAAATTCATTCTCAGGGAGCCAAAAAACAGCACAGGATCCTAATCAACAATAAAACATCATTGATAAAACTGAAGCACTGTCGTTTTAGCTTACTTGTGGTATTATTGTAAGCCTTGATCTAAGATCATGAAGTCCAATTTTGCCAATGTTAACATTATCAATTGTTATTGATCCCTCAGCCGCTTCAATAATACGAAACATGGCGAGGGTTAATGAAGATTTGCCTGCTCCTGTTCGTCCAACAATCCCAATCTAAATAACCCCCAACAAATTAAATCAGTGCTGATAATGCGAATTAAACGTCTAAATTAACCTTTTCCCCACTATGGATATTGCATGTAATCCCCTTCAAAACCAAATCCAAACCTTCTCTGTATCTTGTCGAGTACTTTTGAAACGTCATTCCGCCTTCTTCCGGCCATCCACTCGTGGGTTTAAAATTGAGCAACTCCCAAGGCGCTTCATTTGCTAATTCCGAGTACTCTTTAAGTCGTTCAATCGATACACTGTTTGTGTCCACTTCAGTCCAGTTTCTTACAAGAGATGTTAGCACCAGTGTAACCTAAGGAAAAAAAATAATGGGTGTCTGTGCAGCGTGCCTCAATAAATAAGCCTAATTAGTAATTACTCACTGACAGAGCATAGCTGACGGACAGTCCAACAGTTCCAGGTTCTAAGGCGTTTCGTCCTATTACAGCCAAAAGAGCTGCACAAAATACGACTAAACTTCCGACTAATTCCAATCTAACAGCCAGCCATCTTTAAAAAATGGACGACTTTAATATTGTTTTTAAAAATATATTTTTCTTTCACCTTTTTGCAACCAAAAAAGGATAAAACAGACCATTATTGTAATCAACTCCCTGATCTGAAGTTTCTATGAACCGGGGTTGGATTTTGTAAGCGCGGATTGTTGATAACCCAGCGAGCGTTTCAGAAAAGTGGGAAAATATTGGCGAACGACTGACCGATTCCATGCGCTTTAACTGTCGGCTTGTGTTAATGAACACTTTCTATTTGAATTAAATAATCTTCCTTAATAGTATCCAATCTGATCAACGTTTAAACAAAATATTACTTGTATGAAATAGTATATGGCTGACAATGGTATAAGAGCTATAAGAAAAAGTGGAGTGCCCCAACAGATGACTGCAATCACACCGATAATTTGTAACGAGCTGTCAATCAATGGACGGACGAACATAGGAATTGCGGAATCAATGACATCCACATCTCTTGAAAAGCGATTTAAAATTCGACCCAAGGGTGTTGTATCGAAAAACGACATTGGTGAACGTAAAATGTTCGTTAACATGTCGGAATGAAGTAAACTAGATGCTCGCACTGTTCCTTGTAGAAGAATAAGTGCTGCCACTAAACTAAAAACAACTGTGGATATTTTTTTTTTTTAAAAAAATTAGTTTTCATATATAGTTTAAAAAACTGGATTATTTTTTTTTTTTTAAATTAGTTTTTATATATTAAATAGTTTTAAAAAACGCACCTTGTCCCGCGCCAAGTCCAGAATAAACACCCAATCGAAGATTTCTCAATGGAATATTCTGTGTACCATCAGTATTAGGTACATCGCTGCTCCAGAAACTTAGCCATATGTTGGAACCAACTGATGATGTCCAAGAAAAAGCAAACAGTGTAATAGCAATGAGAAAAAAGTGCCAACCGCAAGATTTAAAATAGTATTTGTAAATGCCCCAACCAACCTAAAATAATAATAATTTTTTTTAAATGTTGGTTTAAATATCAAAAAGGATGACTTACGCTTCCACTCTCCATTTGCTCCTTTCCAATCAACACAGCTGCATCTTTCTTGCTAATTTCAGGAATACTTTGATGTCTCTCATCTTTTGTAGATTTAGAGCGAGAAAGTCGTCTACCGGATGATGGCCGACGTCCAGAGATTGAAGCAGAACGTGTTATTTTGTCTTGTGAATCTTCATCAGAACTTAAAGCACGAGAAATTCTCAAAGATAATTTGCTGCAAATTAAAATTGAATTTTAGTCTTTGAGAACTGCGGAAACAGTATTAATGTATGTTCAATACCGGTACCTTGAAAGTTCTTTGTTTTCAATTTGAGGTAGTAATCCTTCTTGCATTTCCAGCAGTTCCGCTGCCTCAAGTTCATCAATTTCTCCTTCCTCTTTTAAATACGTCATTATAAACTCTGCAAATGCTCCACATTTACCGAGGAGTTCTTTGTAAGAACCAACTTCAGAAATAGTGCCTTTGTTAATGACAACGATGCAATCAACATATGGCAAATAGGATATGCCATGAGTTACAAGAATTCTTGTCTAACAAATTTTAAAACATATATGAAAATAAGCTTAAAGACACTTAATTAAAAACTTAAGTTATTCTAACCTTCCCAGCAAGTTCTCCTTTTGGACCAATCACTTTATCAAAAATATGTTTTCCAACATGCGCATCAACGGCACTAAGCGGATCATCTAACAAATAAATGTCTGTATTGGCGTAAACTGCCCGTGCAAGACTAACTCTTTGTTTTTGTCCACCACTCAGATTAATCCCCTATTTTCAATAATAATTTAATAATAATCTAATAATAATTCAATAATAATTCAATAATAATTCAATAATAATTCAATAACAATTCAATAATAATTCAATAACAATTCAATAATAATTCAATAATAATTCAATAATAATTCAATAATAATTCAATAATAATTCAATAAAATTAAGATAAGTTTTACCTTTTCGCCTATCTCAGTTTGGTCTCCTCCTGGAAGCATTTCAAAATCAGGTTTCAGAGCACAAGCCTCTATTACTTTTGTATAAAAATTTGTATTCATTGGTTTTCCAAATAAGACATTGTCGCACACAGTTGCATTCTGAATCCATGCTTGTTGAGACACATACGCCAAATTGCCCTGTCAACAATTGACATAAATAAGTGGTCAATTGAAATATTTAGCTCTATGACGCTCACTTTTCTGGTAATTTTGCCAGATATTTTCTCCATTTCACCAAGTATTGCAGACATTAGAGATGATTTGCCAGCTCCAACAGTACCGACAACGGCTATTAAATTACCAGGAGCCACGCGTAAGTTAATATTTCTCAAAATTGGACCATCATCAACAGCCCAACTGAATGTTCCATTTTCAATCAGCAAAGCAGTATTATCATCTATATCAAAGACAGTTGTTCTAGAAGAAAAGAATAGTTTATCAGACAATTATACCTGTTCCTTCTCTGACTTGCAAAAAATCCAATTCCTCATTTAACATAAAGTTGTCCAAACGTTTTAGAGATGTGTGAGCCTTCAAAAAAAATAAATTACTAATTAAATTCAGTTAATATTGAAGTGACCATGTTAATATAGGTACCTGTACTAATAAGCTGAATATCAAAGGCACCATAATTAGTGGAAATCTTATTTGGTCAAACAGATTTATAGAAACAAATGCTTTGGCTGCATCTAAGATATTGTTAGGACTACTAAGAACGTAAGCGGCAAATGTAGTGATGGCAATCTGCATAAATTCAAAAGATTCAATATTAACCACATTTCTTCCCAACAAGATTTTGTATTACCAGGAAAGGTGAGAACTGAAATATGAAGTTTGTAACAGCTTCCAAATAAAGAATTTTTTTAAGTAAAAGTAATTCTTTTGCTCTTATTATGTTAATTTGGTCCTGAAAAGATTTTTCCCATGCATATAATTTCAATATTTTCATCCCATTCAGAATCTCATTGGTTAATTTTATTCTTTGGTCTTTTAAAGCCATTAATTTAGTCTGGAAATAAAAATGCTATAAATTTTATTTTCAATTTATAGAAGAAAGCTCATTAAAACCTGTAGTTTTGATGTAATCCTAACTAAAACCAAATTAAGAGGAATTAAGAGTATAATAATAGATAAGCCACCAAAGACAGATAATCCCAACAAAGTGTATATCAAGTAGAGCGCAAGTCCGATACTTAATGGAGTAGTGAGCAAATAACCAGCAAAAGGCCAAACATCCATTACCCGTTGCGCGTCAACAGACATTAGATTGACGATTTCACCAGTAGTAGACGATCGTTTTGCAGCTGCAGACATTTTAAGAGACTTACGGTAAACAACTGCAATGACGGCTGCGCGGGCCCTGACGCCGATACATTGTAGTCGAAAAAAATAGTTGTGCATTGCCGTTGTGGCTAGAATAGACGCGACAAACATTGTCACTGTGTACATATAGCCTTTCCAAATTGGTTCCTCAGGGTTGGAAATGAAATCAATTAATTGCCTGTTTCAAAATAACAAAATTAATTACTCAATAATTTAGTTGACATTTTTCTTAATTGTACCTTAGCATTAAAGGACTGACAAAAGTCAACAAATCAGCAAATATTTTAAGAACAAACGCCATGCAAAATTCAAATCTGTTAATTTCCCACAGCATCCATAGGAATCTCATTTTCTTTTTGGTCATATTATCGAATCTATAAATCAAATAAAGACGTCATATACAATAATATTATTCTTTTATTAGCCTCACTCTTTATTTTTTTGCTGCCAGATTCTGTCAAAAGCTTGATGAATAATTTTCGATTTGTAATCATCATCGAGTGTCCAAATATCCTTTTCAGTCAAAACTTTTCTGAATCCTTTCCACAGTAAAGAGTCAAACCAACCAAAAAATGATAACGATGGAAACGAGGCGTATTGGAGTGGACATGCTCTCTGTACAAATAAAATTTTATTTGTTTAAAATTCAATAAATAAATTATTTGATAACTTACCGGGTCTTGTTTTCGCCTAATAACTGTATCTGAAAAAGATGCTAATACTAATTGAGCTACAACTAAAGGAAATGAAGTGACGCTTGTTGTGTATAAAAATTCATCCGTAGTTTCGTGCTAAATAGAAACAAATATTAAACTTAAAAATCTAATTTTTTTAAATTAATACATAAAATCCAGCTTACAATTGATAAGTAACCAGCTATGTACGAGCGATAAGTGAATATTCCAGTCACAGATGATATAAGCCAAAATATAAACAAAACTCCGGATGAGTGAATTCCACATTTCTTATCAAATATTAACAAAATAATAGCTAAACACTAATAAAAAAAGATCACTTATGACATATTAAAAGCACTGATAACATCATTCTTACGTAAGTCAATCCCTTAATTGTAGGCATCCATAAATCAACAGCATAAACTTTATGATCGAGTTCGGATGAGAAAAAATGAGTAAATTCACACACACAAAGAATAATTAAAATAAAATTGATTATCTAAAAATAAGATTGAAGAATTTGACAAATTTCCAATTCAGTTTAACGAACAATTACTGTAATTACCAATTTAAAGACATTTTTTGGCGTCCATGGTATATAATTTTCATTTTTTTTGGTCATGTAAAGTATTTCTAACGGCGTGAAAAGCCATAAAACACCACAAGATACCCATACCAGAATTGTTTTATGAAAACATGGCGAAAAATCGGGATTTGTCGTGTTCCACGTCTGTTGTTCGTCCTAATTACAAAAATGAAAAATTTATCACAAAATAAAATGAATTTATTATGTAGATAACAGTAAAAACTTACCCAAAACACCGATCCGCAAAACTTATCAATTGCCATTTAAACTGCAATTGATCAACTAAGTGCAATCGCCTAATGATAATCGTTTACCTGATAAGGTCAGAACAGTAAAACAATGAATAATACGTCGTAGTTTTTTATCATTTGTCCTTCCAATGTATAATTAGAACCAAGGAAGAGAGCCGGACTCACTTTTAATCTTAAGGACATAGCTGCCAATTAAATGTTTCCTTTGTGTCACTTTATTCTGGGTAATATTTCGGAAGTTCATTACATTCCGTCTCTAATAACTATTAACTTATTAAAACAATCATTTTTTCGTATTCTTTAAAAGCCTAATGGTATTGTTGGTCTAATATGAACCATAAAATTATAGAATAGCTATTTTATTGCATCAGATACAGAATCAACAACGAAATGTCAGCGAAATTGTATATTGAGCTGCCCCTGAACTTCACTGCCTAACACACCCATGCATATTTGTGGGGTCGTAAGTCGTAATTGCACCGAGTTGTGTAACCTTGAGAAGATTTCATCAATCGATACTCAAAGGCAGCATCAAACAAACACGATGCAAAGTCTAAGGTTAATCACAGGTCTCATTTTTACCTCACTTACCCTGAAAACAGGGACCCAGGCATCGGAAAAATCAATGAGTCGTAAGCTTCCACTCTGCGGTCAATCATGTTTTGTTAGTCGGAGGACAATACAGACCGCTTTAGTCATTTAAGTTATGGTTGTCATCTAAAACTTAAAAATATTATTATAAAAATAATAGTTTTAGTGGAATTTTATACTTTCAAACATCAGTGTTTCAACCGCAAATGACTAAATTGTGTTTGAACATGCCACTATTTTGACATTTGCGTTAATTTAATCTGTTTTTGTTTTCGAAGTACCGAGTTGATTTATGTTTTATAAAAAAATCCTTAATTTTACAAATTTTTCATTCTTTTATTTTGACCTGTTTTTTCTGTACGCTGCACATTTATACAATTACATTTTTTTTAAAATAAAATAGAAAAAAAAAAATTTGTACAGTCTAGTAAACACTAGACTTACAATATTTTGAAAAAACGAAACTTCGATTAGCAAAAAAAATCGAATATTTCGTGCCTTATACCCGTCTCAAGTTCAAATGTTTTTTCGGTATAAAATTCCTCCACATCAATTATCTCAAGTGCGAGTTATGCAAAAAATCTATCTGTTGTGCGGGTGTCAAGAATTGGCCTTGAGATGAAGTAGAAGGCTTAAATGGTGGACTTGGACTAGGCTCGGACCAAAGGAGTGTCCTTCCAGGAGGAGAAGTCTCCTGAGGCGTTGTTGGCATTGGCAAACCTCAAATTACGTTAAAATTAAAACAAAAATTTATTTTTTTTAAAAATAAATCCTTACCAGCTGGTCGAAATAAATAAGACCGAGTAGTCTGCTGGCTAGCGAATGTATCGGGATTTAATGGTGCAGCCACTCCTTGACCAAACATGGACCAATAACCTAATTAAGAAGATTAATCAATCAAAATTAATTTTTAAAAGTTAAATAAATAAATTAATAATTAATTCTTACCAATTAATATGGCTATTCCGGTACCAATAGCTGATAATAGTACTATTAAGTATCCGGCGTATCCATCAAATATACTGAAATCGAGATATCTCGACCATCGGGTCACACGCGTTTTCGTAGCCGCGCAAGTGCCTACAACTGTTTGATATACAAATTAATTTTGCAAATTTTCCTCACAATTTGAAAAAATAATACCGGGCTCCATAAAACGAACGATGACTGGAATTGTTGTTACTTTTATAGAATCTAGATGAATGTCCAGTGAGAAGATTGCATCGCCCGGGTCCCAACAACCGTCTTTCAACTGAACGGGGAAAATACGAACGTTTTTCGACTTCTTATCGTGTTCTTCGGGAAGTATTTCCAAAACAGATCTATCATTTACAATAACCTTAAGAAATTGAAGAAAAATAAGTTCCAATTTTATTAATTATTTTTTTCAAAATAAAATTAATTTTACCATTATTCTCCTGAAAACTTGATCCGTAGCGGAGATTGGTAGAACGCCGACAGGTTTAACACTAGTCAATTTTATTTCATCGACTAAAACGTGAAAAGAGGATAAAAATGGTAGCGTAATTGATCGCGACGCTAATGACGGTTGCGGCCCTTGAATTGGTACGTTGGCACGGAGTTTCAAGTCGGTCGTTACGGTGCTCAGCGCTAGCCGTGCGTGCGTGGACACTACAGATTTCACACGACACACATAATGGCCTAAAATTCACAAATATTAATAGTTTTCTTAAAATAAATTCATTTTGTTTACCATGTTTGAAGTCGAACGCTGATTCCACCTCAAACACTTCACTTGGTTTAAAAGCAATATCGGTGTTTGTGAAACTTAGTTCGCAGTAAAATGGAACTACATGGTGAAGTTTAGCTACTACATCAGAATTACTGCAATTTTTTCCTAAGAATAAAAAAATCAAAAATCAAAAATTTAAAATATTAAATTGTCTTAGAGTAATATATACCTAGTGTACCAAGTATATTTGTAGCTCCCTCTTCTTCCTTTGCTGATAATAGCAGCGGAACATCGTAATTCGTTCCAGGCCAAACATTAGTTAAGTGAGTGAATTTAGGAGGTAAAATAGCGACCGATCGTATTTTGTCAACAATGACGTCAGTTTTCAAAACAAACTCTGGAGACACTTTGTAATATATGGTCGCTGACCCCACACTGTTGAGAATTGCCAATCCAGTCTCGGGATCAACTGATGCAACCAAACCGTTGTCAGAGTCCCAAGTGCCACTATTTCCTGAAGAGAAAAAAGATAATGTACAGTATATGCTGTGCGGTCCGGACATTGGCGAGTCCTGGAAAAGTAACCGGTGCGCAGAGCGTCCAGTCGGCACGTTAGACGCTCTGCGCACCAGACAAATCGAATTTGTTCGGACAGCTTTACCGTCCGGATACTGGACACGTGTCCGAGTCCCGTTCGATTTACGTCCGCTCTGCCGTCCGGACAAAATGGCTGCGACCACACTTCTCCGTTTCCCCTATTTTGTATGTTTTTTTATTTTATTGTTTTATTCAATATTGAATAAAACAATAAAATAAAAAATAAAAACACAAGATGGGTCGTAGCCATTTTGTCCAGACGGCAAAGCTATCCAGACTGCGAGGCGTTTTAAAAATTTGTGCGTATTAGGTGGGTTCGAGTCCTGGAAAAGTGTCCGAACCGCACAGCTGTCCAGACAGCGCTATGTCCGGACCGCACAGCATATACTGTATTAAAATTTGACTATATATTTGAGCATTTAAGCAAAACAAACCTTCAGCAGTTAATAAAGGACTTGAAAAACAGATCACATCGCCGACCGTTGCTAAAGGTTGTGCTGGTGCAATATTATCCCCAGTGACAAAATTGACAAAAGTTTCTACTCTAGGGTTACGACTGTGCCAGAACTAGAAACAATCATAACGTTATTATCCTGAACAATTCCTACAGCAAGTATTTTCTCACTTTTATTATTGTAACGCCGCTTTTCAAAGCTTTGAGCAAATACGTCGTGTTCTTAACATCAGGAATAATCTCCAAAAGATCAAATCTTAAAGAAAATAAACATTTAAGTCAAAATATTAACATTTAAATATAAGATAAAAAGCACCTGTTAGGCCGGTAACTTAAAAATATACTGGATATGTGGAATCTATTACCAACATTATCGTGCAAGCTCAAATGAAGCGTCATCGAGCCTCCCACAGGAAAACTAGTCAGTGCTTTATTTTTCAAATTTAAAAGCGTTGATGACCGCAGAACAAGGTAAGATGCTGCTTTGACCTAAAATATAATTTTTTAAATAAAAATATACATAAGAATTAAGATTTTGCTAAGATATGAAGCAAAATTAAAATTTTATGATGATAAAATCAATGATGATGTTAACTGGTTAACATCATTTATTGTGATGATATACAATTTAAAAAATGATTACCTCAACCAAGACATTAATAGTTTGATTAACGCCAAATTCTTCATGAGCCGTAATCATTACAGTTGTTTGACAATATTTTTGCCCGGTGCGTAAAAGTCCACTCCGTTCAACAGTGATACAAGGATGCGAGTCCAGTTTTCCCTCGGGGCTAACTTCGTAAAAAACTCGAGTAAACGAATCGCGATTACTATGCAGTTGAAGTTCGGTGTTAGGAGTTAAGAGAATCGAATCCGTTTGAACTCCTGGAAAAACTAAGTCCAATTTTTCAAATACCTAAATAAAGTTCTGTGTTATTTTCACTAATAATAATTAATTTCTGCAAATTTATCTTACGTGGATGGGTAATGTGTCTGTGAGTGTTTTCCCGTCAATTATTTGATTAGCTCGTTTAGATTTTGATTCTTTACCATGGATTTTCAATGATAAAGTGACTTGTCCTGGTCGCTTAGCAATAACACGAACTACAAATGAATTCTTTATGTCGCTCACTACACCGCTCTATAAAAAACATTCATTTAGATTTTATAATTTGAAATCTTATGATTTGAATTACTTCTTCATAGATGGAATGAACACTGATAATGTCCTTGTCACTAACGGCCCATTCGAACCGCAACGACGGTATTGCATTGCCAAAAGAAAATGGGACTTCATGCTCATTCATTCCAATGGGATATACCAACATCTAATTTCAATTGAATAAAATTATTATGCGATACTAAAACATATTTCTTGAGTTTAACCTCTGTTCCAGTTTTCATTCGAGTAAGAGGAGTATGAATTCTGATCGATTTCAATTCCACAATGTGAATTTTCGCTTCGTCCTATAAATGAAACACAAATTTTAACCAAAATTCCCTAATCTACATCAAAAGTAAAAAAATAACCTCTGAAAAAACAATACTAGTCCCAGATTCAGGCGAAACACCAATAGCTCGGGCTTTGACGATTGTGAGACCAATTGCATAAGTCGATATTAAACCAGAAGCGGACACCGTTGCTAATGACTGGTTTTCTACTACATATTCGATGTGAGTCTGCGGTTGAGGACCACCTGAACTCGTTACTTGGAAAATTGATCCAGGTATTAACGTCAAATTGTTTGGATAAATGCGTAAAGGAGAAAACACCTGTATAATTTTTTTTAAATATATATAATTAAATATATATTTAGCCGAAATTATAATTAAATGTACCTGAACCGGCAAAAGCTCGCTTACGACAACATGAGTTGTTGGTTTGGATTGTGTTGTTTGAGTTACATTTGCTTGAAAAACTAGTGTCGTATGCCCTAATTGAAGTCCAAGAAGCTTAAAAATAGTAATACAAGGGTCTTTGGAGCCTGATTGAGCACTTCTGTAATGTATGTTTGAATTAGAAATTATAATTTCTAAAATTTAATTAAATTCATCCACAACCTGACTGATATGATGTTAGATGACGGCATTGCTCGTAAATTAGTGAAAGCTGACACGCTCACGGGTAAACATTGCCCTTCAAGATCGAGCAATACAACTGAAACTTCAATTTCTTTGTTAACCTCAACTTTGTCGGTCATCAAAACTTCAATAGATTTAATTCCGGTTACGCGGACAGTAGCAGTGGCTTTTTTCTCTACTTCCAGACAAAGATCAGTAACGGTCAAAGTGAAAGATCCATCAGTCCTTGGAAAAACCTAAAAAAAAATTAAAAAACAATCAAAAAAATTCGTAAATAATTGTTGTTTTTTTATTAATGCCTTAATAGTTCTCTCTTTTTCCAAATATTCAACGTCAGCCACCGAATTTGTAGACGATGACAATTCAAATTGACCCGATCCTTTTAAAATGGTAAATGTTACAATATTATCAGGATGATTAAAAATCGCAACATTCTCAGGAGAAATTGACGCGTCTTCGACTAATTCTATATCTAATGTGTTAGTTACAGGAGCAGTTAAAGAAATCTAAAGAAAAAAAACATTAAATTAATTCGAAACCTTTAAAACAAAGTTATTACTAATGTATCCATTTTGCTGTTATATCCCACTATGCTCGCTTTTACCCAAAAACTGCCTTCTTTGGAAGCAAGTTTAATATTTTCATACACTGAAAACAAAAACAAAAAATTTAAACAATTTAAACAAAAATAAACAATTTAGTTAAATGACAATTTACCATAATCCATCGTTTGAAGACAATTAGATTCCGCAATGTCCGTCCATTTTGCATTCAAATGATTGACTTCTGGTCGCAATGCCAGTAAAGGATCAGAAATTTCCCATTCAACAATCAATGACGTCACGTTATCAAACGGACGACCAGTATCGTCAAGCATTTCCAACATTAATTCGAGATTACTATAACATTGAACTGAAACCTATAAAAATTATAAGTCATTAAATAACTACCGTATTTAACTGCACTCAAAAATACTAAATTACTTTTCTTGTATTTGTTTGACACAATCCTTTTGCGTGCGAAGGTCTATGAATCACTGGGTGAAGCAAAATTGAAGATGGTATACCGCAAACAACGCTGAAAAATGAGCATAAGATTTTTTTTTAAAAAATTTTATTTGTCCTAAACTTGATACCTTACCTAATTTCAGCATACGCTGTTAGTGGCTTTGGTAAACTTGTTGAAGGCATATTCCCAACTCTTAATATGGCAGTCTAAAAAAATTTATTTATTAAATAAAAAATTAAAAATTATTTAAATTCTGTCACATACCGTTTTACCAACTGATTTACAAAAGACTGTAAACAAATGTGCGTCTCCTAAACAACAACTTTATTAAATAAAATATTTAATTTTATGTTAATCAAAATCACTTACTATTTTTACAATGCACAATACTCTTAAATGTGGCACTAGCTAACGAGGTGTTAGACATCGAAACATTTTTAACGTGCGATTCAGGTTTGAGAACCCATGCTCGCGGTCCGCCTTCAAATCCCACGTCTTTCGAAGATCCTAATGCAAGAACCACTTCAGGTTTCATCAGCAAAGGCTAAAAATAAAACAAATTTAAAAAACTCAATATTTACAGTGGTAATTCTTTTCCCCTCACCATAAGTGGTTTGTAACTTGCAATAACAATAGTCTTTTTAAGTTCGGTTTCTCCCGTGTAATATTTGATCGTTACTTGCGTATTGCCTTCGGATTTTGATTTCAATTTAAAAAAAATGCAAGCTTCATTAGTTGGTGAAGTGTCTTGATCTGTAAGATTGATTAATTACTAAACAAATCATTGTAAAATCAAAACGTAATAAGATTTTTTGTACCCAGTATGTAATCAAATTTCTTAGTATCAGAAATTTCAATTTTTACAGCTAAAGAACGGCAGTCAGTAAATGCAATATTTTCCGTTTTGTCTAGAAAAAATGCGAATAATATATAAAAAAAAATCCTCAAATTTAACTAAATTGCATTACTTGGTCCTTGAGTCCTACTTCCGTACAAAGCTACCGGCAGTGTAATTTCATGTCCAATTTCAGTTTCAAAATTTGTTGTTACAACATGTAAACTAGTTACTGGAATAATCAACATCTAAACAATAAAAAACATTTAAAAAATTTATAAAAAAAATTCGTTCAAAATGCATTTTTTACACTCGATGTCCCAATTATGTATGGATTCCGTAAACTAGATGCAGTGATGTTGACGGATCCGGCACCTAGAACCACCAACTCTCCATCGTCATTAACAGTAGCAACATTATTGTTTTCGGAGACCCAAACGTAATTATCAGTCCCTCCACCTGATGCCTTTAAAATAGAAATACAATTTTAATTTTTATATTTCATCAGTGTCGCTTTCATTTCATACCGTTAGTAGCATGTTTTGACTTAGTTTACTGATTGGATCCCAAGGTAAAACAAGCATTTCTGGAGTAATTGCAATGGGTTGACAAACTTCGATTTCTTGCGATACAGAAATCTTATCTATGCTGAACATCTTAGACTAAAAATTAAATTAAAATTACGAAACAAATAAATGCAAATATGCAGCATACAAACCTTTAAACTCGTAAGATGTAAAACAGCTTCTAGACGAGCAACTCCAAGTTTCAGTGGCAGTATGTCGTAATAAGTGCCATTCTCTGTCGAACTAATAATTTGAAAAGTTTCTTCTGGTGTAATTAATGTAATGCGAAGATCCTTAAATCATAAAACAAATTTTAAAAAAATTATAACTTTTAAAAAAATTATTACGTCAGAGTTATATATTTCGTTGTGACTTGAATCGAAAACAGTCATTAAAATCGTGTAGGGTTTTCCCAATTCTAATAACCAATTGCCGTACGGTTCAACTTCCATCTCTATATGATGTGGAAGCACAATATTTACTCTCGATATTGGCTGTCTAAGTGGTTCCCACATTTTTACATCTTAAAATTTTTTAATAAAAATACGTTAAAATAATTAAAATAATTAAAATAATTGATTCTTTGTTTAACCATACTTCGGTCTTTCAGCACTACCGTGGTCGAACCCATTTCATTAGCAGTAATGATACATGTATCTTTATCTAAGGTGATAACTGGAGGTCCAACAATGTCTAAATAAAACTGTTCCGATGGCATTTCAATTTCTAAAAAATCAATAAAAAATCATTAAAATTAGTATTTCCTTTTATAAATGTTTTTACATCTTAAATACCAAACGCTTTTCCTTGTTGTAATCGTTCAACTTTATAATGAACCCGCGTTCCAGGTATTAAATAGAGATCATAAGCTGGATTTATAATCACATTAGCAACAACAAAAATAGTTATTTCTTCACTCAGAATATCCTAAAAACACAATCACAATCATAAATCATGTTTTCAAAATCATAACATAAACCTATCTCAC
The DNA here is from genome assembly GCA_000239455.1 of Strigamia maritima. Classification (NCBI taxonomy): domain Eukaryota; kingdom Metazoa; phylum Arthropoda; class Chilopoda; order Geophilomorpha; family Linotaeniidae; genus Strigamia; species Strigamia maritima. Next base: position 671,499 of record JH432010.1, on the reverse strand, counting down.
TTTATACACGGGATCCAATAGTCTTGTGGTGATCTTAGCAGAGCCTGTTGACTTGCCTTCGATTAAAATCATATATCCTTCGTGTCCATCTTGTTCTAAATATTTAATGCTCACCGGTGCATCATATTTTGATTTTGCAAAAGGTAAAGTTCTATATATAATATCGTATTATAATTTTACATGTTAAAAAACTAAAAACTCCCAAATGTATACCTAATGACCGTGGTCGATTCCAAAAGCTCATCAGAATCAGTATCAGCAATTAATGACCAATCAAACAACAGTCCATCCAAACTGGAAAAGGTGTCGCCTTAAAAACGATATGCAAATCATTAATACAAATGAAAATATATACCGTATGTTGAATTATTTTTTTAAGCACCAGTTTTGTCTTTAGCACGTGCAATTATTTTTTCTGGCGCATCTTCCAGGTATAGCTCAGCAGTCGTACGAACAATTTCCAACGCAAAAATCATATCCACTATTACATCGCAGTGTAAAACGCTCCCCGTCGCTTAATAGAATATAAATAAGGGTTGATTAATTAAATTTTCTTTTAAAATGTGTTGTTTTTTTACTAACTATCGTCCTGGGCTAGAATTAAACTAGTTTGTCTCATCGGATGACGGGATGCAACGGTAACTACGGCCTTTGTTGAGCAATGTTTGAGTGAACTTTTTTCCAGCATTCGTACAGAAACTATTTCTGGTCTGATTGATTTCCTGGAGAAATTTAGAAGAGTAGTATGAATTAGGAATGAATTAGTATGTTATTAGGAAAAGCGTGATCTGTTTACCATTTGTAACAACCTCCTTCGGACACTTCTAGCGTGAAATTTACTACTGTCATGGAAGAGTATGGCAACAGAACACGAGGTACATTCAACCTGGACGAACTGATCACGTAGAATAAAATTATAAACCATAGAACTGAGGAAACAAATTTAGAAGTTGCCGCCATTGCGGTCTGAATTGACTACATGTGGGGGAAGAAGCCGGATCAGAACCTCACTACGCATGCGCTAACTCAAAAATAAAAACGAAATTTAATTTAAAATTACTTTTTTTGGAATTTTCTTTAACAGAAAAATGTCTAATTTTTTAAAATTATTTATCAAGTAAGAATTATACGGTTAAGTCACAAGCCTCGTTACACGAGTCGAGGCACGAGTAAAATTACAACACGACACCTTGTGATGATATTACCAACCTATGCCAAAAAAATTTAAATTGAATAAAAAATATTCATTTCATTTCAACCGAAACGAATAAATAAATAAATTAAATCAAATATCTTCAATTTCTTTTATTTCAACACAACATTTATTATAAAGAATCATTTATAGTATTAATCACATATTAATACAAAAAAATATTATAAAAATATAGATATCAAATATGATAGCCCTATTTCTTTTTCTGATTCGTCAATGAAAAAATAAGAAGCTCCAATTTATCTCCAAATATTTTAATCGCAAACCTTTGCCTGACTACTTTTTGGCCAACTTGGCCTAACTCTAAAGCCAAATCTTTATCTCTTGCTAAAGTCTCCATTGCATCCGCAAACGACTTGGGATTAGAATCGCACAAAAAACCAGTTTTAGTATTTTCTATCGTTTCCGTTGGTCCCCCACTATTAACCGCAATCACTGGACGACCCATAGCCATCGCCTCAATCGGAACTATGCCAAAATGTTCATTTTCTGGAGTGTAAATCAAGCATCTACAATGATGCAGCAGAGACCGCTTGTCCTCGTCACCAACCGACCGCAGAAAACTGACGTGATCGGAATCTAAATGTAAAGCTTCAGCTAAAATCTCCAGCTCACGGAAATACTCCACATTTTCCGAAACAATCGAATCGTAACCACCAGCAACCACTAAATGAACACCAGACCATGTACTCTCATCGAGTCGCTCGCGAAGAATACCTAAGAATGATTAAAGAAAAAAAACCTGTTTAGCCTCGTAAAATAATATTTCGATTGATAATCGATTTTATCCATTAAAATTCTTGTTTTAATAACTTCCCAACCAGTCCGAATTTATTCAAATACAAAAATATTTCTGTATTTTTAGAAATTTTCGTGGATTTCTCGTAATTATCGATAATTACTCATTGCTTTCAGCGCTAATCCAATGTTTTTCTTTCTTTCGTATCGGTTAATTGACAAAAAAAGAGTCCGGACGTTGGATAGTTTAAGATGACTCGTTGTGCCGGTGATTGGTTTATCGAATTTGGTGAAATCTAACGATGGATATAGAACTTCAGGTTGAGTTCGAATGCGAGTAAACGTCGACTTGAAAATTGATGCTGAAATAAACAAAGAATAAATAAACACAAAAAATTATGATTATTACATTTCACCTGTAAATTTACTATTGACAACCACTATATCGGCCATAGATGTGGTCACTTCCTCTATTAAATCAATCGGGGCCCTGTATAACTTTTTCAAAATTGTGTTTCGATTTGTTAAGAGTAAATCTGGAAAATGACAATAGAAAAGAACTTTGACTCGGAAAAGCTTCAATATCGGAATGCAGGCAGAAATTTGATCCACAACAACAATGTCGACCAGCAACCTGCTGATTAGCATGAGATATAATGCTAAATACAACATCCGAATGTACGCGCACAAAGCGAAACATGTGCCGAAAATGCTACGCGGTAACCAATCGCCGACAGAAAGCACATCCAAACTGCCGTCAATTGTCTCTTTAAAGCAATGGCTTGGATCATGATGAGCTGTCAGTATTTTTACAGAATGTCCTCGGTTTTTTAATGTCATCGCCGCATCGACGATCACTCGTTCCGCGCCTCCGATTCCAAGGTCGGGATGCAAAAACACCACGTTCGCCATCGTTTGATAACAACCGACGTGTCCGTCAGAGTCGTTAGTCGATTTGTCTAAATGAAGACTTTTAATGAATTAAATTAAAATTATATTTTTTAATGTTTAATTAGATAAATTTTAATAACTTAAAATATTTTACAAAAATTAGTTTTACAAAAGTAAATAAAAAAATTATGAATGGGTATCGTTCTTCTGCTAACGATAGATTTTAATGCAGATATTCTACGGAATGCTGTATGATCCAACTAATTTTTTATTTTTTATTACTTATAAAATTACATCATTCCTATTTTTTCTTTATCAAAGAATTCTCGGATATATCACAATTAAACTGTCAAATGTGTCATTTTTGTTCATTTGATTAAGATATATTGCGCAATAAACATGAAGTGCCGTATCCCGTATGTTATGAATAAGTAAAACATTCACAGTCCATTCAAACACCTCGTCACAAACAGGTGTAGTGTATCAAACATTTAACCTAAATCCAAGTCACAACATCAAGGAAGAAAAGAACACAGAAAAGTATACTTTGAATTTTAACATCACCAAAAATTACTCTAAATGAAAAAAAAATAGTAAGCATCATAATTATAAATAAAATAATAATTGACATCATTCCAATTCAAAATGCCGGTTAAAAAAAAATAAAATAAAATAAATTAATATTGTAAAATAAAAAAAAAATAGTTATTTAAAGACTTTGACAAAGCGCCCTCGGTGGAATAAACGATCAACATCTTATTGGACAGAGGTCGTCTGCTATTTGCTTGACCGATCATGCAGAACCGATTTGTTATTTTCTTGCCAATCTAATCTTATCAATCACGACGACTTTCTTCGCAGGGTGGAGTTGAGAGCGGTGACAAACGCGATGGTTAAGGTGAAAATCTCCTGACGAGCAATTCACACCAACATTTGAGGTTTTTACCAAAAGGGGACGCTGAGGAGGAGTAGGAACCGTGTTTCTAAATCGGTCCGGGTGATAAGTGGCGTCTCGTTTTTGTCTCTCAAGGAAATAACTCGGGGTCCAGGCACCAACATCTGGAGCTCATCAAAAAATTACGCCTTACTTTGATCTTCTTTGATCGCCATGGCGTGGTTTTTTGGCGGGAAAAAGAAGAAAAGTTTACCTACAGGTAAATAAAATTCCGTTACCGTATTTTTTTTCCATCTTTTTATTATTTATTTTTTATATGGTTATTTTTTTAAAAAATGCTATCTTATCGCAAATCCACACTGGATGGTATTTAACGATAATATATATTTGACTTTATCTTTATTTGCTACGGTGCAATTATCACCTGTCCGTTCCAATGGGCGATGCATTCGGTTCAAATGAAAAGGTCATTAGACGAGGGTGTGTTGAAATTGTCTCAGATTGTTGTTTAAAGTTGTTTTGTATGTCCGATTATAACGGTAAGAACGCATTTTTTCTTCTTTTTTTGAGTGTGTGTTGACCTTGGGTCAGTTCTGTGATCGATCATATCTTATAACCAGCTGGGCACTTCGCTATGACGCAATTTAGTTTCAGGTAGATGCTGACACCTGGTGTTGGGTTTTGTCATCTCGTTACATAATCTAATCTGATTTTTTGCATTTACTTATTTCCAAATGGAGTCATAAATATATAAAGTCCATTGTTTTACCTTTTATCTAATTAATGATTCCAGTGATTTCAAGTAAAAATAAATGAATTATCAAATAAATATAATTTTTTTTTTTTGAATTTTCCGAGTTGACCAATGGTCAAATATGTTAAATATATTGACCATTGGTCAATACAAGGCCAATCACAAAGCACAATTTAAAAAAAAATTGAATTTGATATAATTGGAATTTGTTTTGTCTCAATTTTTTTTGTCTCCTAAATTCTTCGAGGACCCAAATTGATGCACGACCAAAATAATTTATGCGCTCTTAAAAAAGAATAGAAACGCGACAACAAACCACACCCCGTTCTAAGGGTTGCAAGGTCCTTTTCTGAATTCAGCATCATTCTCAAGCAATCTTCTTCATATCTGGCCGACTGCACATCCTAACACAATTTCCTAATAACCCCTTTTTAACACGCATGTGCATTGCGACTACAATTCCTTTATCCGTGTTTTTTCCTACTTGTATTTCTGCTTATCACATGGGCGTTTACTTCTATACTTTGAACATTACGACGGCGAAAGAATCAAAAATCGCTTAAAACCTCATATAATATAATTACCACTTTCGATCGAGGTCTATTTCAACAGGTAATAGTTCAGAATATTCATTTTTTTATGATAATTTGAGAAGTTTAATTCATATAGATTAACTAATTAATCAACAATTTTATTCATGTTAAAACATATTTATTCATAAGGAAGTAGGTTATAAATCCTATATTTAGTGCCACTTTAACCTAATTGCATTGTACAACTGCATCAAAAATCTTTTTTCTTTTTCTAGCCGATGCTGTAGGGCCTGGCACATTCCGGCCACTCGAAGAGTCATTTCCATCTGGTCCTGCAGACGGACCTAAGGATATGAGCACGGGATTGAACGAAGGACATTGTAAGTACATCTTGTAATCCATCCCTGTTTTATTGCTAAACCCTCGAGTGCGCGTCTTGTCCTCCATTTGTTGGTCAATAACTCCAATGAATCCATTACTCGATGCAATGTTTTACGTGTTAAACTGTATCCTCCTTGAAAAACCTCCTCCAACAATTTATATTCACACCTTGTGACAGTTGAACAGGGCTTTGTTTGTCCCACTCAAAACAAAGGCCAACCTTTGTTCTTTTAACTGATTGATGATGGTTCCATTTGACAATGGACGTATAGCAGGTGGTGTGCCCAGTCCGCCTGGATGCCCAACTATTGCGGATTCGGAATCGTCTTTGGATAGTGTGGAACTGCGATGGACGCCTCCTGAGCATAAAGGAAGTGATGTCTTGGACAAATACATAGTAGAGCAACGGGATTTGGAGTTGAAAATATGGATGAAAGCTCTAGAAGTGCTCCCGATGAAGACGTATGCCACAATTTCACGCTTGAAGGAAGAAACATCTTATGAATTCCGAGTGGTGGCAGTCAACAAGTATGGAACTGGTCTGCCAAGTGAGGTTGTGGCATTAATTCGATGTAAGTGTGTAGTTTAGGGTTATCTCTATTGCAATTATTGCGTAAACAATAAGTTTTTGGCGTGCAATTGAACCGATTGCCTGGGTGGGTATTCGATGGTGCTTTTCTAAAGGAATTTAATCATGTTGTTTACAATTTTATTTATCTCCTTTGAAAATTGCAAACGCAAACCGCTTCAGTTTTATAATGCTGCAGGAAATGTCTGGGGGTTGACCTTTTCAATCTTAAAACATCTTTTTTTACATTGCAAAGCAATCAGGTTTAACTGCATCAACCTGAAGTATACTGTCAAGGATATATATATATTCTTGCTACTACTGTATGTATATACTGGCTTTATTGTGAGAGAAAAAGATATATTGCTTTACAGGCTAATTCTTTTAGGTTTCCTTAATCATATTGCAGTGGTTGCAAATTGATTACGAAAATAAGTCTAAATCCAATAAGCCAGTCTATATTTGCTCGATCCTAGATGAAATGAGTTTAATTTTGCACCCAATGATTTAAAATTAGCCAGGTTAAACCAATAGAGTTAATGGGCCATTTGCACAAATAAGATGAGGCACCAAATTACCCATCAGCATCTTGTTTTCCTAAAGAGCATATAAGACAGACTTTACTTTTTTTAAGTAAACAAATTAAACTAATCCCACGTTCAAAATGTCAAACTAAATTAAGCATTTTATTGATACATTTTTAAAGCTTAAACAAAAATGCCCTGTTTAACCCTTTTTAAGTTTTAAGTTTTATTACAATGGATGCATAGGAGGTCACTTTTCTTCTTTTAGCATATTTCTCAAGGAAATCTAGAGTTTTCAGTGCAATTCGTTGCTGAATTACAAATGACTATATAATTCATGTGTATTTGTTCGTGAGTTCATTTCTTGACTATGTTTTGCTATGTTTTCTTATTTTAAGACTGCATTCCTATATGAAGAGTGTAGCATTTACCAAATACGTTTTAGTTTGTTAGATTTCAAATGGTCAGTCTTGATGTTTACGTCGGTAACTCTTTTCTCTCTTTCTGTCCTCTGATTTGTGCCGAAGGTAGAAGTTTAGTGGATTTCATAGACTCAGTCGTAAGCACTTTAGTGTATCCGTTAATACCCCAAAATCCTCCCTCATTAATACTTGCACATTTAGAAATCACTTCTATAAATAGTGGTGCAATACAGTGACAATACTCAATACATTTAATCAATTTAGAAATTACTTCGTGCAATCTTTCTGTAAAAAATGAAGGAATTTTTATCATGTGGAAACCGAGAAAGTAAAGCCGTGTTTGTTTGCTCATTGCATATTTAAAATAAAAAGCCTTTGATGGAGACATTCCCGTAAGATGACGAAGGTCCTTTCTAACCATCGCCGTATTTTATTTTTAGCATTAGCAAAAAAAAAACAAAAACAAAAAAAAACAAAAAAAAAAAAAAAAAAAAAGAAAAGCAGTCCGACATTAAACGAATCATAAACCGGAAAAATCTCTTTTGCTGTCTGGTGCTCACTAAAGAAAAACAAAATATAAGATGTCAGTGCAGGAAACTATCGACACTTGAACATTATTACATATTCAATAAGACCTTCTAATCTTTAGAGAGAGAAAAATTGCCATCAAATTTAAATTTCGAAATTTTCCAGCTAATTAAAGAGCTGGTTCCTGATGTTCAAATGTGTCGTAAATAAAGATATCTTTAGGCAAAGGGGAGAAAATTAAGGTCACATATTTATATGAAAAATAGTTTTATCAAATAGAATTATATGCAAAGCAAAAATACCCTTCAAGTTTGTGCAATAAAACGTTTTCAAACCTTTATGGCATCCTTGAGAAGTGAAAGGTCAAATTGGTTCTTTGTTGTTATTTCTTTGTGCATCTAAAAATGAGACTTGAAAAAAAATACCTACTTTAAATTAGCAATTGGAACATAAGTTCAATCACGTGCTCAATTCTTGCCGCTAAGGATCTGTTTTACTGTTTACAAATTTTTTTTAAAATGTCCAGGTACTTTTTTCTACTAATTTGAGTACTTATTAGAGGGTGAGGAAGTAAATAACACTTTGTTACGTATTGAGACAAGTTGCTGGCATATGGCCTCTGTAGCCGATTTCAACCTTAAGCTATATTCGCCCACGCTAACCAGATTCAGACATTTTGCTGTTCCAAAATACGAAACTAAATTCTTATTTTAGATTCGTGGTACGGTATTTTGGAAAACAACAACAACAAGCCTAAATATTCCTTTATTCCATCTTAATCACACGCATCATTTCTTACACAAACATGTTAGGCAGTAGAACTAAAATTATTATACACCAGCAGTCACATCAAAATACTTATTTTTAACAGCAATTTATGAGAGAGAAAAAGAGATCAAGATGCAGGGATTGTGCAGTGTCCAACCAATCGCACGAGGCGCTGAGAATGGCCTTGTCCTTGACGAGTATGTGAATAATTCGTCTCCAGATGGCGCAACTAGGTTAATGTTCTCAAAAGTGACTCTCATTATAGCAACATATCAATTAAATACTCTTAAACCATAATTTTTTCTCTCTTTTAAACCCCCGGGTCAGTGAGCCTGAAATTAATGTCATTGACAACCGCATTACGAAAACAATTGATCGTTACAGCAGCAACCCTCCGCTGCTAAATCTCAATCGCCATATTTATTTTATGGCGCAATCAATGGCGCCTATCTCATCCGCCATTAGAAAAATAATCCTCAACTTCTTTTTCAGATGACCATTTTTCCCGTCCCGCAAACAACCCAAGATTGAATATTATAAAACTCAATCGCAACAAATCAAGCAAATAATTTAATAATAACCCAAATATTTTCTTCCTTGTGAAAAATTCAATAATTCCTGCCGCGGAAGGATACAATGTATTGATGGACCTCCCTCCCCTCCCTTACTACACTGGCAATTGGCGTATGAGGCGATTCCGATCTTCGTTTGCTAGTTTTTCAAAATTTGACCAAAAACCTATCTCCCCGTTCGGTGGACTCGAGGTGAGGTGAAGGTTGAAGGTGTGGTCACGGCAAGCTAAGGCACTGGTCAAGCGCCGCCATGGGAAATGCGGCCACGGCTAAGAAGGGAGATCCTGCAGAAAATGGTGAGTGGCGCCATGAAAACAACATTCTGACGCTTACCGACGCTTTCTCTAAGATATTTGCTTCTCCTTGGGCACTGCGATTGGTATCGTTGGGGTTTGCGTGGAAAGGGTAACTGTGGCTTAAGTGAAGGGTTTTGATGAGTGGGATAGGTATAGAAAATGGGTGTTGGTATGTACATGTGTGGATTTCACGTTGGGTACACGCACGTCCTTTAAAAAAATATTTGAAATTAATATAGATTTTTTTTATATAAAAAAAATGTATGGTATGTTATCATCAAATCGGTGATAGTTTTTTGTGTTGTGGCAGAAATCTAGGCTTTTTAATGGAGTGTGTGTGAAGATGGATGTGTTGCTCCTTATGTCTGAAAAATAAACAAATCATCGAATTTTAATTGTTTCGTTTTCGATTTTCAGTTATATTATTTTTTTAAATAATTTAATTAAGGAAATAATTTTGGATTTCTTTTCTTTTTTTTTTGAGGTAAACAATTATAAATAATTCATAGTTTCCGTTCATGCGTATTATTCATGACCACGTGATATTTTTTATTTATTTATTTACTTACTTTTACATCTGTTTAACTTTTTATACACAACTATTTAAAAAAAAAAAGAGCAAATATGCCATCATCATCCATTGTAGAAAAATAAATAAAATTAATTTTATTTCCGTAAAAAAAAAAAAAAAGCTAAATAAATAAATTTCCAATTTTTTTGCAAAACAATTAAATATTCCGGGCGTGTGCTTCAAAACAGAACAGAACGTCAGCTTAAATGCATGTATCCTATTATACCAAATTGATAATCGATGTTCATAATTTTTCTTCAAAACTAACCTTAATAATACCTACAGATAAATCCCAACCCCTTTACCCCGAAAACGTTTCCCATAAAACAATATTTCATATTTTATTGCACATTTTTTTATACAAATAACGAATAAAAATCTTTCTCGATTCCCTTTTTACTCTTCATCCACTACCAATTTTTTCCTTATCACACCAACATGCACAACACAGCTTTAAAAGCCTTTTCTTGATTGAGGCCATCTTTCTCCTCCAGCTCAATTTATGATACTCCCATCAGTCTCTAATAACAAATTTAAAAATAAAAATATCAATCTATACCAAAATTTTATGATAAATTTTTTTATATATATATATATTTTTTCAATTTTTTTTCGTAAATATTAAAATCAAATTTGCAAAACGTCTTTGCTCGTGTCTCCATATCCCCGTGTGGCTTATTTTGGTTTTCACCGGTGCTTGGCAAACCATGCCAATGCATAGACCCTTCCAATCCACCATCTTATGTCACCTGGCGCGTGCTCGCATTCCATAAAATCGCCCCCCTCCCCCACTTTAAATTTAAGATCGACCCTCGGACCGTTTTATGGATCCATCCGAAGCTAAAAATAGCACCAAATCATTTGTAAGGGTACAAGAATTTTTGGCGGGAAAACAAGGGGCAGTCTATAACCCCTTCCTATATTTGTTGGTTCATGAGAGAAGGGGGGTGAGGCGCGTTGGAGAGAGCTGTTGGAGGAGGATCCCCTCGTTTGAGAAGCCATGAGTAGCAGTGAGGAGGAGGATGATGATGAGGTAGATGAACAACAATCTCAAAGGGAGAGTGATGAGCAGGTGTGGCATATTGATGATTCAGGTGGGTGTTGATCGATTGGTTTCTGGTTTCTTTGATTGGGGGGGCTCCTTAAATCGGTAATGAACCCTATTTTTGTGTTTCTAGGGAAAGGATGGCAAGGGAATAGGGAGAAATATGTAAACATGCATCGGTGGCCAAGCGTTTGATTGATTTTTTTTCTTTTCTTTTATATACAAAAATCAGCCAATATTTTTTTTTTTAGGGATTTTTATTTTTAACCTTTTTTAAATGTTGCAGTCATTGCATCACTAAACACTTAGTAATAAAAATTAAAAAAATATTTTTTTGGCGTTTTTATTTATTTTTTATTACGCATGCTAAATCCGGTCAAGAAAAAAAAATGAGATTGATGAGCCTCGTTTGTGATTGGATGAGAAATATTTTTGGACCAAGTGACAACGAAAGGACACTAATTATATTTAATTTTTTTTGTTTTTTTTTTGTTTAATTTAGTTAAAGAATTTTTAGAAAAAGCGAAAGAAGATTTTGAAGAAAAATGGAAAAGTCCTGACAAGGTATTTTTTTTTTTTTTTTTAAGAAATTGTAAATAAATAATATATTTTAAATTTTTTTTTTTTTTTTTTTTTTTTTTTGTTGGTTATTTAGAATACAGCTGCATTGGATGACTTTGATCGAATTAAAACACTAGGTACCGGATCGTTTGGTCGAGTAATGTTAGTACAACGCAAAGCATCCAAAGATTATTACGCAATGAAAATACTCGATAAACAGAAGGTTGGTTTAAAAGAGGAGAATTTATTGGTTTATTAAAGCATACTTGATAAAAAAAATTTCTGTTTTAAGGTTGTAAAATTGAAGCAAGTTGAACACACACTAAACGAAAAAAGGATACTTCAAGCTATCAATTTCCCTTTTCTTGTCAGCTTAGTATTTCATTTTAAGGTATTAATAGGGTTAAAACAGATACTGCATTTAGAGCAGTTACTTTTACTCTGAATATTTCTTGGGGTTCCAAAGGGAGCGGAAAAAAAATCTTGGCATAAGGCCCAAGTTTTACTCTCTATACAGGGAATTGATCAAATGCCCATATGTGAGCGAGAGAATAATGAGATTAATGCGAGATCCAATTGCAGTTCTTTTTTGATCTCTGCCGTTTCTAATATTTGATTTATTATTTTTTTTTATAGGACAATTCCAATCTATATATGGTTTTAGAATATATCCCTGGCGGTGAAATGTTTTCGCATTTGCGTAGAATTGGTCGATTCAGGTAAACAAAAATAAATTACTTGTTTGTTTATGCATTTAATTGATTTATTCAATTGTACAGTGAACCTCATTCGCGTTTCTATGCAGCCCAAATCGTGCTTGCTTTTGAGTATCTTCATTCCTTAGATTTAATATATCGGGATTTAAAACCAGAGAATTTGCTCATAGACCGTACCGGATACCTTAAGGTTAGTAAGTTACTCTAGATTCGAATTAATTAATGAGGAAAATATTTGAGTTATTTTAAAAATGTCAAATTTTTAAAAAGGTAACGGACTTTGGTTTTGCCAAACGAGTTAAAGGAAGGACATGGACATTGTGTGGCACTCCTGAATATTTGGCGCCAGAGATTATTCTTTCAAAGGTAAAATTAGTGTCTTTTGGCAAAAACCTGATGCTGCGCGCTACAAACAGTAATTTTCTTCGTTAATATCTGGGGAAATGCGAAACGTTAGTTGAGGGATTTAACAGCTGCTGATGTTTTCATCAAAACATCTCGTTAAGTCATACGTGATATCATTCAAATTATGAATTTCTATGTTTTTTGTACCGAACATTGAGGGAAAATGTAGTCATGCATAAAATTTTTTTACAAAATATACAAAATAATTTACGGCTTCTTAAAATAGTAACTGGATGCATTGTGTGCATTCGTTAGTTGAAAAACCATTTAAAAGAAACCATGAAATGAGTTCATGTATATCGAATTTTTTGGGTTTTCTAAACGAATTATATTCTTACACGACCCATTTATATTCACACGATATATATTACACACATCAAAACTACTAGCAATTTCTATTAAAAATACTTGAAAAACACAAAATATGATTTTGTTTAAATTATAAAGTGCTGCTGTATGGCCATTTTCTCAATGTCCATCAACAGCACATCGCGCAATAATCTTTACTTAATTTGTCCATTACTGTATTTTTTTATCTTTACATCTAGTTAGGAATGTTTTCCAACCATTTCCAGATTATAATTTTAAATGGGAATGATCAGGTCATTCAATTTTGGCAGCTAACCAAATGAAAATGAACTCTTAACACGAATCACGATGCAAAACACTTGGACTCAAAATGTAACCATAAAACAATAAAAAAAAAATTTTGGTTGCAGCTGGTGAATTAAAAACGGCTTAATAAAAACGCAAAGAATAAAAAAAAAGTTACATTTAATTAGATGCACTATAATTTATAATTAATGAGGTAAAATAATTTATCAGCATTAACTGCATAGAAAAGGGATCAAATTTGACCCAACATGCGTGTGGCGAAAATGTCTAACGGCTATTGAAATCTAGCTATTAATAAAAGACATTTTATTTAGATTACCTGCACTTTATCGCGTCATATATGACATGTGGGCACACATACAAGGCCTACATTAAATTTGATGATGTAGCAGACCTCAACTGTTTACAGTCTTCGCAGTTGCTATAAATAAAGCATAGCCTAGTTTTAAACTAATTGAATTGTTCTAAAATGTTAATTTTTTAGGGTTACAACAAGGCAGTTGACTGGTGGGCCTTAGGAGTGCTAGTTTATGAAATGGCAGCCGGTTACCCGCCTTTTTTCGCTGACCAACCCATTCAAATCTACGAAAAGATTGTCTCAGGAAAGGTAATTTACGCGATATTTCACTTCGTTTATTGACATTTTGATCTATAATTTGAGTTGTTGTGTTTTTCTTTTAATTTAGGTGCGCTTTCCATCGCACTTCAGTTCTGATTTGAAGGATCTTCTTCGAAATCTCCTTCAGGTGGATCTTACCAAACGTTATGGGAACCTTAAAAATGGAGTGAACGACATTAAAAATCATAAATGGTTTGCTACGACTGACTGGATCGCCGTCTATCAGAAAAAAGTGAAAATTCAACTCATTCTCTTTTTGTCTTCTTTTCTTTTGATTTTTTTGTTTACATTGATGAAAAGCAAACAGGACCGCAAATGGTGCCCTAGGAGCTAGGAACATTAGCTAAATTCATCTTAATGAGATTAATTCTTAGAATAATGTTTTTTTAGGGCGCCATGTTTTATTTGGCACATCGGCAGCTACTAGTACTTTCCTGTAGCTTCGCGTCAATGTAAATGCACTTGCACATTATTATAGACTAATTTATTCATTTTTAACTTCACTGCATGGCCGATTGCTTTTTTCAGTTTCGTGCACCTTTCATTCCCAAACTAAACTCCAAAGGGGACACTCGTTATTTTGAAGTGTATGAAGAGAACAAAAATTTGTTTAACAAACGCAAGATTGCCGTGCATGAGAATGAGTTTGCTGACTTCTAATTTCTATCCTGCATGAATTTTAAGGTTGCTAGACTAAATACTGCTTGCTTGTACTATTTTATTCACAAATTCAATTTCTTTCACTGGTTTTTTTTTTAATCAACCAGAACTTGAGCCTTAGCTATGTTTATACTCGAGTATTTATAACTACATATTTTGCTGAAAATTAAAGAGGTTATGCCCCATATTTTTGTTTCTAAAATTATTTTAAATTAAAAAAAGTGTTTTAAGGCCACTGAACTTTTTGCACAGTTACACTTTTTCCAAATGTTAAACTGTAAATAAAACAAATGGTTTGGGTCAAATGTGCATCTTTAAAAAAAGTTTGACTATTATTAGAAGATAAATTTCCTGTTGAACAAATGTTCTTGGATCCGCATCCATTAATCTTATAAATGAGTTTTAAACAGTAGCACGTACGTAAATTGCCTTTTTTACATATTAAAAAAGGCGATTTGCAATTGTTTATATGCTGAATGAATAAGAAACGTGTAAACTGTCTATTATTAAAGGAGATTTTTATTGACTGTAAAACCGAGTGGAAAAATACCAAAAAATATTGATTATAGTATATTATAAAAAAAGCAGGATATGTAAACTGATTTTTTTTAGATGGAATTTTTTTTTAGATAAAAATTGATTATTTTTTCTATAGAAAGACATGCACATTTGATTCATATTAATGAAAAAATTCATTTTCACTCAAAAGAAGTTTTTATAGTATCACAAAATGATAATACACAAATCATCCTAAGGAAAAATCAAATTGTCAATTTGATAATTTCCGTATTATGCTGTTTCCTGTCAATGAGCACTGCACAACATTTGCAATTTTAATACTCAAAAGGGGGCATAAAGTATAAAATTTCTTTAATTTATCTAATTTTCCCTTTTGCTACTTTATTTCTTGATTTATTAGGGTAATTTATGAATTAACGATAAAATGAAATTTTATTTCTCCGCTTAGGTCGAAGCTCCTTTTATCCCCAAATGTAAGGGCGAAGGAGACACGAGTAACTTTGACGACTACGAGGAAGAAACACTTCGCATTTCCTCTACGGAAAAATGTGCCAAGGAGTTTGCGGAGTTTTGAAAATCAGTTTTGCCATGGAGCCACTTGATAATGGACTCGAGCCGTCAAAATGTGGATGGTGTATCCTGTAGCCTGAATTTCC
Organism: Strigamia maritima; assembly: GCA_000239455.1. Lineage (NCBI taxonomy): Eukaryota > Metazoa > Arthropoda > Chilopoda > Geophilomorpha > Linotaeniidae > Strigamia > Strigamia maritima. The sequence goes on along the minus strand of JH432010.1, from coordinate 656,049 downwards.
CGCGAGGAACTAAAGGGTTTAAAAGAAAAATTCTTTTTTTTTTCCTTTTTGGATCGCATGATCCTCTCGCCTCCTCCTGCTGATCCCACAGCAGATTTGCACAGACAACAAAACATCCTAAGCTATGTTAGCTTCACGATGGACGAATAATATTAAAGAAAAATAATCATGCTCTTCGACTTGTATTGACCCATTTACATTTTTGTTTTCTTTGGTTTTGTTTCATTGTCTCCTTTTTCTCTGTTTAGATTTATCATTATGTCTATTAATAATTTTTTGGGTTAAAATAATTCAAAAAAAAAATCATTTTCAATTATTTCTGTTGTTTTGTGTTGTGTTTCCAGTTGTAGGAAGAAAATTTTAGGAAATTTTAGATTTAAACAAGAAAACAACTCAAATAAACTGATAAATAAGCTAGAGTGAAATTCAGTTGTGGTTATCTAATTTTTTTTATCCCATTTTTTAAAGAAAAAAATAAGATTTTTTAGTCTTTGTAAACTGAATCTCATTCTTTGGCTTGTAAAATTCCTCTAATTTTTATTAGACAAAAAATTGCATTCTCAAATTGTACAAAAAAAAATTATGGTCACTAATTTTTGTTGTTTCGGGTTGAAATAATTTGGATTTAGCTCAGTTTTCACGTAGGTTTTAAAAAACAACCCATTTAGAGCTGAGTTTTGCACTACAGTTTGGTCACATTGTATTTGTCTTATGCCACGTCTAAAAGTGCAAAAGGAATTTTTTTATATAAAAAAATTCTTTAGATTTTGCTGCTTTCATGGTGCCTAAAGGTTTGTAGCAAACCAATTTCCACCAATAACAAATTAGTACAAATGTGAGAACATGTGTGCAGTTTGGAATCAAAACATCACTTTTTAAAATGTTAATAATTAATGTTGATGAAAGTGATATCCTTGCATAGTTTTCAAGAAAAACAAATATTATTCAGATTTGGAGAAGTGTTTTCTTTTTTTTTGCAGCATTATTTGTGCTTCCTTCCATTGAAAGAAACAAAACTTTGTTTTAGCTGCAAATATTGATTTCAATCGATTTCAGTCTTTAAATTTAGAATAAAACGAATTGTGGCTCGCGTATTGTTGAATATATTTTCATCATTTGAAGTTGTTTCATATTGTATCCATTGGGCTAATAAATTCTAAAAACATTTAATTATCTAAGATACCGCTACGTGCTTATTATGTATCTTAATTATTAGTTTTTGCAATCAAACTGTTTTCAATAAGCCCCAAGATACAGATTTTTAATACAAAGCATAGAGCGTAAGCGTTACTATTATCCGGCCCTGATTTTGCTACTCAGATTATGATATATAAGTGTAAATTCATATTTATTTAATGCTACATTGGTGCTGATTACGAATGTCAAGTGAAAGTGTAACTAAATTCCTGTAAACAAGAGAGCATAGAGATTTTCATCTACTCTTGCTGTAAATAAAGTTTAGAGATTAGATTTACGATTTCAAATGAACACGAAAAAAATATTGATTAATTTTGATACCAGTCATTAACTAGAAGAGAGTAATGCTCACAAAAATCGAATCGAAGGGTCAAAGAAGGTTTGGACTCAAAAGTTTTTTTTATTGCTGCTTACTTGATGGTGTGTCATTTCAACTGTTGTATACAATGCAAAGGTAAAGTTACAATGCAAAGTGCATTCAAAAACTAAAACTCGTATTGTTAGGTTGAGTGGGTGGTTGAGGCGTGGGAAGAGATCGAGAATTTTAGTGGGTGATACAAATTTAAGGGCAAACATGATTTTTTGACAACTGGATTTACTTCTTTGTTTCATCAATTTACTGACTGACTGGTTTCGTTCTATCATTTTACACAATAAAAAAAGTTGCACGAAAACTTGTTACATTACAGTAGTGCCAATTTAAGTTTATTTATTCAACTACAGTTAAAGTATTTACGCATTTCTTTGTTATTTTGATTCTACCACTTGCAAGCATCTCTTGCCACCTGCGAACAACAATGAGATTGAATTAAGTGAGCTCGATTTTCATCACCTTTACGTTTACCTTAGCTGGGACTATGCCTTCATATTTTTGCATGAACTCTTTAACTATACTGGAAGCTTCTTTGTCTTCGCCCTTACGAAGATAATTTTAGTAAGTAAAATTAAGAATAAACTGAACATTTGGTTTTTTAAATATTACAATTCTGTTGATTGAACAGACGTAATAGCGAAAAAGTCGTCTATACATGTTTTTTACTCTTGTTCGAATGGAAACATCTTCCTGTCATAAATATACGGTTGCACATAAAATTTGATGTATTATATATATTGAAAATTTTTGTATTTACTTCGGTTGCTTGTCGCTTTACAACATTGGATCCCTTCTTTAGCATCGTGGCTTCATCATTCTTCAGCTGAAATTAAAGAAAAATAGTCGTTATTATTTTTAGAGTGAACTTTTGCATAATTTTACCTCATTTTCAACATCTTGTTCATTCATAACTTCATTATCAAATTGGGTCATATCTATCCCAGGTTCTAAGCACTTATATACTGGTTTTATTACCTATTTTAAATTAGTATACTTAATCAAAAGATAATTAGTTTAAAAAGTATAGATAGAAACTGACCAATTCCACTTGTTTTGTTGGTAAATCTGCAACCATGTGATGTGCCATGAAAAAACTGGAAGCAACTTGACTCAATGTTTCAAGTTCTTTCTGTACGTACCAAATTATAGAATTTTGTTCGCATTTTTTTAAATTATATACTTACAAAACTTAGAATATCTTTATGTTGTGTGGCAAATAAAACTCTTTGTTCCTAAATTTTACAGCATTTTGTAGTCAATAATAATTAATAAACATTTAAAAATTTTGTATACCTGGCGCCATTTTAATATTTCTTGTTTAAAAGCTTCATAAACATTCTGAAATTAATTTAATGTTAATTTAAATTATAAGGATTTTAAATTTTTTGTATTACCCCAGCATCAGCGCACTTTTTAAACTAAAAAAAATAAAGTTTGATGAATGTTTTACTGTGACGTTTCAAGTTTATTAATAGTATCTTACTCGTTCTGGAAGTTTAAGAACGCATTCTTTTAACTTATCTGATGGGACCTGCACCATTTAATAAATAAATCCTTATTAGCAGCAATAACCCAAACATAATGAAAATTTTCAAAATTACTTCATTTTCCCCATATATATCATTAAAGCAGCCGACACATTCGACTCTCTTTGCCTGAAATTATAAAATATCAAGTTATTTATAACTTAAAAAATAAAATATTATATTTACATCATTTCCAATGTTATCGTAATATTCACATATTGAGTATATTATGTGCTTTTCTGTTTCTCCCTTTTTTTCTGAAATTGTTACGAGTTTTCAATTCATTCTGACTTTTTAATCAAATTAAATTTACCTCTTCACAAAACACAGAGAGACAACAATTTATAAGCAAAAAGATTAACAGTTTCATCTTAAATCCTCAAATTTTTTTGTAAAATGAATGTAACGATCTATTGGTCTATATACAGTGCATGTGGCATCCGTTTTGCAAACGCGTGCGTTCAGAAAGCTCATGAATTTGGAGTTTTCAATAGTTCAATGTATGAAAAAAAGGAAACATCTTTTATTTCATTTTTTTTAAAACTTCCTTTGCAGCATACAAAATATAAAAAAAGGATCCAGTTAATAAATATTCAAGGTTAGGCTACACAAATTGTTAGAAAACAGGAATTTACAACACCTTTACAGTATATTATTTGTATACAATATTTTTTTTTTAGTATAAATATGTTTTATTTTGTAAATTTTATTTATTTACGTGTACAGCGCTCTCACAATCTGAAATGAAACAAATGCTTAAAATTATAGAAAATGTTTTTATGGCATTGCGTATTTAATCATACCTCAGCAGGCACTACATCGTCATATGAGTGTTCAATGATATTTTTAAAAATATTTTTGATATTTTGATTGGTTTTCTGTATAATAAATTTAAATAACTGAATTATGTACAACATTAAGGGGAGGTGGATAAATACGGTATTGTTTATGACCACTTACAATTTGTCTCACTTTGCAGTTGAATGACTCAAAAGCAGTATCAATATATGCGCTTAACCTGGTTTTCTTTTCTATGAAAGCTTTGTCTTCTTCGAAGTTATCTTCTTCTAATTCGTCGTAGGAATTCTCTCTTTTCTTTCTGTCCAAATCGTCTTCCATATCGTCATCTTCATCGTTGCCTTCCTATTAAAAAAGGTATATTTTTGTGTGTTTTGTCTTTAGTGTTCTAGGTTTGTCCATATTGCAATCTAGAATAGAATGTCAATTTACCAAAGCAGCCATGTCAAGAGCATCTACTATTCCTAGAGTTCTGCCTTCATTTTCAGAGTAACTGATATTGAAGTCTGACGAACAAGGGTAAAATGCTTTCAAAACCTATAAAGACACAATTGTTTTGTTGTTAATATTTGTTATAAACATTAGTGTTCAATAAAATTTTGTGGTATTACTAAATCGAGGTTTGTGTTGCTGTTTCTCTGCGATTCTAGGCCAATTTTGTACAGAATTGTCTTCAGAGAAAAAACTTGATGAATTCGACCTTTCTCAGTCTAAATTTAAAGGTTGTTTTTTTTTGTAATTATTAGAACATAATTCAGTTTGAGTTACATACTTCTGTGAAAACTTCTTTCCAGCGTTTCCAAAATTGCTGGAATTTTTGTTTCTGTTAATGAAAACGATGAACATAATTTGAGTATAAGAAATGCGGGCTTTGCTGCATTACTTACAAAAAATTCACGGATGTTTTCTTTCAGGCAGTTTTCTACTTCCGGCTCATCTGCACAGGAATGAAACTACAAAATTGTTTTTTTTTTTAATTTTTTTATTTTTTATTATTCATAAAATTTTACCATTTTTGGTAATGTGTTGATACATGTTTTTTGGGCATTCGAAAATGTTTCATTTTCCTATTAATTTTAAAAATAATACACACATTGAACCAAATAATTGTGAATAAAAAGATAATTTCACACAAAAACTTACTTGGTTTGTTGTAGCTGCAACCATGAAACACGATCTGCATTCTTCTTTTTTCAATCGAAACTTAGAACTGAATACATTACAAATATTCTCCCACGGAAATGCCTCACAAGAAATCACCTTTATAATTAAAAAAAAATTAAAAAACCTATAACGTAAATTTTGTTTTTAAAACAATACTCAAAATTACCCCAACTAATCCAAACGTAAAAATTATTACGTAAACAGTTTGCATGTCTACTCACAATGAAAACAAATAACATAATAAAATCGCATAACCTTGAAGTTCAGTGCATTGAACTATTTCATTTTACCTGAAGGATGTGATGAACTCTGGGGTCAACCATAATTGTAAACAGCCAAACATGCATACGATATGTAAATACCGTATGTAAATACATACCGATATTAATTTCTCAATTACAAATATTTTTATTATAAAAATAAAATCAATGTAAAAGTTTGTTTTTCTGCGTTGGATTAGTGGTTTATACTCAAGAAATAAAGATGCAATCAAAGAATTCAGAGGAAGCGCCGGTTTAATGACCTTTAACTCTTAATTTATTCTTTTTACATAAAGCACTGTATACAAAATCATTATACTTTATTTTACAATTTTTAATGTCATATCATTACAATTTGTACCGTAATTAAATGTTAGCTTGCAAGTTAGTTTAATGTTAGCCTAGATTTAGCCATCCTGGTGGTAATGGTGACATATTCGTGTAAGCATGTGGTGACTTGCTCGCTAAAATCACCACCTCCGGCCAGTGATCGCAAGCTTAAAACAAAAGCACCAATCAATGGAACTCCCTTCGACTTAATTGTATTCTTAATAATTTTAATGGGTTTTTTAAAGTGTAGAAATAAAACATCAAAGATGTAATTTTTGATTTGGTTGTATATTTCTTCTATTTTCTCACAATCCTTTGGATAATTCTGACAGAAACTATTGTATATTGCCTCTAAATTTTTAACAAAAATAAAAAAATTAGTTTAATTAGTACATTTAAAATTATTCACAAATAAATCGACTGACGCGCTACGCTGATGTATAATATATCTGCAAGTATCTTTAGTTTTGCCAAAACAAAGCGTCCATCAACTGCCGTCTCGTTACAGACCTCAGCAGCATTCCAGTTATTGAAAGCAATTGCATGGTCGATTATAGGTTTGTAATTACGAAGATTATCTTGGGGTAGTTTCTTTGGATCTAACTAGTGTGATAATTTCCTTTTTATTTCGAGTTTAATATAAGAAAATAAATCAAATTACGTTATTTATGATATTTTGACAGACTTTGGCTTGAGGTATTCGAACTTTTTCGAAATCGCAATTTTTGTAATCCTAAATCAAATATTAGAAATCATCATAATACGGCATTGTATTATGACAATGCAATACATACGCCGAGTAGGACAGCTTTTGCACATCCAGCGTAGATTGTTTGGTCCTATAAAAAGAATTAAAATCTAAGTGTAAAATCGAGTACTTTTGTTTTGTATAAACTATTACATTTTTGTCGTCGGTGAGAAATAGTTCAATGGCTTTTTTCGAAAGGCTGTATATCTCAGTGATTAAATCGCACTTTAAATTGAATAAAAAAAAATCACGTTCGCTATTTTTTTTTTATTAAAACTGAAGCAATTTCTTACATTATTACCTGAGTCTTGCGCATGCACACTGTAAATCACTGCAGTTGCTAAAATTACAAGGATTGAAGTCTTCATGATCGGAGTCGTTTGAACACAAATTTTTACGTACCGTACAAATGAATGATTTTGTAGAATGAGTTTTACTATAAAAAATTATTTACGCATATTAAAGCTTGGAGGTTTTACCGTTGTTCACGAACATCCGCGAGCATCATGTACATCTCCATTATGCTATCCCACATCGACACATCGACTCACTCAATTCAGGGCTTTGTGGCATAAAAACGCACATCTACTTCCCTGAACATTTTTTTTTTTACACATTTCCCATTACAAATGATTGGTACTGATGCAATTTAATAAAATTCATTAGACTGATTAGAACAGCAGTCCGTTTTGATTAAACTCACTCTGTTTTTGTTTACAGAGTAAACAATATAGGCGCGTTCAAATTCGTTTAGATATTTTACCTGGGTGAAAAGTGAAAAAGTGAATAAATTATTAAATTATCTAAATGCATTTAAACGCGCCTATTGTTGTTTCAATTTTTCCCATAGTCCTCGCAAACAGTTTTAGAATCAACACCAGATTTCTTAATTTTATTTTGAAATTTCGATGCCAAGAAAATTATTTTTAAGAATTTTTTTTAAACTTATTTAAACTTGAAAAAAGATTTTTATGACCGCTTTACACTATACCTTGGGGCATACGAAATTTTTTTGGACGGCAATCACAGAATTCCAGCAGAAAATACAATAATTATGAGTATAATTTCATCATTATTGTCTATTTACGAATACAGCAATATTAAAATTGAATAAAAAATTACGATCCAGCAGTAGAAGAATATTAAATTTTTATTTTTATTTTTTCAATGTTGAAATAGAAGACCAAACATTGCACTTCGAACCTGAATTATTATTATAATACATTTTTTTTTAAAAGTAACTTTTTATTTTTTTGCAATTTTATTTGTACAAGCTCATTATTAGCCAGAATAAGATTTACCCAACTTGGTCGCGATCGTAATAACTTTGTTAATACATTTGGAAACTTTGATACCAAAGTCACCTCCTCCGAACATCAATTCTATGCCTTGACCAGCGGCACCAGCGGCTGGTATTGACTTCGTTTTAAGGGTATTCTTTATAATTTTGATGAAGTCTTTAAAGGATGGTGCCAAATCTCTTCAAAAATGTAATTTTCAACTTCTTTCGGAATTTCTTTTATATCTGCACAATTTTTAGAATCCTTTTTACAGAATTTGTCATACATTGCCTCTAAAAATACGACGAATTTAAAAAAAGAAAATGTAATTATTTTCAAACGCAATTGTTATCTTATCTCGAAAAAATCAGATATTCAAGTTAACTGACTAGCTTTACCAGGGCCGCCATCTGCAACTTTTTTTAATTTTGTCAAAATTTTGTCTTCTTCTGCAGGAATTTTTTCGCAGAGTTCATCAGCATCCCCACCATTAGAGTAGATCAAATTTTCGATCAACGATTTGTACTTCCAAATATTGTGTTCTTTGGTTTTCTTTTTCAAGTCTACCTGCATATTTGTTATAATGTGTTAATAAATGAAGGAATTAAGAAATAAACATATAAATCAAATAAAATCGTACGTGATTGATAACATCTTCACAGATTTTCGCTTGTGACATTTTGAATTTTTTGGGGTCGCAATTGGTTGAATCCTAGCAGTAGACATAAAATAAATGAAAGTGTATAAAATCTTGCATATTTAATCCAATACATACACCAAGTATGAACGCTTTTGAACATCCAGCGAATGTTGACTGTAACTACAGAAAATAGTTTTTTCAAATGTAAATGTAAATTAATTGAAATAATTAAATAATTATAGCTTACACTTTTGTCCGTGACAAACATCTTGATGGCTTTTTCTACAAACTTGTTAAACTCAATCACTATATCGCACTATAGATAAAATTTTTAAAAAAAGAAGAAATTTGCCACTTATTTTTTATCAAGCAACATTGCTTGTGCGGTATCCGGACATAGCACCGATCGGACACCTTGTCCACTCCGGACACGATTTTGCTCCCGGACATAGGACAGGCCGCGTTAGGGACCCGACAATCTCTCCGGACCGAACAAACGTGTGCTGACTGGACAAAATTTTGAGGCCCGTTCGATGTCCGGATCGCGCAACTTATACACCTGAGCTGCGTGTATACTGTAAACAAGTGCAGGGACGATAGTAGCAAGAAGTAAAATAGACTTCATGATTGTAATAGCTTGAAAATAAATTTCAGTTTGACAACACAAACAAGTTGATGCTTTTTATATAAAAAAAAACTCAAACGCGTTACATTAAAGCGAATTGCGACAGGTTTAACAGACGTTCACAACTGCAGCTGCAGGACAAATGACAACCCACTATCCACCCACAACTGCTCTGAAATAAGTATCAACATCTTGCCCTGTAATAATACAATATTGTACCGTTTCTCAAAATATCTACATTTCCTAAGTCGTATAATTATATACGTAAATATGTTTTAATTGTTAGGGTATATTGTTGTATACAACTTGTAAATTATTGACCATTTTATAAGTCAGCAGTGCTGACTTATACAACTTGTATACAAGGAACAGGGGGCTTTGACTGACACGTGGCATGTCCGGAAGCGACGTGCACGAACACAAGACAGTAGTCAATAGCAAAGACCACATGGATTGTGGTTTTTGCCAATAGTACCGACGGGCATTCTAAGTATTTTGTTTGCTTTTAGTTAATATTTTGAAATGTATTTTGAAATGTAATGTACTTCAAAATGCATTGTTCCAATACATTGTCGAACCATATGTGGATCGTTGAACCAAAACGCGGATGTTCCCCACGAAACAAGAACAAGTCTAAACAACATTCAGAAAATATTTTTTATAAACATCAGAAATGTTGATTCAATATAAGAATGCAACATGTTGCATGTGCTCAAAATACAAATAACATAATACATGAAATTGTATAAACTAAAGTTCAACTTTTATTAGTTCAATTATGGTCCTTTGATCAAAGGACCATGGTTCAATGAACTTTATCATTTTGTTAAAAATATATGGACTTTAGTGTTTTAAATTGAATTGTAAAGTAGAAAGATTACTCCATCTTTAATAGGCTAACTGTGTTCGGTGGTCTTACCGGTAATTAATTTGTTTGGTCATTAATTTACAAGTTGTTGCTACTGATGAAAATACAACAATTAACATATATTTACATTATAGTACGGTAATTAAGTTTTAACGTTATCGTTTATCTTTACTTGTTTAAAAATTTAAAGTGACTTAGAAAATGTAGAGATATTTTAAGATTCAGTAGGCTACTAAAAATATTTAATTATTTTTTTACTACTATCAGAAGTAAATGAGCCACCCTTGGGCGGTTTATAAGATATGGTACCTTAACATCCTAAAGACACATTCAAGAATTAAGGTACTACTGCAATGCAGAAAAGCAAAGTTTTTAATGATGTATAGCTGCACTGTGAAATTATTAAATTCATTTTTTTTATTATTTTTTATTATTTTACACTTTTAATTGTACAATCGTTACAATTTGTAAGTGTTTTGACGCATTAACGACCACTCAACATTTTACCTATGTACATTGCAATCGCAATAACTTTATTAACAGTTAACACATTTGGATACTTTAATACCAAATTACACGTTTGTCCGTGACAAACATCTTGATGGCTTTTTCTGTAAACGTGTTCAACTCAGTCACTACACACTCATAGAAAAAAAGGAGGCATTTTACTCTAATTTTGGTGTTTGGAAGCATATTAGTACTTAAAAGAGTAAATGAAACAAAACTACTAGAAGAGAGAGAAAAAATTTTCTTCAATAAGTGGCTATTTAACATCATCAGGTAGTTTGACGTTGCTTCAATTCAAGTCAGAGTGTAACCATTTCTATTCCAGCAATTTTTTCTTATATAAAATATTCTTATTTCACGAGCGAAGTGAAATTAAGGTAATGCAGAAAAGAAAAATGTTTACGATTGGTAATTATTTGAATAGATTTATATGTCCAGCTGCACTGTGTTAAGTTAATATAACTTTTTTTTTGCACTTCGAACCTAAATTACTGTAATATTGTAATAAATTTTTTGAAAAGTAATTTTTTATTATTTTACAATTTTAATTGTACAATCGTTACAATTTGTAAGTGTCTAAACTCATTAGCGGCCACCACCAGAAAAAGATTTACCAAACTTGGTCGCGATCGTAATAACTTCGTTAAGACATTTGGATACTTTGATACCAAAGTCACCACCTCCGAACATCAGTTCTACGCCTTGACTAGCGGCACCAATTGCTGGCATGGTCTTCGCTTTAAGGGTATTCTTAATTATTTTGAAAAAATCTTTAAAGCATGGTGCCATATCTTTAAGAACGTAATCTTCAACTTCTTTCGGAATTTCTTTCATTTTTGTACAATCTTCCTTTTTACAGAATTTTTCATACGCTGCCTCTAAAAATAAAAGAATCAAAAAAGAAAATATGATTATATTCAAATGAAATTGTTATATTATTTCGAACAAATCAATTTAACTAACTAGCTTCGTCAGGGCCTCCACTCATAAGTTTCTTAGCTTTAGCCAAAAATTTGTCTCCTTCTACGGGCATTTTTTCGCAGATTTCATCAGCATCCCCACCATTGGAGTAGATGGCATTTTCGATCAAAGATTTGAAGCCCAAAATATTGTGTTCTTTGCACTTCTTTTTCAAGTCTACCTACATATTTATTATAATATGTCAATAAATGAAGAAAATGGAAAATACAAAATGAAATAAAAACGTACGTGATTGACGACATCTTCACAGATTTTAGCTTGTGGCAATTTGAATTTTTTGGGATCGCATTTTGAAGAATCCTAACAGATATCATGAAAAGAATTTTACTCGAATATTGCAATATGATAGATACATGTTCATTTTAAACTAAATACTTACACCAAGAACGAAAGCTTTTGCACATCCACAGTAGATATCATGATACTGTCGAATAAATATCAAATACAATACCCAATCTGGAAAATTGCATTAGAATTATAAAATAATTACTTTTTTCTCGGGAATCAACTGTCTGATGGACTTTTCAACCAACTTAAACAATTCCTTGACTATACAGCAATCCTAACACACAAAAAAAGTAAATTAGAAAGGATTTTTCGCAAGCAAATCCTATAATTTTACTTCTGATTGCACATTATCAACAACTAACAAGCCGAAAAATGCCAAGAGTAAAGTAATCTTCATGGTTAGAGTTGTTTGATCACGAACTTGTCTGAGACTGATCTGCACAAGGTGATGTCTTTTATAACCAAGCTCTGAGGAAAAAACAACTAATTTGCATTACTAAAGGCAAAGGGGTTGAACACTCGTTCACGAACATCCCGCGCATAAAACACATTTATTTTTCAATATTTACGTCATTAGTTTTTAATTTGATTAAATCATTTTTTATATTGTACATTATAAGATAGATATTGAAAATAATTTTAACATGCACAGGAAATGACAACAACGCACAGAATGCATTATGAATACTGGGAAATATACTGGTATTATCATATCAATGCATATCTGCGTAAAGAATTTGTAAGTTCACATGGTTTGTTGCAATAAAAACAAATTTTTGCCTAAAAAATATTTTTTATTATTTTGTTCTGACTTATCTTAGAAACTGGCATCTTCTTTTGCCTTTATTCTGTCATCTGCAGACTTACCGTATATAGATATACGTTAAAAGTTCTTAAAAATGTAGTGTGCCACAATTCTAATCATGGTTTAGAGAAGTTTTTAATGTTTTTTCATCAATAGAGACACGATTTGCAATAAATTGTTTTTTACTTTGAAAAACATGTGCAAACATTAATTATGGCTGTCGAGATCGCTTCCGTTCTCTAGTAATCAGGCTGTTTTTAGCTTCTCAATTTGATAATGTGCTAATGAATTAATTGTGTTGTTTGAGCATTGTTAGAGTGTTAAAAATTCTATTAAAATTTTCTGTACATATAAAAAATTTTTTAAACAAAAATTAAAATAAAAAGAAATATTTATTTATGTCTGTTGTTGTAAGAGTTTGAATCAGATCTATTCAACATAATTCAACACAACAGGTGACTGCTAAGTAAAGTTATTGCAAATTAAAATCAAGTTACTAAAACTAGAGATCGAAGGCAAAAACTACATAATTTCAAGAAAGATTCACTGATAATCATAGCAGACGTTCAGAATTAAGCTCGAGATTAAGCTTCATAACATACCAAACACCAAACTCGCACGTCACATCTTACTTTGCTTTTTCCGGTAATGCTACATAAACAAACACTAAAAGCAGTATCAAAGAGCTTAGTGAGCATTTCTCTACTTAAAGGGTTTAAAACATCACAGTTTTTATTGGTCCATTGGATCAAGCATCGTTTAAAACCCTTAAATAATTTTTCAGAGATTTTTTGAAAAATATTAAAGAGTTTAAACCTAATCCTGAAGTTGTGAAAATGAGCAAATGACAATATGAAAAAGTGAGAGATAAAAGCGAGACCAGATTTGCGCATTCATTTAACTTGGTGAATACTAGCTGTGACGTCAGAGTGGTCAACATTGTTTGGGATACAAAAAGATTTTTTTTAAAGATGTTCTGATAACTTTAAAAAATAAATAAAAATAATTTCATTCATTTTAAGAAATGGCAAACATTATTCAGTGATAATATTTTTGATGTCGTAAACCCTTTAACACAAAAGATGCAACTAATCCCTACTACATAAGCAATTAACTTAGCTTAATATTCTAATTCTAATATTCTAATTTTAGTGTTATATAGTCTGTGTAGAATTATATAACTCTGTAGTCCACCTTGGATTGGCTGGAACCTTTTCACTTAACAATGTGTATTTCAAAGCAGAGCTGTTTTATAGTATTTATTTTTGCAATTTAATAATAATTATAATAATCAAGTAAACGATACAGTTTTATTAATTTTTATTTTACAATACTTTTTACTGTACGTATAGTAACATTAAAATGCTGTTATATAGCAATCTTTTTACCAATATGAGTTCCTACTTCCAAAGTACATTTAGAAACGAATTCGCCAAAGTCATCGCCTCCAAAGGCCATTTTAATTCCATTAGAGAAAGACGAACCTAATGCCACGCCTTTACTTTTACCAGTGTTTTTAAGCTGCTTAATGAAATCTTTAAAACTAAATTTAAATTTCGCGGCAATTTTGTCTGGTAAACCTTTCATTTGCTCACATGTCTCCTTATCTTTCTCGCAAAATTTATCTGCAACTCCAGCGGCTGCCGCTTCGCCCCCCTCCATGTAACTTTCCAGCACGGTAAGTCCTTGCTGGGCCATTACTGGCAATTTCTCACAGATTTCATCCGCATCTTCGCCAACAGAAAAAAGAACATTTTCCAGCATAGGAGTATATGCTTTAACGTTGTATTGGGCAAATTTTTCTTTTACATTTTTCTAAAAATAATTTTTATTAAAATGTTTAGTACAATTTATTCTTCAAGAAAAAGTTAACTTACGTGTTGGACACATTTTTCGCAACTTGGATACTAAACAAATTATTAAATGAATACAATTACAATTATATTAATTATTTATTTTTAAATTAAATTTACTTACTTGTGGCAGTTTAAATTTTTGTGCGTTACATTTGCTCACGTCCTAACACACACAAAAATAAAACTTAAAATTGTTAAGGAAAAATTTTTTTGGCATTTAATTTTACGTACTCCTGTCATTAGAGCTCTCAAACAGCCTAAAACTTCTTCAACAACAATAGTCTACATTAGTAAATTGTTCCAAACGTTAGTAGAAAAAAAATCATATTTTTTTGCTTACAGGTTTTACCTTATCATGTTTCACAACAAACTTTACCACAAACAGTTCACCAGCTTTGTACATTTCTTCGTGCAGTTCACATGCCTGAATAGAAATAATTTTTATTGTATTTATAACAACAAAAATAATTAATATTTTCATTAATTGCAAGCGCTGAGAGAGCGCTAGATTGGTCAAACAACTTATCCCAAATTAACTCCACGCTACTGTCCCCACAAAATGCAGAGAAAATGCTTTACATCGTTGCTTTACATCAAAATATACTTGCTTGAAGTATATTTATTATTTACCATATCAAAAAAACTTTCCTTTTTTGTTGATGATGACAAAAAACTTAATAAATTTGAAATGTATAAATCTCATAAAATGTAACATTGCACAATTAAATTAATTATACAAATTAGGTTCTTAATGTTTTTCTAAAATTTAAATTAATAGTTTCCATCCATACCTGAGTGATTGCAAAAGCAGTACAAGCCAGAGCTAATACACGTAGAACAAACATGTTGTTGCTATGTCTACAATAAAATGCAATATGAAAGTTGAGTCAAAATGCTGCTGGAAGTTATATGATTTGGTTTTATTGAATTCTAGCTGTTGACAATGTCCATTCAACTTTGTTTTCCGTTGGTATGCATTCTTTCTCAGGAAACCAT
Organism: Strigamia maritima; assembly: GCA_000239455.1. Classification (NCBI taxonomy): domain Eukaryota; kingdom Metazoa; phylum Arthropoda; class Chilopoda; order Geophilomorpha; family Linotaeniidae; genus Strigamia; species Strigamia maritima. The sequence goes on along the minus strand of JH432010.1, from coordinate 640,807 downwards.
GTCAGCAATATCTGCATCCTGGGTTATTCTTTTTTTTTGCAATCAAGAGATTTTTATCGCTCACTATTCGACAATAACATTGTGTCTCTCTTGTGAAAATTGTGTTCAAAGCTGTTCCAACAAAATTTTATCTATGATTTATTTATTTTAAAGCAATGAAGTATAAAGTACAACTCATAAAAAAGAATTCAAGAGTCTGTGTAGTTTTCTCAAACATTTTTGATGTGTTTTTCCATAACTATTGTTTATGGTTTTTCTAAAAAAATAAAAATTAAAAATAATTAAAAACAATCATATATATATGCTCATGCAAAAAAGCGCAGTAATCTCTTACTACGACATCGGTCATCATAAAACTTGACATCATCTACCACAACTGTTGCTGCTCTGGATGTAGAAGATAAAATTACCTTAAAAAAATGCAAAATTAATTTATGTTTTCAAATTTAGTTGATTAAATTTATTGTATACTTTAAATGGTTCAGTCTGATTCACTCCAATTGATAATTCTGCGAATCGCCACTTGGGAGCTCGAGTGACCATATTTTCCTTCCAAACTTCCCTCCACGGTTCAGTTTTTAATTTCCGCTCAGACACACTTAATGAAGCAGCTAAAATGATGTCAACCTAATTATAATTTCTTATGTAATTTTTAATAAAGCATTACTTATGTCATTTCCATAAATCATGAACCAGAAAGTCATACACATGACTGATGAAGCAGGTGTCAAAGTGATGCTTTCTATGTGTGCTGTTGTGGGGTTACCAGCTGGTGTAAATGGGTCAAAATAAATAAAACCAGCTGAAAGTTATCAAGAAAAAATTACCTACTATAGAAATATTTAAAAAAAATTCAATTTACCTTGAGGGATGTTGTAAGTTCGGTCATGAACATTAGTAGGTGATTTATTTGGTTTTGCCATTTGCCATTTTATGTCTGAACTGATACCTGATGTGGTCCAACCACAAAAATCAACATCAAAAGAACAATCAGCAGGAAATACTTTTGCTTTAATAGGAAGAACTAGAATTAAATAAAAACGTAAAATTTTAGTTTGACAACTTTAGTTTCTTTTGGAATGTTTTTTTTATTACCTATACAAGAATCTTTTGCATCGTTAGAAATTATTTGAGTAACCATAGTAGTAGCATCTCCTGCTTCTGAAACTGGAGTGCTAACAGTTGCTCCTTCTGGCGCTTCAGTTGGAGTTTCACCGCTTGCCGCTGTTGATACTTCTGGAGCAGCGGGTGCATCTTGTCTTCTAAAGCGCTTCTTCTTTTTTAAAACTTTTGCAGGATATACAAAAGCTATGTCATCAACAGCAATCAAACCCAATACTTGGGCACCTCTTATTCCTTCAAATGCTACTTGAAAAGGTATTTCTGAAGAAATGGATACTTGACATTGAATCCAATGAGGAAACTGATGGTTTTCTAATCTCCAAATAACTGTTGGAGGTGTTGATTCATTAGTAGAATTAAGTAATAAAACCTGTTATACAGTACATGTAGGTATATAATACTACTAGTATAACAATTTACTGAAATTTTATCTAAGAAAATTACTTGTAATGCTCCTAATCCTTTTTTAGAAGTTATTGGAGATGACAAATAAACCCAGAAATTCATGCATATTTTCCCATCAGTTGGCGGTAAGATGGGACTAAGTATCCGTGACCGGTCAAGCGGTTGATGAGTAAAAGAGTTGGTTTCGAATTTCATGTAACCATCTTAAAATCCAAAAGTTTGCTTTATTTTATTTTTGCAAATATTAATTCTTACCATTTAAGCTGTCCGGCAAAAGTGTGTGACCTTTAGGTTGAGCTACCTGAGTGCCACTATTAACTAATTTCCACATATCTGGACTATTCATCGCTTGTTGAACTCTTTGTACAGTCCATTTGCAACGATCATCCACAAAGGCGCATTCCCCTGGTCTTCCATTTGCTATTGTTGGCAATGCTGTAAGATTTTTTAAGCATAAAGATAGCTGTGTTGAGATATACTGTACTCGCAATTAACTTACGTGCACAGGTTCCAGTTTGAAAACTGATATCATCTATTGCTATATTTCCTCTAGAAGATATTCCCACAGCTGCTTGAATTATTACACGAAATGTAGTTGGCCATGATACAGTAACTTGTGCTGGATACCAAATATCTCTTGCCAACCCTGCTCCTAAAGGCTCTTTGATTGACCAAATGAGCGTAGAGTTTCCAGGAGACGGTGCAATGAAAACTGACAACGGTCCTAAACCAGTGCCAAATTCAGACACCCAAAAACGTAAGCAAAACGGATCAGTGGCCGTTAAGATCGGACTTATTATGCGGGCAATATCACCAGTTCGTCGGGGATAATTAGAGTCTACATACAGGTAGCCGCCATAGTCTGAATGATCTTTCAAGGGCCCGGTATTGCTGAAGTGAGTGCCCCAACCTAATGTCCAGTCAAAATCATCCAACGCATCGTTTTCCCATTGACATGTGTTTAAATCAAAGTTGCAGTCGCCTCTGCAGAACCCTTCAAACAGCTGAGTTTCATCAATGGCGACATAACCACGAAAATCAGCTATGTTTAAATTAAAATCTGGATCGACCCCTTGAAATGAAATCTGAAATAGAATAATATTAAAAATCTAAAAAAATTATTATGAATCTATTACTTTGTATGGTTTAGAGGATGTGAAGGAAACAGACCCTCTTTTCCATTTTCCTTGGGAAACATCAAAATTTTTCCATATAATTTTTTCACTCGCATTTGTGTTTCCACTTTCATCAGAAGCATTTGTACTCAACACAACTTCGAGTCCACCAGCTCCTAAACCAGTTATAACATGAGCAAATTTAAAACAGACTCCTTTAGGTCCTGTGGGTGGTCGAGTTGAACTTGTTACTCTTCTAGATGTTATTGATAATGTTTTTTTAGAGTATAGATCCAATACCAAATAACCATGAGCAGCTTTGAATGACATTTTTGTAATATCAGTATATGAATTTAAGTCATGATCAGATTGTTACTTACTTTTATTTTTGCTAGCATCTTCTAGAGGTCCTCCATTGAAATATGCATTGCTAGCAGAACTGAGAGTCCAAGAGGAGTTTGTGATATCCCAAAGATTGCAAATTGTGCTGATTGAAGCTCGCTTTGTACGGCCTTTGAATTTATGAGGCTTTAATCGACTAACGACAGTGGTCACAGTCGCATCCTCAGAGGGTGCAGCGGATGAAGTTTGACTTGGTTCTTGGGGGTTGCTTGCTGATTGACTAATTGCATCAAATGCATCAAAGGTGCAAGAGTTTGTTAAAGGTTTTTCAGAGTTTGATTGTGCCTGACGTTGAATTGCCTACAACAAATATACATTAGTGAAATAATGTTGTATTCTTTCCCATTACTGGTTGTAACTGTATTATAAAACTTACTAAAAATTGGCTTTGTTTGCTAGAAACCGTAAATTGTGCAATGATAACTGCAAAAGTACAGAGTGATGCAGCTTGCTTAAGAGCCATTGTAGATTTGATTTGGTTTTTGTGTCAAAATTCAGAAAGACAAAAATCTAGGAAATGGATATTTGGCATGAATCCTGTTTTGTGACCTTTTTTAAAGGCGCGTATCCTTCATTTTATTTATACTTTCCAAATCAAGTGGAAAATGTAATTTTTATGTACATTTTTAATAGAAATAAATTATTTTTTGTTACTCAATATAAAAAAGAAAATTTTATTGAATAATATTTTCACACAAATAAAACAAAAAAATAAAATAAAATAAGAAAATGACCAAAAAAGTCAAAGGTATTTATTAAACAATTTAGTTATAACCATTAATCAAGTCACCGGAAACCAAAAACACAAAATAATCTCAAAATTAGTATAAATGTATCAATAACAACATAAAAAAATATAATTACAACTTAAACACAACCAATAAATCTTTCAAAATCCCCCCCCCCTTCCCCCCCCCCCAAAAAAAAATAAGACTAAATTTCTTATTATTAAAATGGCAAAGCTAAAAAGAAAGCAGAAATTTATTGCTAAACTTTTATTTATGGCAATAAGGTCTTTTGGTCGCAGTTTTAAAAATAGTTTATTTTTGTACTGAATTCGTGGTATTTAATTTTTTTTAGAAAAATTGTGCGTCATTTGGCATATCTTTCCAAATTGAGTCTACTGCTAAAAACCCAAGCAATTTTCATGTAAACAACACATTGCTGTTGGCATTTTACAATACATTATAAAAAAAATTCATGCTAGAATAAAACTAAGTAACAAATGCCTTTTTTCCTCGTAGTTTATCAATCCTGACATTATAATATCGACACAAAAAATTAAGAATAACAAAAATTAATAGATTAAAAAACAACCAGACATCTTTAACACATCACAAAAAATCAGAAATATCAAAATAATCATAAAATTAAAAAATTTGCAATAGCAAACCTTTTAATGCCTTTTCCACTGCCTTAAATCCTGAGCTCCAAATTGGCCTCACATATTGGATGATATCCTCAACTTAATGCATCACAATAAATCTAAGTTAGAAATAATTATGGCACCCAAAATGTCTTAAAAATGTTAGTTAAATAGCTTTAAAAACCCAACGAGTCTAAAAAAAGATGTATATAAAAAGAGGTATACTCTATAAAATGTATTGTTATTACTCAAAATGCAGGTTTGGCAATAGGGTCGATCTATTTAAAAAAATTACTATAAATCTCCTTCAAAGCACATACTATCAGAGAATTTACGATAATCATTTAAATTAATCAAATTCAATCAAAATTTTAAAAAATTGCAATTATTTTCACGCATTATCAATTCCATCTAGAAATTCTTCTTTCAAAGGACTGGACAAATCATAATAAACAGATTTGAGGTTGAAGTAAGACCGAAATTGCAGTACTTCTTTACTTGTGACTGGATCACCTGGTCTTGACCACACAGTTAAAGTACTTCCTGGAAAAGTACGTAACAAATCTTGGAGGCGGGATACAGAATTCTTAGCAATGCATGCACGAACTGCGAAAGTGATTGGTTGCGTGATCTTTGCGTCCATGACTACTTTCTTCATGTCCGAGAGCATTATATCATCATAAGTAGGGTCCACAATGCTAGAATCTACATACGATGTCCAGCCCAAGGAGAGGATGCTGTTAGGAAAGGATTCTTTGCATTTTGTCAAGAAACTATGGGCATCTACTGGATTTGTCAATGGATTGCCTGGACCTGGTAAGATGTCAGCATCCAACATCAGAGGCACTTTCATCTAATTAAAAAAATTGAATGTAAAATTAGTTATTATTAGGGAATTGGTAACAGTATTATTTTACCTGTGATTCGTATTGTTTAAGAATAGTCAATGTTGGCTCCAGAACTTCTATAGTGCTGATGTCTAGTTTAATTCCCTGCCTGTTCTTTTTCATTACAAGATTCAACCAATCAACAAGATTTATATCACTCTCAGTAGATGGAGGATGAGCCATGATTGGGGTACCTTCTCCTGATCCAGGAAGACTCACATCAGCTTCAAGCATCAAAGACTTAGCTGAAAAATCAAAATTTGCATTTTAAATTGACGTAAAACATAAAAGACTTAGAAATTAATGCAACCTTTTCAAATATTATTTTGTTTTTTGAAATTAGTAGTTCTTACGGTACGTAGTTGACCTTATTTATATTTACTATTGTTTTCCCCTCCTTTAAAGTTGCACATTTTTCTTTTTACATAAATTCAAATTCTGTGACATTTCCTATATAATATTACATCTTAGAGCAGCTTCTAAATGTGTTCTGCTGTTGACTGCATGATTCCATAATAATCTACTGCCATCTCCTCGGGTCTCAGGAAAAAAGTCCAAAAGATTTCCACCCATAACGGGCAAATGTTGACCTTAAAAAAAATCGTTTTTACACTTTTATAAATTAATTACCGTACATGTATTTTTCTTACGTACTTCGTTTGTCATTCAGCAAAATACTGATTACAATTAAACCTATAAACGCGGCACAAAATTTTGCAAGTGGCTGGGAAAAACGAAACCATGCTTTAAAAAGTAATTTCATATTTCAATACTTCTTATGTATGTAGCCCTTTCTTTCTTTTTTATTTCAGACAGGTCAGAATTTAATGAGCACAACCTTTCGAGTCGCGCAGTTTTCGAAACATGATTGCTAGAAATCTATCAGACAAATTTTAATGATTTATTTGTGTAATTAATAAACTTAAATTAAAGAATAATATTTTTTATTTTAGTTTATTTTATTCCTGAAATTTACGATTTTTGTATATTAATTTTAGTTACGTTATGTGACGTCATAACTATTTTTATTTCGTGCTGCCTCAAAAACATGGCGACTTCTAGGAGCAGGTGTGAATTTTAATTCAGTCAACTTCAAAATTCAAAAACTATCCGGTCACATTTATCTTTATAGTGGATAAATATAAAATTACAATGAATTTTACTGCAGAATCCGTAGAAAAGGTTTATAAATATTTACGAAGACTTTTCTTTTGTTTTTTAATTGACGTTTCTCTTTTTTCGCAGGCTGTTTATCAATTTTATTTAGAACCAGCTCAAGTTCATCAGTGGTTGACATTAGCTCAAGAAAGTCCCGAAGCATGGAAGTTTTGCTGGGAATTAATGCAACCTGAAAAAGCAAGCGAAATTGAGAATTTTTTTATTATTATTTTATTTTATATTTTTAAATAATTTTTGGTTTTTCTTGCTTATTGTTACTGTTATTGTAGTCTCAAGAAGTTCAATATTTTGGTGCAAATACTCTGTGCGCAAAACTAACAAAATATTGGTAAATTATTTAGGGTTGTTTTTAGTAATTGTATGTATCTGATCGTGTTTTTATTTATTTAAAGGTCAGAATTAACTGAGGAGCAATGTGCAGAACTAAAAATTAAATTAATTCGTCACATTGTTGCCTACATATCACAAGGCCCACGAATAATATTAACAAGGCTATGCATTGCGGTAATTACAAAGATGGTGTTTTTTTATTTATTATCATTATTATTATTATTAGTACATTAACTAAAATACTTTTTACAGCTTTCTAGCTTTATTATTCGAACTATTCCAACATTATGGAATACGGCAATTATAGATGTGATTAGTGTTTTTCAAGTAGAAAATTTACCAGAAGTTCCGGTAACGACCATCACTTTTAAAATATATTTTTTCATTAATGAAATGTCATTTGTAGCCAGAGAAATCAATTTCAGCGTTGTTGCAAATATTAACAGTTCTGACCGAAGAAGTAAGTTTTAATATTGAAAAACAATGAAATTCATGAATTAAATGACTTGTTTTTTGTTTTTAGTTTCAAACTATGATTCTTGCACAAAGTTTTCGTGTTCACGTTCGAAGGCAGTTCAATTCAAATACTGACCAAGGTATGTTGATCTAAAATTTATTTATTTCGGTAATATTTAATACTATTTCGTTTACAGTTCTTTCTTTAATACAGCAAACATTGTTAAAATCAAATGACGTTTCACTTAGTTTACACGCATTGAATTGCTTTCAAAAGTGGATTCAGTTTGGAATTTCTATACCTGACTGTACAAAATTGATAGACTTAGTTTTCAATATTATTTCAATAAAAGAATTTTGCGAAGCTGGATCTGACATTATACAAAGCATTGTTTATCACCCTGAGAGTCATAAGTAAGTTAACATTATTATTTATTTAATTTCAGCGCTAGTTTCTATTCACTTTTTTTATGCTTTAATTTTAGATATCCAGATTCGATACTAGAGTTACTCAAAAAAGTTCTTCAGCTTGAAAATCTTCTTCTGATTGCAGTGCAACAGAAAGACTTGGTATTATTGAATTATTTTTAATTTTATAACGAAGGAAATAATCGTTTAAAATTAGGACATTTGTTCTACGTTATGTGGTTTATTTACCGCTATTGGCGAAACCCACACACGCTTATTCTTAGAAGTATTTTTGAAAGATGACTCGGCAAAGGAGAATTTTCTTAAATTAGTCAAAATTATACTGGTAAAAATCGAATATTCTTATGTTTTTGTTTTATAGTTGTGAATTAACTTTTAAGGCATGTACTGGCGCACCTGGACAATATCCAATTGATGAAACTTTCAGTTATGTCACTTTTGCTTTTTGGTACAATCTACAGGTAAGAAAAAATAAATTTCTAATGTATTGCAAAAATTGTTTACTATTGTTTTCTTTTAACAGGATGAAATTATATCAGCTGATAAGAAAAATTCAGTGATTTTCAGAAGTTATTTTACATCTATTTTTGAATCGTTGGTCGATACCTTACTACAAAAACGTATGAGTCCTAGAATTAAGAGTGGTACATGGTCTGCAGGTAAAATTAACACAATAGCAGATAAATTATTATAGAATAAATATCAAATTTACTTCTTTTTAGATGAGATTGAACAGTTTAGATGTTATCGCGAAGACATAGGCGATACTTTTGTGAGTAAAATTATTACTACAATTTATGAATTACTAATTCATGGTCCATATTTAATTTTCTGTAGATGTATTGTTACAACTTGTTACGAACGAAAATGTTGGAACGTTTACTTAATCATATAAATAATGTTTTAATACGGGCAAAATCAAACAAAGACGAGTTTGAGCAGGCACTTGAAGTTTGCTTGTCTGCATTCCAATCGGTTGCAGACAGTGTGGATACGGATGAAAACATTTACGTGCCTCAATTTCTATCTCAGCTTCTAAACATTCCATTTCAAGATAACCCATACATTCTAGCATCAGCAATAGATGCAGTCGGTACGAAATAAATGAATATACAAATTTTATTTATTAAACACAATTTAATTAAAATTTCCAGGAGCCTATGCAGAATGGATCAACTGCAATCCCAATGCGTTGTCTCAAATAATACCGCTTATATTAATGGGCTTAAATGAGCCAGGAGCCGCATCGTCGGCAACGCTTGCGCTGTCAGACATTAGTCGTGATTGCCAATTAAATATGAGACCATTTGCAGAAAGCATATTAACAGTTTGCGAGGTTGTTTTTTTTATGGGGAAATGTTTTATTATTATTAATCCATTTAAATTTTGCAGGAGGTATTTGTTAAACACTTACTCAAACAACATGAAGAAGTTCGATTGATGTATTCTGTTGGTTATGCGGGGTCATTATTATCTCCGGAAGTGCTTTTGAATTATCTGAAAAAACTGCTGACACCGGTTTTTGTAGAGATGCAAAACTTGTCGCAGAAACAGGAGTTGACCGCTGTTGAACAGTCGACATTGATTTCACGACTGAAACTTCTTTCTACGTTGTTTCACACATTGAATATTAAATTGAAAGAGGAAGATCCAGATGGAAACGTGAAGATCGTAACTCAGCAAGAAGAAAATGTTTCGATAATTCAACCGGTTTTACCGATATTAGAAGAGTTCCTTCCAGTCTTGAAACAGATTGTTACTCGCTGGCCTTTGTGTGCACCTTTAACTGACGCTGTTTGTGAAGTTTTAAAACGTGCAGTGACTAATTTACTAGATGATGTTTTGCCGGCGTTACGAAGCATTTTGCAATTTCTTAATGTGATTTATACGTCGTTTCCTTCAGTGGCAGCTTTGAATTTATATAAAATGGTTAAATATGAAAAAGTTTTATACAAATTGATTAATATTCTTACGTCATAGTTTTAATTTTTAGATTGCGCTTATTTTTTTTGATAATGAGGATCAAAAAATGGTCGTTCAAAACACTTTGGTTTTAATAGTAAACAAAACATTAGCAATAAGTCAAACTGGTAAAGAAAATTGGATGAATTATAATTGAATATGGTAGTGATATATTTTGATATTTGTAGGCGGTTTGTCAAATAATTCCGACATATGCGAAACGTTTTGTCAGTTATTGGGAAATCTGATTAAAAAGCTGCCGACTTGTTTATTGCACAATGAAATCAATTTGCTGCTTTTATTCCAATATGGTATGATTATTTGTTTTAAATTATACATGCATTTATTAAATTTATTTCGTTTAAAAGGAGTCGCTGTTATAGCCATTCCTGAAGCACCTGCCGTGAAATCAGCATCAATATTTATGGTAATTTTTTGATTTTTTTTGAAGAAATCATTTTCTTAACACTCATGCGTTATTCTTATTTTCAGGTGAATTTCATAAACCAATCTCGAGATTATCCATCCATGTTACACGTTATAAATAATTATGGTCATGTCTTATTAACGCAGATTTTGACAGTAAGTCATGTTTTATGTAACAAAATGAAATCTAACGAGGTAAAAAATTGTTTTTAGTCTATTGGTGGATTGTCACCCAGAGGAGTAATGGATTCGGTTACAGATGTTTTAACAGCTATGCTAAAAAAATATTTCGATAACACGACTCGGTGGCTACACTCGATAACAACTAAAGAAAATTTTCCCGCGGTTCATATAAACAAAATGCAGAAGGAAGAATTTGTAAATAAAATTTTAAAGTAAGTCTTATATCGGTAAATAATATTTGATTTTTACTAAATTAAGTTTCAATTTTTAAGGGATTATTCAAACAAACGGAAGTTGCAGGAACATGTTAAAACATTTTCTTTATTGTGTCGAGGATTGATAGGCACAGAATACGCAAACCAAATATTGCCCAGTTTGTAAAATAATTTTATTTAAAACATAATTTTAATTAAACGAAATAATTACATTGTAAATCGTTAAGTAGGTTGATAATTTTTTTCCGCATGTAGAGCTTTATCTTTGATGCTGTTTTCAATCCAGTCATGGCTGACGATATGAAATTTTTGTCGACGCGAGCGATTTAAAGACTTTAGTTCTTCTAAATTGCTCAAATCACTAAGAAAATATTTACGGTAATTAAAATTTAAAATCATATAAAAAAATAGTTTTTAATCTTACTTTGTGTGGACAACTACGTGATTGACTTGTTTGTGGATTTCTTCACTCACATTACCTCCATAAAATAGGAACTTGGATCGAATTAAATTTAGACTTGGATTTTGATCGAAATGCATAATGCAAGAACGAAATAAGCCTAACGAAGAGTCTGGGAAATATTCCATTTCCAAATCTAGTATATCTCTCGAACTTAATTTTTCAATTTGACGAACATCGATTTGTTGAAAAATCGATTTCAGTTTCTTTTCATCGATTTCCTCCGTGTAACTGTCGCCATATTCGTCAAAATCTAGCGCTAATCGGTCAATTGTCTTCTTTGTACTATACCACATGCATGAAGGGGTCCTAAATAACAATAAAAAAATTGACAAATATATGTTTTTACTTAAGATATTCGGTTTACCAATTTACAAGTTGTTTTTGTTCGATACAAGAAAGCAACCAGCTGCATTTCACGACATCGTATTTTTCTCGTATAATAATCATTCGAACTCGAGCGTTTAATTTGTCAGCGATTACGCAATACGTGTCTGGGCCTAGATCCCAAGAAGTTGAAATATTAAAAATTCCTTATTGAAAAACATCAAACCAACCCGTATCTTGCACAATTTCGCCGCCATGTTTGATTATCAGTGTTTCCAAATCATTTTTCGAATATTTTACAGGACCGTTAATCACGTAAAACTCTTTAGCTGCAAAAAGATCCGATTCCTGCAAACTCCACTTTTAATTACGATAAAAATACTCAATTAGCTATCAATTACTTTCTTGATGCAACTCGCATCAGGCCCTCTAAACTGTGGTGGAAGAGTTGGTTTTTCCTTAACTGCAATTCGTTGCCTTTTAACAGCTGGTTCGCTTGATACATGATGCAAAGCCAATTTCCCATAAGATTGCTGCACAACAAAACAAAGATAATTGCAATAAATAATTAAATTAATCATTTAATTAGTTAACCTTCCTCAGCTGTTCGAATTCACTTAAAGTCATGCAATCGTGCCAATCTTTATCATATCGCACTTTCTCCACACGAGGAAACCTTAACGTGTATCCAGTCTTGAACTTATCACTTTTATTAATTTCGGCCGCCTTAATCTGTAAAATTCTTGATTTTGATGGTTCAATCCAAATATCCGGTCTCTCTCTTTGATTATTTTCAACAACAATGCAATGGGGTGGAGAATTCTTATCAAACTTCTGCCAATGTTCCCCCAACTGCATGTTTAATTCGTACAACTCTTTTAAAGAGTACCCCGATCCGACGCGACATACTGAGTGAAATACAGTCGGTTTTTCGCCAGGAATCTTAGGATCCACAGCGACGCCAAGTAAAAAATGGGAAGGTAGACCTCGTCTTCGACCTTCACCGAAATTTCCGCCGATTATAAGAAGATCCAGCTGTTCCATTAGTTCATCGACGTAGTCCGGTTTAATTTTGTACCAGCCTGCTTTGCGGTCATGCGGTTTATAGATTGACGTGGGGTTCTTTATAACGATTCCTTCTTCTCGTTTATCAATTGCTTCGTTTAATTTGTCGATGGCATCTTGTTTTGATTTGACTTCTGCTCTTGTAGTAAACTGAAGACGTCCTTCCAGAGGTGTGAAGAGATTATTCAAACATTTTATCCGTTCGCTAAACGGTAGATTTGTTAGAACTGAACCGTTGTACATGACAACATCAAACACGCAAAAGCATGGCTGATACTCCTTGTCATCTTTTAATGATTTCACGTCGAAATTTTCACCTTTAGAACCTAAAAATGAACGTTTTTATTATCCAAATTCATGAAATATACATATTTTTTAAATTTACCAATGCAATTGGTGTTCAAATTGTAGCCAACCATTTCTCCATCCAAAATGCAATTGACAACGTGGCTTTTAAAACAACTCGCTATATGGCATGTTAAGGGACCCTGTGTAGAGGTACTCCCAAAAGAATCTGAAAAATCGTACGAATTGCGAGAGAAATACATGAATTTCTTCCCATCTGTGTGCATTTGCACTCTTTCTCCGTCCAGTTTGTTTTCGACGTAAAATGTTTTGGTCAAGATTTTGTCCATCTAAAAAATGAAATTGTTCAGTCAATATTCTAAATATTTTCAGGCACCAAATTATACTTTTTCAGGATTAGCCGTCTCTGCCAACATTGGCCGAAATGGAGAAAATAAACTTATAGCTATTTCATGTCCTCGAACTGAAGGATCCCGTAAAAGGGTACAGACCTAATAGATTTAAATCATTTGTAAAACGCATTCAAAATTGAAAAGGTGCAAATTACTTTTAATAAACTGCTGGAATTATCGTATGCCTCTTTTGCATCGGGGTGGAAAGCATTCAAAACTGTTAGTTCACTCTGTCCCAACTTCATGCTTTTCATAATAATTCGAATTAACCATTTTTGCTCAAAAGCGGATGTTCGTCTTAATAGGCTGAAAAGACTTTTCTTTACGTTATCTGGAAATAAAAATTGAACATCAGCATAAAACAGCAAAAAAATAAAATATGAGTTTTATACCTCTTCTGTTCTCCGCATGACTTAAAGCAATTTCATCTAAGTAAGTGTTAATGTCTTCAATCGTTAATTCTCCTTCCTTGTAACATCTGTGTTTCAGAACAAAAAAAGCTACATTTGCAAAATCACCAGCTTCCTAAAAAAATTTAAACATTTTAAAATCTTGACATGATATCGTAATCGACTCGAAATACCGCTTTTGCAGTTTGTGGTGCTCGATAATTCAATAGCTTTAATGCATCTGTACTATCTTTACTAAGGTTCAATATTTCTATATAGTATTTGGCTAAAGTTGTCTGAAAAAACATAAAATTAAAATAACCAGATTTAAAATTATTATGTACTTTTTGTATTTACCTCTTTGATTCCATAAGCACCTCTTTCCTTATCAAATTGAGGTAAAAGCAATCTCATTGCTGGATAGAAAGAATCAGTCTAAAAAATGTAAATAAGTTAAGATTTGTAACCGCAAGTATTAAGTGGAAAACATACAGTAGTAATGTCATCTTTATGCAAGTCTGAATGGTTACTTCTCCATTTATTAATAAATTGTTCCAAAATTTGTTTCTTTCCTTTGCCTTGCTTAGAGCAGATCTGATCACATACTTTACACAGCACGAGAAATTTTGTTTGATTAGCCACTGTTTTTGTTGGTGTAGTCGGTTGGGTAGTCGTCGCCATAATGTCAAAACTAGAATTTAAAAAATTGAAAAAACAGAAAAATATTAATTGGTTGGTTATGTATAAATATTTTTTCGGTTTGGTTATTGACCCCATAAACGACTTATTCTAAAGGCATAAAACCTCTAATAATTTATGATTAGTGTTTTTTTTATAAAACACTAATCACCTGTTTGCTGTTGGAAATCCTCAATGCGTAACCATGGGTACCATCTACCAACAGTATTTCAAATTAAAAATCCGAAACGTGTGGTAATCGATCGAGAAACCAAATTCAATAAACATATTTCATTTAGTGCTTTATTACAGCCACTGTTAAAGATAACAACTTATTTTAAAAAAAGATAGAGATTGATTATTTGATTGCGTTTATAAACGATCATTTTTATTTTTATTTTATCGTTTCACCTTTTAGAGGTACCGAAGCGGCGGAAAACTGCTTGAAGCGTTATAGTTTCCCCGAATTCCAGAAACGAGCAAAATTCGCAAAGGTTTTTGTGGACATGGTTTAAAACATCAGTTTGCTTCTAATTTTTAAAGTAATTATTAACGAATTTTCATGATTCGTGTTTAACTTATAGTGAGGAAATTTGTATATTTGAATCAGTCACGTGAGAATCTCGAAGTATATTTATGCCCAAAACCAAGCCTAAACGATTTTCAAATCGAGGTGCAACTGTCAACCGAACGAAGTTTTTTCCCTTACAATTAGTACTTTGATATTTTCTTCTTTGTAAATGCACAATGGACGTTGGTTGGGGAGGCATAAAAATCGGAGTAAACGTCGACATTCAGAGAACGGATGGTAAGTCTAACGAAATTTGCTTATTTTTAAAAAATTTAAAAGCAAAATAATTAACACAATTTCTCATAACCGGCTTTTTCATTGGTTTTTACCACGTTTCAAATTAACTTTTAAAATATATGTTTCATTTACGGCAAATAACATAAATTTCATTCTCTGGAATTGGTTTTTAATGGTTTAGGCCTATACGTGAATTATTTGAATATTTTTTTAATAAAAATTATTAATTTTTAAAGTCAAAAAAATTAATATTTTTTAAAACTTTTAATATAAAAAATTTCTTTAAATAATGAAAAAAAGTAAACGGTTGAATTTGGTCGTGTTTTCTTTTGTTTACGTAAATGGTCTGGTTTCCCTTATAAGTGCCTGCATTAGTCATCATTGCCTTTTTAGAATAACATTTTTAGGTTTACGTGCATAATTAATTGATGTCATTGATATTTGTGATTTATTTTTTAAATTTTTGTTTTAGGTCGAATTCACTCTGCCGTTATAAGTGGAGTTAACAAGGAGATGCGAAGTGTAACTGTCGAGTGGTTTGAACGTGGAGAAACGAAAGGGAAAGAAGTAAACACCATTTATATTAGAGATTTTTTCTTATTTTTACGTACTAAATTTCCAAGCACATAGATGCTAATCATTCAATTATAATTTGGGAGCAGGAAAACGTTTTGAATTTCAAAACGCTAATTTTCTGCATTTAATTATTTATGGGCGGTAGGAAATGACCAAAATTATGAAAATTGTTTGACATTTGGTTAAGTTACAGTGAAATCTTTGCTTTAAAGTGTTTCGCACTTGTTTGAATTTCATGTACTCACTTAAAATGCTCAAATTTATTTTCTTTTACATTTTAGATTGAAATAGAAGCTATTTTTGCGCTTAATCCAGATTTGGCTTCTGATGGTGGTTCTCGAGATGCGGTGAGCAAGCCTGTATCAAATAATAATAAAGTATTTTAAAATTTTCAAACACATTCATTTAACTGAATGAAGAAATCAATAATTTTGATTATTTATGGACGTTTTTTTGTTCCAGTATGCACCGAGGCCTTCAGTAAGCGTCACTATTCCATCAAATAAAGGTAAGAAAATTGTGGGTACTGGTAAAAATTATAAAAATAAAAAATAAAAATTTTCTAACGCACAAGATTTAAAATTAGGTGTTGCTCGTGGACGAACAAATGTAGCTCGTGCCCCATCACAAAACGGACATATGGACCAAGTGCCACCATTGCCTCCACCACAACCGCCAACTGCTGTTCCAGCATGTAAACTGTCTATGTAAACAATTAAATTAACGAAAACAAATTTAGGTTTATCGTCAATAGCTCGACGACGTTCAAATGTCGTGAAAGAAGTAGAAAAATTAAAGAAAAATCGGGAAGAACGTCGTGCTCGGCAGGCCGAACAGAAACTAGAGAAGCAAGAGTTGATGAACATGGACCCGGGAAATCCGAATTGGGAGTTTTTGGCCATGATAAGGGAATATCGATCTAATTTAGAGTTTCGGCCGCTCAAGGATAGCGATGCAGTCGATGATCATCAAATCTGTGTGTGTGTGCGAAAAAGACCACTGAATAGAAAAGGTGCTAATTGTTATTAAATTTAGTTTTTTATTTTAAATATATCATTGTTTTACATAGAATTGGCGAGGAAAGAAGTTGACGTTGTCACCGTTCCGAATAAAGAATTAATTATAGTCCACGAACCTAAGACTAAAGTAGATCTTACGAAATATTTAGAGAATCAGTTATTTAGATTTGATTATGCATTTGACGAAACTGCTTCAAATGAATTAGTTTACAAGTAATTACATGTTGCTTTAAATCGATTAAGTGCAAATTAATGCTGAATTTATTTTTATTTTGTTAGGTACACAGCAAGACCATTAGTTCATACTGTTTTTGAGGGTGGAATGGCAACGTGTTTTGCTTATGGTCAAACTGGAAGTGGAAAAACTCATGTAAGCACATTAATTATTTTGAATTTCAAGGTTAAAATAATTAAATCACTTAATCTTCAGACCATGGGTGGCGATTTTAATGGCAAATTACAAGACTGTACAAAAGGAATTTACGCTTTAGCAGCTAAAGACGTTTTTAAATTATTGAAGTCATCGAAATATAAAGGAGACGACTTGGAGGTGTCTGCTAGTTTTTTTGAAATTTATAGTGGAAAGGTTTGCTTTTTGAAAATCTCTTAACACATATCAATAAATAATTAAAAATTCTGTTTAGGTTTTTGATTTGTTGGATCAAAAATCGAAATTACGAGTTCTCGAAGATGGAAAGCAACAAGTTCAAATTGTAGGTCTTCAAGAGAAACCTGTCGACTGTGTCGAAGATGTACTCAAACTTATTCAGCATGGCAACAGCGTGCGAACGTCTGGCCAGACCTCCGCTAATCAACATTCTTCGCGGTCCCATGCAGTTTTTCAAATTCTACTTCGAAAATCCACAACGAGGAAATTATACGGCAAATTTTCTCTCATCGATTTAGCTGGAAACGAACGTGGTGCGGACACATCTTCTGCCAATCGTCAAACTAGATTAGAAGGAGCTGAAATTAATAAATCACTCTTAGCTCTAAAGGTTACTTAGGGATTTAAAATAATAATATTAAACACAAAATATTTTGATTATTTTTCATTGCAGGAGTGTATTCGGGCTCTGGGTAGGAAAGGTGCTCATTTGCCATTTCGGGCTAGTAAATTAACACAAGTGTTACGTGATTCATTTATAGGAGAGAATTCTCGGACTTGCATGGTAAGGAATTTTAAATGGATATTAAAATACATTTTTTTGATTGCTTTAAATTGTTTTCAGATTGCCATGATTTCTCCAGGTATGTGTTCTTGTGAGCACTCACTGAATACGTTGCGATATGCTGATAGGTAAATCGAAATTATTTTTTTTTAAATTTTGAATGATTGTATGTTTTCTTTTTTTATGTAGAGTCAAAGAATTAGGTGTACAGGATCCAGAAATGAAGCATTCACCCATTCCTGAAGAGAACAGTATTCATTTTGTACCAGATTCGCCACAGCACAACGATTTAGCACAACTGCGATCTTTAAATGAAGGAGAATTGTCAGCCGATTTATACACATTCCATGAAGCTGTATCCCATCTTCAAGAAATGGAGGAAGATGTTCTTGATATCCATAAGACGGTTGTAGAAGTGAGTTTCTGCATTCTAAATTCGAGAAGTTTAACATTTTAAATGATAATTTTCTTGTTACCCTTAAAGGCAACTGTCAAATGGCAAGAAATGGATCAGTCACTCTTACATATGACAAATGACGTCGATTACGACGTTGATGGTATAAAGTTTAATAATTATTAATAAATTTTAATGCTAATAATTTATTTTACAGCATATGCTCAACAATTAGAAGATTTACTTGGTGAAAAAGTGGAAATTCTTTCAACTTTTAAAGGTATTTTAATTATTAATCACTTGAAGAGCAAATGAAATTGATATAATTTACTTTAATAATAGAAAAAGTCAGTTTATTCCGCATGCAATTGGCTGAAGAGGAAAAAATTAGCAAAAACATCAAAAGGCCTATAAAATAGGCTACAACTCAATCCTGCTGGCAGCTTATTGGCTACTAATATAATGCACTTTAACTTTATTAAACAAGCTCTGTGTGCTCGTGGTTAAAATTAATTTTTGCACAAAATCTCAAATTTTTTTTAACCAACTGTAAAATTAATTTTTCTTTAAGTAATCGTGATGCCTTTTTAGAAATTTTTTTCCATTTTGTAATAAATAAGTTATTTGCTTAAATTTTTTTTAAGTCCGAAATGTTGTGATAAATTTTTATCCTAAATGGGTAAAATCTCAATTATCTTTATCCAGTGAAGTGAGTAATAACAATATAGCAAAATACAGTTTTTTTATTGGTCTTGTGTAAACTAGGAATGGGCAAAGTTTTACTGGATCAAAGTTAAAAAGAAAAATGATTTTCGTTTTCAGTCTTCTAATAGTATCACACTGCGCAAGGCATCTTCAGGGAACATGTCAAATAGGGCCGTGGCTCCGTCGTTGAACACGAACGACAAACCGCCATCAATTACCAAACACGCGTTAAAACAACGAGATTTTATTTCAATGCTAAAAATAGGATTAAAAAATATTAACTTTTTCGCCCATAACTTGGAACTTTTAAATGCAAACCTGTTGGCAAAACCACGAGGTTCCGATGTGTAAACGGTGCCGTTAACTACAGGATCTCGAATTGTATACGCCATTTTTAGTTCTCCGGGATCAAAATATAAAGAATTATTGAATTTAGACCGGATTTTGTTCTCTAATTCTGGCGTTACACTGATTCCACAGCCGGTTTCTTGCTTCACTGAGAAATAAACCTTTTGTTAATGTATTATTAAGTCGCCATTTTGTTTATATACCAATATTGAGAAGATTCTGAACGCATTGCTGCGTTAGTTTGTTGATATTAAAGTACCAAGATGAAGATCCCGTGCCCGTGCAGATAGTAACACCCGAACTTTTTTGTTTGACTCTCAGACTTCCATCGATTGATATCTCGTAGTAAGACACTCTACAATCGAAAATATTAATACACATTTTTATACTCTACCAAATGGCGATTTACAATGACGATTATCATGATTAACACCTTGATGAAAGCGATTCTCCGATAAACACTTCGTTAAGTGCAAGAATGGGTAGAACGCGAACCTGTCTGTTGTCAGTATTCTTTGGTAATAGCAATGCGGCTTTGTGGTGTTCTTGAATGCAATCCATGAATCTGTACTCGGGATAAGTCAGCTGCGAATCGTGTAATTCCAGTGGAGGTTCAAACGCGTTTTCGCCAGTCAACGTGATTCGCACGCGATGCCTTAAATTCCAACGAAAACGTCCCTCAAGAAGTTTCTTCATAGCTAACGGAAAATCAGTCGAATATTTTGCTGGTAAACACAAATAACCTTCAGACCTAAAAATAAATATTTGTTTTTGAATGGTATTATTTTGTTAGCGATTGATATAAGACCTTGAAGGATCGCTGTTTATTCCTATTATGAGTTTATTGGAATCTTGAATTCGACTTGCTCCTAATAAAAATGTCCCATCGCCGCCTGTAGATAAAATGGCATCTGCCCAGTCAATGCATTCTTCCTTATAATTAGATCTTTGAACTACTCTAGTCTCTATGTTGTGCCGTCTGAAATAAACTCATTTTAAAACAAACAATACGTTTTTAAAATAGATTTGTGAATTTACCTCAGTGTTTCCGTAACTAAATTTAAACATTTTGTGTGGATGTCATGATGGTAGAGAAGTCCCTTGTAGTCCGAGCCACGTTTAGCCAACTTAAAAAATAAATAAATTTGTTTGATTAATTCAATTATTGGTGTTATTTTGTATAAAATTTACCGCATCAGTTAGTTGTTCTTCGGATAAATTGGGATGTCGTCGCTTCTCAAATTCATATCGCGTAATTTTTGATAATACGAGGACCTTTTTTGGGTGAAATTGTGGAGTGGCGGTTACCTTGCGCCGGTTCGAGATGGTGGAATGCATCCATCCGTCGGTTCGGATCAGTTTGTTTAAGTTTTTTATCATCATAATTCTTATTGACCGACATTTACGGACAAGATAATAATTACCGTCCAAGACGGAAAATGGTACAAATTTATATGACGCACACGTGTAAAACACACATCGCAGTTTGAAATTTCAAGTGACCTTGAGTGAATTTTTTTTCCCTTCTGTGTTATTTTTTAATTGGTGTAGAATTTATTTAATAATATGTGGCAATTTTTCTTTATTTTCGCTGCAGCGCACATGTGTCACGCCACCCGAAATTATTTTTAAAAAAAATTAAACAAAAAAAAAAACAATGTAAAAGTAACCCTTTTCTTGCATACGACCTCTATTGTCGTTAGTGTTAACTTTAAAAATTGTATTATCGGATTAAAATTTTTTTAATGTTATATCCATAGATAAAAACATACAATTTCACATTTTTCAGATAAAAATTTTACATTTTTCTCTATTTTCTACGTCTTAAAGTCAAATTTATTTCTAAATTTGCTCAACAGGTGGCGATTAACACCAACATTTGAGTTGATTTCCTGGCATAAAACTCGATCGCAGTCATAACGTCATTAACCACGTCAAATTCCGGGAAAAGACCCGACCTAGAGAAACCGACTACTCTTGTCTGGACATTGGCTCTACGTTAGCGAAGTTTCATTGCTTCTGTGAAATTACTCTTATTCTATGCCGTTTACGTGACAATTCACAGGTAAATATTCTTTAATTCACTTAAATTTATAACTTCCGAAGTAGATTAATGTCTCGCTGATACAATAAGTCTCTAAACTATACGCGAATATACGAATACCGATAGGGCTACGCAGTTAGTGCTGGTATGGGAAAGTATTGCTACATTGTTGCAATGGGGTCTGTCATTGGTCCATTCGCTAGCAGCTATATTGATTTCGGCTTCTATATTTGTTTAATTATTACTTTGGATGTCATTTGCTCAGTACTTAATAGTTATTGATGCAACATGAAGTTTTTCTTATTTTTTCTCTTGTATTGAATTCTATTTTGGTCAAAAATATTGAGTTTTTTGATTTTTTATGGAAAAAGTTGATTTTTTTTTTTTTAATAAGAAAATTTAATTTTTGTTTTTTGTTTTTTTTTTACTGTGGTTGGAAATTCCCAAAAAATATATTTAAATTGTGAATTTACATAAACTTATAAAGATGAACATGTTTTTGTTTTGATTTTTTTCTTCTGGAACTTGAAGTTATTATTGTTGATACTATTTGATGCTTTCTTGCTTTTTATTATTAATATTTTAAAGGGGGGGGGGGGGATTAAGATAAGGTCAAAAGAAAGGCTAATAAATTCAGATGGAGAAATTTCTAGGAAGCCCAACTGATGTCTTGACATATTTACACTAGAAACAGGTTGTTTGCCATCTCAAAAATCTGGACACGAATATTTAAATGACAAGATACTCTTAAAGAAAAGAAAAAAAATAATGATAAGGATTATAAAACATATAAAAAAAATATTCACAGAAAGAGGCTGAGTTTCTTCTGAGAAAAGTAAACAAAACTGGATTATTTTTTTTAAAATTTATTATTTTTTATGTACCTGTTATAACATTAGAATTAATTTTATACCAAAGACCACAAAATTCCAAGAACAAGAATTTATCATCTTTACCACTAGAGGTCATGATGTTATATAATTTTTTCAATTTTTTCCACTTTTTTCCACTTGAAAAAATGAAAAATTGAAAATTTACATCACGTAATGTTTCTATTTATCCCTAAGCCGTTTGTGTATCAAATTTAGATTATATCAGTTGTGATGAATTTATCCGTGGATCCTGAAATGTGATAAAATGCCATTTGCTCATATAATTTGAGTTTTTAAAACAGCGAAAGTGACATGTTGCAAGTGTTGTATCTTTTGTCATACATTTCCCTTATTATTTTTTTTTATTTCTTTCCTCATTGTGTTGATCAAGGCCATAGAAAGTGGATGACTTAGAAACCTCGTTAATGTCTACATTATTTATCAACATGTTTATTTTTATTACTCGTTATATCTTATAGCTTTTTATTCTATTTCTAGATCGCGCCAATCGTTGAAGGTTAACACTAACGTGCACGATCACCACGACGATTCTTTTTTTGATGATTTTTCTATTTCCGTGATTTTTTTCTATTTTTATTTTTTTTTAGTTAGGTGAGTAAAATGTTTATTTATTCATAAAATGTCGAAATTGGATTTCTGTGTTGTTTCTGTGAGTATTTGTACATGGAGTGCATTCATTAGTCAATTAGTTTGTGTGGCGAGTGTGATGTGGAAAGTTCAATGTTGAGGAGAAATAACAGGGAATGAAATTGGAGCCAAACACCTGCACTAATAAAATGTCTTAAATTTCAATTTTTTTTGGCGATTTAACGTGAGGTAAAGTGCTTAAACTCATGTGAGGTCAGTTTTTTAATGTTGTTTGTTGGTGTAATGTTAAAGAAGTAATAGGAAACATCGATTTGCTTACAAAATTTTAGCTACATTCCTAGTAATTGCGCATGCAAATGGCGATTTCAATCAATTTTTGATCGAAATAACTATAAATAGACATAATTTTCAAAATATTTTTATAAACAGGAGTGAAATACATTTTTTTACCTACGTCATATATTAAGTTGTGTGTTGACAGATTCGGGTCATTTGGTCAAGCAATTATAACTGAGTAATGGCTAATTGGATTTGATTTGATTTCGGGGAAATAACTACAACACGTTGTATAAATTTTAATGCTAAAGAACAAAATGTATTTTCTAAATATAAAGAAAGGTTTTTGTCAAGGTAAAGAGAAGCGGATAGCTCGGGGAATAGTCAAGCAGGGTGAAAATGTCTCAAACTTGCTCCTCCTCCTTTTGCATCTTGAAATTGTTAAGAATGGTTTCTGGGTCAATTGTTGAAGAAGGGTTAAAAGTGTTTCCCCTTATTTGTTCCGATTTGTCCCCTCTTCAAAACAACATGCAAATTAATCGGTTAACTCTGGGTAATTGCTTGTACTTCCTGTACTTGACCATTTTGTTAGGTACCGACCTGAAGAGCCCTTGAACCTGCCTTGACAACCGATACCGTAGTGGGAAGGGAATCATATCTAGATGCAGAAGGTATCGGCACTGACTAAACTTCTATTTATCGAATTTCAACCGCTTGCATTGTTCAGTTTAGTGTACACTACAGAATTTCAATAATTTATCTCAGGAGAGCATGAGAAACGTAATTATGCCTAACTGTCATGTACTGCATAGTATTTATCACGTAATTGGGGTGGATTAAGTCGTATTACGTCATTTTACCTCGAAATGTAAGCTAAGGCGCTTGAAATGGCAAAATATAGTTATTCATAAAATGAAATATTTTTTACCGTAGAATTGTTGTGGTCAAATAAAAAATAATTATAATTAAACTTATAATTTACGCCAAAAAATGTATCATTTTACATGTAATTACGTATATAACCTCTTTCGTTGAATTGAAGAAAAAATATTTTGGGAACGTGACGTGAATTACTGCCAAAAGGTTAAATTGCATTTTTGTCTGGTTAGTAAGTATATGGTGCTTTGTTCAAAAATTGCTATGCCAAACACATTTTTATCAAATTATCAGTTAATGTATACTTTTTATAGCTATCATTTACAGATTTTATATATTTTTTTTATTTTTGGTTGACAAAGAATCTGTCGAGTTGTTTAATTTCTTCGTGGTTTGTTTATAGCAACGTGGTTTTAGTCTATAGAGTTCTATTTGTGGGTTGAGATTCTTCGAAGAACAAACATGGATTATAATACCTCGCAGCACGGTCTACTGAGCTCGAAGGTTGATTAAATTTTTTTTTTTTTTTTTTTTTTTTTTTGCTTTTGTCATTTGGTACGGTACTTGCATCCTTTTATCAAATTTCGCACTGGGAAAACAATAAAAAATCATTACATTTGTTTAGAATTAATAAGAGAATATAATAAGTTCGTAATTTTTTTATTGAGGATGTGATAACAGGTCTAGGAAATTATTAATAAAGGTTTAAGCTTACTACTAAGTCTGATTCAAAGTTGAAATCAAATCTAGAAGTATTGGGTATCAAGGCCAACATTACAGAAATGTTTTTTTATCTTAGATTAATCAGAAATAAGAAAATAACCAAGTTGGCCTTGAGAATAAGAGGAGAAAACGAAATTTTGACATGATAATTGCCATATTATGAAATACCGACAGAAAAAATATAAAATTTTATTTCTCAGGAAATATTCAACATCCTTTAGTTAATTATTCACTATGTAAATGAAGTCTAGTTGAGCAAAGTGACCTGCGAAAGGGTTACACAAGACTTAGTGGGCGTTAGGGTTAATATTTTTATTTCTTTATTTATTTTTTCTTTGAGTATTTGGTTGTATCTGTCATACGGTTTTGAATTATAGTTCCGGTATTGACTAATGGTGCCAACAGTGTGAGCAGGAAGTTGTGTGAGATAGGTTTTTGTGGGGAAATTTACACCGTGGGAGTCATTAAAAGATGGAGAGTTAAGCCTGGTGTTGAAATTAAGTGGTTTAGGGTAAACACTCTCAAGTGTGTAAATAAAAATTCGTTTTAGTCTTGGGTTAAGTTGATTTTATGATAAGTAAACAATTTTTTTTAAATCTTTTATTTACAGTTTTGAACGTAAATCATGAACCGATTGAATTCCTGTTGGTTATTTTGAAATTTTACTTATCATGTACATTTGGATTCTTCTCTCGTTCTTAATTTCATCACTGGAAGGATGCAGTATCTATATGCAAGGTATAGGAAGTAAGTATAATTTTTTTATATTTTTTATTTAAGCCATAAATCATTCATAATTGTGATAAATGGGCAGTTTGTTTTGTATTTCAACATTCATCAGGAAGTCTAATAAGTTGGAAAAAAATCCAAAGTAATATTTGTCAGGTTATTAAATCAAAATAGTTTATTGGATATAATGAATTTGCATCAGCAGTGGAGAATTAAAAAATAGCTTTTAAATCTATTTACGGTGGAATGTTTTGTTTTTTCTCTGTCAAGTTTAAGCATTAAATTCTATCTCACCAAATTGTGGTCTATTCTCGTCTACACTTAGGCAAAGCACTAAACTTTTCCATTTATTTTGCAATCTTGATCTTGATTAAAGCGATATAATGAATCAAATTAATGGAGAAGAAAATATTTCATGCTTCACGAATGATGCATTATTGTAATAATAATTGCTTTATTGTTTTCTATAGGTGTTTCACCACATGGAGATGTGAAAGAACTAGTCGGTTCTACTGTCAGGATACAATGTATCCTGAACAAAACAGTGATGGAAGCCAAGGGAGGCGGGAATGTGAGCGGATTGATCTGGTCTAAAGATGGTACAGCCCTGCCGTCGAAATACGTTCACGTGATTGATAATTATACAAATGAATTGGTTATACCCGACGCAACTGTTGAAAACAGTGGAGTGTATCTATGTCTTTTAAAGAATAAAACGAGTACACAGTACGTCTGTCACAATAATGTCGATGTCGGATGTAAGTGGATCAAGTTATGAGATGTATATATATATATTTTTTTTTAATCATTTGAATTCTTTTTTAAGATGTTCCACAAAATGTGAGCGACTTTTTATGCATTTCTCCGAATTGGGAATACTTGGAATGCAGTTTTGTGAGGCCATTTAATCCTGTGAAACCAACGTATACGTTGCAATATCGAAGAAATGGCGTTTCTAGTTTATCGAACTGTAACATGACGCAAGATAAGAAAAGGAATATGGTGTTTTGTAACATTACCGCTTTCTCTACACCCCCATATGGACAAACAGTTGACAAATATTATTTCACGTTATCTGCAAGTAATGTTTTAGGAGATAGAACGTGGTCCTACATGATTGAGCACTATAAGCAAGGTGTCTTTACTTTGAAAATAGAAAAATAAAAAGTTTTTTATATTTATTTGTTTGTTATTTACAGTTAAACCGAATGCACCTGAAAATATTAATGTCACCGACTTAACTTCGCATTCAATGACTTTGACATGGTCTCCACCCAAATTAATGGTTAAATTTCCTCCCGGATTGATTTATAGGGTGTTTTATCGCTCACAGTGGGATTTAGACGACGACTGGACGGTATGTTTTATTAAATTATTTTGATTTCTTAAAAGGGGGAAAAAATTATATTTTTTTAATATTTTAGTTGATTGAGTCGGTTGAGAAACTAGCATTGAATGATCTTCAACCGTATACTAACTTCACTTTTAAAATTCAAGCAAAATCAGCAGTTGCTAGTGATGATTTCAGACTCTGGAGTGAAAATGCAACTTATAGTATTTTGACTTTACCTGATGGTGATTTAATACATAACTTTAATGATTGAAATTTGGTTATTAATTATTTTTTAAATTAGTTCCTACTAAACCACCGAATGTTTCTTCAAGTTCATTTCAAGAAAGACCTTTCCTTAATAACAGAAGCGTTATATTGTTTTGGCAGGTATAGTAACAATTAATTTTTGGTAATTCTTATTTTAATTACGAATTGGTTGCAGATGATACCTCTATATCAACACAATGGAAAGAAATTTCGATATCATGTCACAGGAATTAATGGCAACCAAGTAATTTATCCTCAAAATATTACGGAAAATTACGCCATATTTGAGGGGTTGATGTTAGAAGAGGCTTATGCATTTAGATTAACGTCAGTTAATGAAATTGGCGAATCAATTAATAATTCTGAAACACTTGTACCGAAGAAATCCGAGCGTAAGTGTTGTTATTAATCGATTTACTTTGATTTTTTAATATTTTTGTTACTTTATTTTAGTACTGATTCCACCGGAAAGGTTTACGGTAATATACTTTGGAAATGGCGTCTACGAATTGTCCTGGCGACCGACTGAATCTCAAAACGTGGAATCCGATTTTACGTTATATTGGTGTGATAACATCAAACCACATCCTTTTATGTGCCGAGGAAATTTGTCGTGGGTTCATGTGACAAAAGAAGTTCGTGCCTATAATTTGACGTTGGAAGATGAACTGAAGAATTACCACTTTGCCGTTGCCGCCAACACACACCAAAGAACCAGTGGAATTGTATGGGCGACATGTACTATTCCATATAACGGAAGTGAGTATTGTCAATCATCACACATTTCAAAATTTTTATATTTAATTTTTTTTTAAAGAAATAAATAAGATGAAAACAGTCAAATTAGCGTCCTTAACTTCTACCAGCATTAAAGTCACGTGGAAATTAGATTGTACTGAGCGTATTGGAATAGTATTGGGTTATAAAATTTACTATTGCAGAACTCTAAGTGAATCGATAGCAGCTAAATGTACAGGTATAAATAAGTTATTGGTTTATTTATTTAATGTATTGTAATATTAACAATTAACAATATTTTATAAAGGTGAGCAGAAAGAAGCATTCAAAAATGGATCTCACGCGGAAGAATATCTCATCGGAAATTTGAAACCGTTTCACTATTACAAAATCACCGTTGCTGCTTTAACACGAGCAGGCGAAGGAGAACAAAGTGATGGAAAATTTGAGATAACGAGGCAGAGTAGTAAGTGATTTAATTTGGTGAAAATGTCATAAATTCTTATAATTTTTGTTCTTAA
Source organism: Strigamia maritima (assembly GCA_000239455.1). Taxonomy (NCBI): domain Eukaryota; kingdom Metazoa; phylum Arthropoda; class Chilopoda; order Geophilomorpha; family Linotaeniidae; genus Strigamia; species Strigamia maritima. The sequence goes on along the minus strand of JH432010.1, from coordinate 612,703 downwards.
GGTCCTGTTTTGACATCCGAGAAATTGACAGTTGGTGGAATCAGTAACACGAGCATCAATGTAACTTGGGACGAGCCAGAGAACCCAAATGGGATCATCACGAAGTACATTGTGGAGTACAATTATAGAAGAATAGTGATAAGCCCAGTTAATCGATCAACAGTTATTCATGGATTAATGCCGTTCACTAATTATACCTTAAGTTTTATCGCTTGTAATGAGGCGGGATGTTCAAATGCTTCACATCCGATAATCGAAACAACAGCAATTGGAGGTATGAATATAATGCTATGATATTGATGCAGCAACTTATAATTTTTTACTAATAGTTCCGAGTATGATGAGTACACCAACGATTTCTGGTGTGAATGCAACGCACGTCCTTACATCTTTTGAAGACCCTGTTGATCCAAACGGGCCCATTAGTTATTATAACTTAATGGTACTAGTACAAACTAATGAAGATAACAAAACTGTCGAATGGTTTCATAATATCTCCAGCCATGAGTTTTTGGTATCTACAAGATGCGAAGAGCCAGATTTTCATACGGCTGTTTATAGTTTTGCTGTCGAAGCAGTCAATATTTTTCATAATTCGGCGCTTGTTGGGCCTTTGAGCGAACCAGCTCGTTATAGTTGTTATTCTATTCGTAAGAACTTTTTTTGTTTATTATTTGAGAAAATGATATTTATTAATTGATGTAATTCCAGGTGGTCCATTGGTAACGACAATTATAGGTATTGTAGCAGCTACAATAGGAGCTATGTTTCTTGTTATTATGTTTGTATGCATTTATGTTCGATTTCGAGCAAAATATCGTGAAATTCAAAACATTAAAATTTACTTACCTAAAGGGTTGGAATCGGTAATTAGCTATATTTTGATTAAATTATCAAATGCTAAATCAAAATTTTTCATTTATAGAATGATTATAAGTCATCTTCGTGCGATTTTAACTCGATTCAAACGTATCCTAATCTTAAAACCAACGGTTGGATCAAAGCATCTAACAACAAAATGGCTAATGGAAATGCAAGGCAAAGAAGCACATCGGGCGAAACGCGCTTAAGTGTAACATCTATGGATGAGGTAATATATATTATTAATAATTTTATTACATATTTAAATGTCGATATTTATTTATTTATGCATTTTTATTAGCTACTTCAACGTCATGCAGACGGCAGAACGGACCAACAGCCGCCATGTGAAACTAGCAGCGGTTTAAGTAGTCTGTCGTCCGTTCAAACCACACGGTCAAACCTATCATCGGAATCATCGGATTCGTTGCCCCCGACTACACCAGACGCAGTATTTCCAGAGAACCCCCTCGCAAACATCCACAAATTACTGATGCCATCCGCAACGTTGGAAGTTCTTCCTGAAGCGTCACCACCTGCAAATTATTCTCACTTTGGACGTTCCTTCGAAGTTCCCAACGGCGGATATTTACCAATCGTAGGTCGCAATCCTCAAGACGGTGGCTACGTTCTTCCTAGCGATCCACCGCCGCCATCAACATCCTACTCACAACTTGGAATTGCCGAGCAAAATCCGTACATGAATTATCTTGCTGGTGACACAGCACCAGTTCCAGCAGCGTATTGCCAGATTGCAGCTGCACCCCAGGCACAACCGGAACCATTCAGGAGATTCAATAACGGCTATGTGTCAGCTGAGGCACCGAAAATGCCGGTTGATGCGAATAAATGTCCGCCAACAGCAACAACAGCCGAAACCGAAGATTTGCCCGTCGAGTATTCACGACTGAGTTTTCATGACCCAAAGAGCAGCACTGGGTACGTCGCTTTACCAGACGTTACTCATCTGTTAAACAATGACATTTCGTCCAATGCAAACCCCGAGAAACCAGTTGTTGGCCACTATGTGTCGTTAGACGTAGTAGAAGATGCAAACGAGCAGCCAAATAATTTCTTGGAGATCAAGCCTTTGGATGACGTCATGAAGTCGTCCACGACATCGGATGATATGATGAAATCATCACTATATTCAGATGCTGCGATGAAATCATCTTTGACGTCTGAAGATGCAATGAAGTCGTCGATTATATCTGAAGATGCGATGAAGTCGTCCATGACGTCGGATAATGCAATGAAGTCGTCGATGACTTCGGAGGATGCTATGAAGTCGTCGTTAACATCCGATGGCTACGATAGTCCCGGGCCGTACAGCCGCGTTGTTTCGATGACGTTCGATGAATCTGACACGAAGGAGAGCTAATCTAGATTTACGAAACTTTAAAATGCAAAGATTTGCATATGGATTTCTCAACATCGCTGCTAAATATGAAACTTTATTTTTTGTTTGAAGTTTGTCAGTGGCAGCGTCAGCTTGCAGTGAGCAGCTAGTGAAAGCTGATAACGTGTTAGTGCAGCTGACTTTTCTTCTTTTCTTAAAAAGTTTTTAAATATTTTTTAATAGATTTTATGTGCCATTTTAAATATTTTGTAAAGTGCAATTTCGAGCTGAAAAGAGATAATGTTAAGTACAAATTTGAATGCGATGTAAGCAGTACAAATTGTTGAATTGCACCGTGAATGTTACTTGGAATCCTGCACGTGCCAAAGTGGCTATTTGTACATTTGATACTGAGGAGACGCAATCTCGGTTTATTTAGTTTTTAAGGCAGGATGGATCACGTGGCAATAAAGGACAGCATTTAGATCCTTTTATTGGCGTAAGATGATTGTACAGGAAAATGCAATTTGATCATTTTTTTAATTGTATCATTTTATTATTGGTATTAGGGACGAGATCGGATACTGATATTACTTCTTTTTTTTTGTAATGCGAGACGCCATTTTTTCCTTTTGCACTGTTACGATAACTATCTCAAATATTAAATATACAAATTTCAATCTTCGTTTTTTTAGATTATAGTGCCTGGTCTTAGTACAGAACTGCCCGAAGTTGAGTTCTGGTGGCGTAAGACGACATTGGCGTTCAATCATTGGAGTTCAATCAAGAATTTCAAAAACTGAAAAAGAAATCATTTACAAGTAAAAACATGTGTATATATACAATTCACAGTCAAAGAATGTTTTTTTTTTATTTCATTTGTACAGTTAAATGTGCAATGAAAAATAATCACAGTTAATTTTTTTTGTTGCTGTACACATTTCATGTAGAATTCTGTTGCAACTAACTGAAATAATAATAATAAAAATTAACAATTTTCAAATATTTAGTTACATCTATACATAACAAAAACTTTATACATAAATTTTTTTAAATCAACGTGCTACTTGTTTACGTGGAAGAATCATTTTCAAAAACAGCATAAAAAACAATGAAAAAATAGCAACGGCAGTTAATCCCAAACGAAACACTTTATACCAATTGGGAAATCCCGGTGTAATCAAATCGATATACGCCGCCACCGTCAGCCCACCCATTAACATTAAATTCCCCATAAAAGGCGGCAAACATAAACCAAAGAGCCCCATAAGAGGGGGAACTATTCCCATTCCCAAATCTGTGCTCTCGAACTTCAATTGGCGTTGATCTTTGAGTATGGCGCCCCAACGGATCCCACCGACGAACGACAGGACGATTGCACCGGAAGCTAGCTGTATGAACTCCCAACCGGGTAAAATGCTACCCGCTGCCATGCATCGCCATGTAGGGAAAATGAATGGAATTAAACCCGCACAGCCATAAGCAAACACTGGAAGTGGCGTCGATTTGATTTCATTCATGTCTGGAATCGCTCGTAAACCTCTATCGTAATGCGTTTTCAAGAACGGAGAAAAGCCTTGTAAGAGTCTCTGTGCCTCGTGTAAGTTGTTTGGAATATTTTGCCGTAATTTGTACTGGATTTCCCGCATAGCCGGTTTCAGTGCATTTAAGCCTTTTGCTTTTAAGTCGGCCAAAGATGGAATTTCACGACGAGTTTTCGTTAAGTAGTCGGACGGAAATCCGAAGCCTTTCTCTTTGAAGGTCTCGTCTTCCTCTTTGCCCAATTTTTCGTCGTCGTCTTGTTTGTTTTTCGGTTCAGAGTAGGTAGCTTGCGAGGTATGAACGGTTTTCTGAATGTGGTTTCGTAGAATATAAGTCGTTTGACGCCATTTGATAATATGAGGCGAAATCATGGTTACTGTTGACATAAAAGTAATGTTAAGATCGGTTTTCGTATTGAAATGGTTTGCTTACGAATGTTCTAAGTGGATTTCGTTCAAATTGAGCGCCGCCGGAATGGAATATGCATTAATCGGCCATTGAACCCAAAAATTAAAGACCTCTGGTGATGCTTATTGGACTTAAAATATCATTGATCGTGTTTCGGATCTTGTAATATATTTTTAGAATGTAACATTTTCAATATAATAAAGTATTTTTTGATTTTAAACGTGAATTTTATTTAAAATGCAAAGAAATCTCAATAAAAATCGGTCGAGGAATCGAAACCTTTTTTAAAAAAATAGCTCAGCGCGACCATGCGGCATAATTTTGAGCGAGCAAATATTTTATTTTATAAAACTAAATTTAACTAGATTATTTGATTCCTAACTAAATTAACAGAAATTTGCAGAAATAATTAATATACTTGTTTATATTTGAAAATAAATATGATAAAATTTGTTTAAGACAGTTCCCGTTCATTTTCGTGATAAAACGAGATAAGAAATGCTATGATACGATCGCCATATTCGTTAACGTGCTTAAACGTTGAAACTGTTAAAATTTCTCTTGTTTCGGTTCATTTCTAGGTTGAATATATTCGAATAACTTTACGTATTGAATTCTGCTAATTCATCTGAATTGTAAATCAACAACATTAAGTCACACAAGTTGATTTTGAGTCGTGTCAAAACAATTTTTTTCCTTGTTGAGACAGCTACGACAGAAAAACTACTGGAAATTATCTATCGAAAGTTTTTTTTTTTAAAACTTACTCTTGGTAAGTCGAGGAACATTTAAGATTAATTAAATCTTCATTGCATTACGATAATATTGTGCTTTTCCAGGTTTGGAAAACCTTTGCAATGAAGAAGTAGCTACATTTTCGAATATTTTCCCAACCATTATGTAGTTATAGTTTGTGAAGAAAAGAAAATATTTTTTGTTTGTTATGTGATTGTTTTCTTTTACTTTACTGACAGTATGTAAATATAAACCCGGTAAGTAATTCAAGATAAGTTATAAAGACTTGTGATAATTAATCAAAGTGTTTGTGTTGCTAGGCAACTATATTTTTAAGTACAACTACCAAATTGTTAATTGGGAAAGAATTATGAGGTAGCAAATGAAGAGTTTATTGAAGCTATAATTATTTTGAGATAAAAAAAAGAAAACAAAAAAAATCCTTTAGTGAAAAGTAGTGAAAATAAATTAAATATACTAAGTTGCGCTATTTCAAGGATAGGTTACGCTATATTCTAGGTGAAAATGAATAATAAACATATATTTTTGTTAATTAATTTTTATTTTTAAATTATTTCAGCCTATCATGGTTAAACTTGATTTATACCACTGATGGCTAATAGTTCTATTCCTAAGCATGATTTCGCGCCAGCTTGGCTCAAAATACCCGGAGAATCACATGTAATTAATTACGTAATTAATATTTAAACAGTATGCTAACTTGTTTTATTTTGTGTTTTATTAGTCGAGTTTTCATAGCGAACGTTTATCCCGTCGAGATGATCCTGTGTCTGGAAAAGGTCTATCGCTGATCGGTCGACAAAGACAGTCGTCTTGCGATCAACAGTACTCTCGAAGAGAAAGACAGCACGACGTGACGGTTTCTCGTCATCATCCATCTCACAGACATCATTCCATTGACACTGACGAGTCACAGTATTACAACAGTGGTTTCGATGAGATTGGAACACATCGTTCGTTCGGTTCTCAGCCCTCGCTCAATCGTAGGCCACAAAGTCGACAAGAAACTAACAGTGCAGTTTATAAAGTAATTTATTATACATCTTTACACGTAATGTGAGAATTTTATTTACTTTTAATTTAAATGTAATAGGGATACAGTCTGTATGATTCTTTCATTGATGGAAGCCGGAGTAATGGCTGGAAGAGGCAAATAAATTCAGAACGACATGGCAACTCTCATAATAATAGTAAAGACAGTTCGGGAAGCAGAGAATTAAATGAGTGCTCAACTGATAGATTTAATTTGGAATTTGTAAGCCGTTTATTTTATCAATTTTATGTTTTTTTTCCTTCAAATTTTGATGTATTTTTATTTTGTTTTAGCCGTCGTTAAGAGGTGATGAAACGAACGAATCAACCATGTCACTATCAACTGTCGATGGAGGAGTATGGAGTGCTGATAATTTAAGAAACACAAAGATTTATTTAGACACATCGAATAAAAAAATTCAGAATGAATCGGGGCAAAAATTTGATGCCGATGGTAAAGATTTTGGCAAATTTGTAATTACTTAAAACTTATTGTTTTTGAACAAATAAAAATTTAGGTTCTATTTTGAGTGGAAGTTCAAATGGAAGTGCGGCGAGTCCAAAGGCCGGTTCATTGGGTACTGTGATCAGCAAAGCCAATTCGCAGAACCAATTAAGTAGTTCTGTTTACCGCGTTTTGGTTCCATCTAAAGTAAAAAATAATTATGTTTTTGTGATTTAGATTAAATTTTTGTTTTTCTTTTTTAGCAAAATATATTGACCAAAAAACCAGTTAGTAAAGACATGAAAAGTAGTGCTGTTGTCGTTAGTAACAAGATTTCACGGCAATCTTCACCTACCCAGCAGTTAGAAATATTGAACACTCGTTTTGTGACGCATCCGAAAAATCTGGGAAATAAAAAAAGTGATTTTTTGAAAACTCTGAGGAATGAGGAGACGCGTGAAGAGAAGAATGGATATGAAAAGGAGAACGAGCAGAAGAATGATAAGATTGAGGAAAAGGATGAAAATATTGATGTGCAACAAACAGTAAATTAATTCAATTTGGAATTAATACTTACACTTGTATTACAATTTGAATTTTTTTTTTTTTAAAGATGGATAAGGAACAGAATGGAAGAGACATCGTTCAACGAAAGTCTACCGAGAGTGAAATGAGCCCTGAAAAACCGATTTTGTCGAGTTCGCTGGAAGCTGAACAACGACTTCTTAAAGAAATGGGTTGGAAGGAAGAAGGATCGGGTGATGAAGATGTATATGCGCCTCTAACCGAAGACGAGTTGAGGGAATTTGAAAGTTTAAGCAAAAAGGTTTAAAAGTTTATTTTTATTTTGAAAATTAAAGAAGAAAAAAATATTTTAATTTTTTCTAAATTAGATCCGTGAGCAAAGCACCTTCCAGCGCCCTGTGTGGAGTCCAAAAAAAAGGATTCCTTTTGCTACCACATCGAGCATTATCGAATTGGATGATGACTCGTGTTCAACAACCTCCTCAGATTCTGAATGACAAAGTTATCTTGGGAACCGAAAAGAAGAAAAACGATTTAAAAAAAAACTAAAAAAGTGAGAAAAAAAATATTTGGGTGTTTTGTTTACCGCCTTTCCTTTTTCTGTTTACATTTGTTTCTTAAGTTAATGTTTAAATGCACATCATCATAAAAATATAAGTAAAAGTAACAATATTCATAACTTGTTGAATGTGAAAAATAAGATTTTTAATACGCTTTTTTTTGGGTTCGGTTAAAATTGGTTTTTCCGGATACAAGAGAGAAAATAAAATTTATAAAAAAAAAATATATATATATAATTTTTTAAGTAATGTTTAAGTCTTAAGACAAAAAAAATGCAGATGAATGAGTGATTTTTAAGTCTCGCACAAGTCTTAATTGCCCGCCATAGTAAAACCGAATTAAAAACTCTTCACTTGTGTTTATAAAGTGATGTTTTAATCATTTGACACATTTTGCTAGTTAGTAGTTTGTTTGTTATTAAGAAAAATACGTTTCAAAATTGTAAATTTTGTCGCATTGAATCTGGAAAGGTGCCTTCAATTTAATTGACTAAGCGGGAGATGTTGAGGTTTTTTGACAAATTTAAATAAAACACAAAATATACTTCTGCAAAAATGATGTTTTATTTTTATAATCATGATTAGAAAAAACATTTAAACAAACAATATAAATTTTTTCAATTTAATTAAATTTCCCTTTAAGTGATCCCGCAAAATACTCTTTCTGGCACCTAAACTGTCTTTTCGTCACATGGCCGCATAGTCGATTTGAACATATAGTTGTCGAACACCAATCTAACAAATACACAATTTATAATTCGATATTTAACAAATTTAAAATATTGCTCACTTGAGTGAATATGTTGTGTGTATGACTCGTTATATATTTCGAATCAGCGTCCGGCGTCACTTCCAATTTGATTGTTCCGATAAAAACATCACTGCACAGAGTCCAAAAATGTGGTTCTTGCACGCTGTACACTCCCTCCAGTTGCATCACCTAAATCCATTAAAAAAATTAATATTTTGTTATAAAACGCTGTTGTTTTCGCTTCCTACCCTTTGATAACAGCCTGGTAACTGACTATCTAATTGTTTTGGAGTTCTTTGCATCAATACGCAAACTGAATCACGCAACAACGGAAGAACACTTTTTAAAAAAATGAGATAAAATGAGGGATTTGTCATATTTTTTTGTTTGTTTAGTTACCTTAAACTGATTAGAGTAGCAATAAACATGGAACAAATTGGATCCGCTATCATCCAACCAAACTGACTCATTAAAATGGCCGAAACAATTACGCCGACACTACCTAAAGTGTCGGCCAGAATGTGAAGAAATACTCCCTGCATTATTTGGCTTTGAGATGCATCTGTTTTTTTTACGTTGTCCCACGCTTCTGTGTTGGAATAAATAAATAAATAAATAAATATTATTATTTAGACTATTAATAATAAATAAATAAATAAATAAATTAGTGAATAAAAATGTGTGAACTTTCACATATTCTAGTCATACCATGAGAATGTCCATGGTCGTGCGCATGAGCATGCGAGTGAGAATGGACATTATTGGAATGTTGAGCTAAATTATGCGTCAGGGAAGAGGCATCCAATGAATGACTGTGCTCATGATCATTACCACCATGACTGTGTCCGTGTCCACCGTGAGAATGTCCATGACCATGTTGAAAAGCAAATATTCCAACCATGTTTACAAGAAATCCTAGGACAGAGACTACAAAGAGTCGTTCATGTTTTACCTCCGGTGGTTCAATCGCTCTCTGGAAAATTAGATTTATGAATATTCTTTTTTGATTTTATTGTTTAATATTTCTAATTATACTTCTACTGCTTCAGAAAATATAAAGAATGCGATGAACAACAAGAATAATCCGTTGACAAAGCCTGCCAAAACTTCAGCTCGTACATATCTGAAATTAGAATTATTTTTTTAATAATAATAAGTTGAAATGGTTTTTAATCTAAATCTAAATTGATAATTACCCGTAGGAATATCTTTCGTTTGCTCTCCATTTAGTGATAACAGATGCAGCTAAACCTGCCAACAATGCAGTACAGTCAAAAAACATATGAAATGAATCTGATATTAAACCTAAGCTGAAAAACAATTTTCGTACAAAATATTGATTTTACAAAATTTTAAGAATTTTTTTTTACACATTTACTTTTTACCTGTTGGTCCAAACCCCAAATAATAATTCTACAAAAGCAAAAGAGAAATTTAGGATTAAGAAAAGGAAGAGATTTCGAGACGTTTTGTCGGAAAATATTAATCTGAAATGAAAAACAAAAAATTAACAAAATTAAATAAATTTGTTTTTTTGTTTTTTAAATAATATTTTTTTATTGCTCCTTTATATACATACGGTAGCAATGATTTTAGTGGTACAACTCACCGAAACCATCCGAATAGTTTGTCTTTTAAGCGGACATTTCCTAATTTATATTCCCCGTCTTTGGAGTGTAAAGGTAACATGGAAGAAACGTAAATAGAAATAAAAGCAGGCCGACTTGTTACACGGTTTGAAAATATGTCGCCATTATGGCAACGTGTGTAGTGATGTCACTTCCGAATTGATTTTAGAAATATTTTATAGTTGATCAACGAGTTATTAAGCTGATAAATTTTTGCTCTTTTAATTACATCCATTGTTTTTGTTATATTTAAAATTTTAAATGTCAGGAAAAATGTTGTCAACTAAATGATTTTTTGGATTTTTTTCAGAAAAAATAAAATTCATTTGTTAACTTAAAATCTAAATTATGTTAGCATCGCCATTTTAACTGTGACTACAATAGACTGGAATATTGTTACAAATATAAAAAATATTTATTTAGTACTTTTCACGCAACCAATCATAATCTTCAATATGGCGCCGCACATGTCCAAGCATAGCGTCTTTTCTCTACTACCGCTTGACTGGTGTCCATGTGGTACCTAGCGTGTGTTTTGCCAACTAGAGAAGCGTTTATATGTATCGTCTTGTGATCGTTTGATTTCAAACATTGTTATTTTTCTAAGTTTTTAATAGTGTTTAGAGACAAGTGCGTTGAATATTTTGATTTAACTGCGATAAAGGTAGGCGCAATTTAAAAAGGAAAAAAACTTGAGAAAAGTGTGATAATCGTGATCCATGCACCGATCTGGAACTGCCTTATTTCGCTCGGAATTTGCGGTACGTATAAACATATCCGACCTGTGATATAAATGCATCAAGTCCAAAATCTATCTATTTAAATGATGCTGTAGTGAAAAATATTTATATTTTTGCGAAAAGAATGCCAAAATTGAGAAGAATCGCAACGGCAATTGGCAAATTGCAGTTTTTCATTTTGCTTATTTTATTTGCAGCCTTTATAACGCATTTTATGATCTATAAAAATCGACTTTTGTAGAAATTTAATTAAAATCGTTTTGAGCAAACATTCGAACATTTTCCTTGCTTGCAAATTGTGTAACAAAGGATGTGTTATCCTAAAGATGGAACATGAATGTTGGACCCCAACAGAGTTTAGTTGACCCCAATGACCCAAATTTAAGGTTTATCCGCCACAATGTGATTCTGACAAATCCATTCCATGGATATATTATTAATGGATGATGGATGCCGTTTTCAAAATTTTCTTGCAAATTGAAAAATACCTTTAAAAATGCTTTTAAAATTGAACAAAACTACTTAATTTTGTTCAAAAAAATTTAAATTGAAAAATGTAATTAATTTTCTTTGTCATAATTTATTATTTTTAAAAATATATTTTAAATTGAACAAATTGAACAAATAGGCGTAAGTAACAAACATTACCATTGTAATTTTGCTAGCTTTTCTAATTGTCAACTTGTTATCATCAGTTTCCATGGAAGTCTTTATTTTCCAGCAAAAACGGAGGTTGCTAGGTGAATCTGCAGATTCATCTCAAATATCTTATAATAAAATTGCTGTTGTTGCGGTTGTGGTATTTCGAGTTGTTCAATTTTGCTTTCGATTTATAGGTCCGAATAACACAATAAAAAAATATTTTGCTCCCCATTTTATGTTCGTTACATTTTTATGAATTTATTTTAAATTGACTGAAAGAGCACATCGATATACCGTACAATTATAATTATGCTCGAGTGCCGTCTATAACTTGTGACACTGCTTCCAGTTGATAATGTACTGCGTTTCCATGGTATTCTTTTTTTATACGTTGCTACGTGTAACTGCAGATTTCATCTCAAATATCTTCAAATAAAATCGCTGTTGTTGCGGTGTTGCTAAACTCTGTTTCGGTCGAACAAGTTTCTTTGCATTCGCATCAGTACAGTTGAATGATCTGGTAAGAAAATGATTTGTTTTATTATTAATAAGTGTTATGTTAACTTTAAATGTTGTTACTTTTTACTTTTCAAAGTGTTATTTAATTTTTTTTTTTAATTGCAGAAAGAAAAGAAAATGGAGTTTGGATCTTCAATTGTTGCTAATTGAAAGGTTTTTTTGGGAGTTTGACCAGGTGGTGACCACACGATTAATGACAAGGCATTTCAACTGTGAGTGTTTAAACCGTATATTATCTATGTCGGTATTTAAAGAGAGAAAAAAGAAAAATAATTTGATTTCTAAAAAACAAGTTACAGTTTGGTTTGTTATCGAGTACAATTTTATTCAGTTTGATTTTATCCCAATGGTTCGGTACTTTTTACATGCTAAACCGGTAAAAACTCGTTATATTTAAGTTGAATGAATATCGGTTGTGTTTTGGTGTGTTTTAACGGTTGTTCATAAAACTGAACTACGATGCAAATGGTAATGTTATACATTTTTTAATCCTTTTCTGTTTTCCGGACTAGAAATTCCGGTCCAAACATGAATCTGATCGCGGTTACCATGGCTGTTATTATACATTCGGTTTGCTGATATTTAGTATAAATACGTCACTGTTCTAGAAAAAAAAAAAAAAACAATTTTTCTCCCACGTATTCAAATTGAATGAAGAAAAATCTCTTACCTAGTAACTATAATTGTGAAATGACCGTACATTAAGAGCGTAACTCATGGTTAAGTTTCTGATCAAAATATCATTTAGAATTTAAACAAGATTTATAAATAAATTGGCGTTGTTTTTGAATTTTTCAACGAACAAAAACCATCTTGATTGTAATCACTTTTTAATTGAACATAATGGTAGATGTTTTATTGAAAGTAATGCGAAATTAGGTTTGAATAAAGTGTGCTATCAGTTGCTGGCCAGGAAGCAACAGACTGGAAAATAACTTATCTAAGTTGGTTTTTATATAAAAAAAATAAATTTGACTGCTCATTTGAGAGGTATTGAAAATCAGACTCAGACTGTTGATCACAGACTCGGTTTTATGTAATTTTTAATTTTCTTTTATGGAACAATTCCAATTTTTATACTTTTTCCTCCTTATTATCATAATGAGTGTTGTAAGTGTAATAGAGAAAGGAAATTGAACCACAGATAAATTCCTATCAATGTCTTCCAAATGAAATCATCATATTTCCTTGTCTCAATTAAGAGCAAAAGGGCAGTCGTTTTCTTCATAGAAAATATAACTGTGTAGTCACCAATTCTCATGGTTTCTAAGAAATTATTTGGCAATATTTATATTTTTTTAGAATTTTTTAAAATCAATTTGGAGACTGAAGCTGCTTGATAAACAAGGTTAGATGTGTTAGACATATTTTTATTAGTCTAAAGAGAACAATATCACACTAAAACATTTTATGTGGTGTTTTGGACCGTCAATATACGGCAACAGAATATATATTTTTTGTTTACAATTTTAGCAAGAAGGGAAAGATTGAAAAATACGCCTAAAAATCAGTTGCATGACGTACAGTTTCTATGTCAACCCTTAGAAAAGGTCTACGAAGGTTGGTTGTGATGCTCTGAGATAGTTGTGAAATAACAAATAATTTAATCTGTAAAATTTTCATCTGGCTTCTTTTTCAAATGTAATTAATTGCTATCATATAATACATGATCGATTTTAGAGCTAATTTGTCAACAAGATCTATTACATAAAGCTTGGCAATTAATTTTTGTTAAATTTCGTTATCGGCGGTTTTCCTGCTGACTGTTTATACGAGAGGATATTGAAATATGCAAAATATCAGCAAATGAAGCAACTCGTGGGAATAATTATTTTATTCTCATACGGTACAGAAAAGATTTAATATTTTTATTACTTAAAGCAATAAATAATAGAAATGAAATTAATAGAAATAAGAAAATAAGAAATGAATAATAGATATACTTGTACATATCAAATTCGGGGAAAATTACCATGTTTTTATTATGTATGACGTACTTTAGAATGCAAAAACGATTAGGAGAATTTAAAATTTAGTTCTTAATTAAAAATAATTTGAAATCATTAGCTTACAGCAATAATTGGTCAAATCAGATGATAAATCTGAGTCGCAGTATGTTATTATCAATTGTAGTCGTTAAATACCAATAGGTGATCATTGTAATATTTAAATTAATTTTAAAAAAATTAAAAAATGCTGTATAATTTTTTTACAAAAATTATATTTCATCGTATCTCTTTAAATCCGATTCCAATCTGACCTTCTTTTTTATGCAATGCATTTTTTAAAGAATTTATTACCATATTTTTTTTACCTCTTTTTCCTGCATAAATGCATTGACAGTTTGTAGTTGGTATTGGTCCATTTCCTCAGTATTTTATCACATTTTGTCAGACCAACTTCCTTCCCCAACGGAAAGGCCTCAAAATTTCCTCAGGAACAAGTTTTTAATGAATTTGCTCCTTAGAAAAACGAGCATTTCATAATACTTTAAGTGTAAGTATTTTTTTGTCACCCCACACTTTCATACGAATTATTTTGATTTTTTTTCCATTCACCTTGGTCCGATGTTAAAAAAATGCAATTTTTTTCTAAAAAGGAAATTTAATATTTTTTCCCGAAATTAAATTTTAGAAGAAAAAAATATCAAGGCAGGGTGAGACTTGAGAATATATTTTTATTATGGAATAGATTTATATGAGAAGCCAACAAATGTAGTAACCTGATTTTTGTTTCTCTAATCAGTTCCAGTGATTTGCTCTGGTTAATGAGAACTATTTGGTTTCCAGGAGGGAAGATCGAGGTAGAATTGGCGTGTAGGTCAGTTACGATGAGGAGCAGTTTGCACAAGGATGAATCGAATCAAAGTCCGAAAGATGAACCGAGTAATGTTAATGTAAGTCGCCATATATTTTTTATTTTAATTTTTATTTATAGCTCAGTGTCATTTCATTGCATGTTTTATTTATTTTTAGGTGGATTCTCATTCAAATTAAATATTTTTAAATCACGTAAGTACTTTAACTTGATTTATTGGTTTGTTATCGGTCATTGGGGTGTCGAGATTTAGAAATACTAATAGTTAATTGCGCTAGTTTTTGATAATGAGTCGAATGATGGTGTTGACATGCGGGAATGAAACTCGCACCTGAACCACATGTCTGCTGTGTATCTAGGGGGACAGGTGGTGTGCGCTGCGTATATTTTCATTTGGTTTTTTCGTTACGACGGGATGTTGTAAAGGTCTAATGTGATATTGTTTTAAGAAGTCGTGGGGATTAGCTGACGTGTAATCGCGGTGGTTTAATTTCGTTAATAAGAAATTTAAAGAAATAGTGAATTCTAATGTAGAAAATTTGTTTTTATAGTTTTTATTTTTACTATTTTTGTTATGCCACCAATTTTGCATTTTAAAACCTTAAAACTCCTAGTAAATTTATGATTTAAATCGTGCTAGTAGTTTTGATTTCTTTTTTTTTTTTTTTTTTAAATTTTTAAAGTAAAAATTTGGTTTGGCAACAATTTTTCTTAGAAATTCAAGTGTAAATTTTCAAGTTTTTTTTTCTCTTAAATTTTTTTGTGTGTAATCAATTGGAATCAAGGACAGTTTGTGAGTTGCATTTCGAACACAAATGGAATAATGGATTTT
Organism: Strigamia maritima; assembly: GCA_000239455.1. Taxonomy (NCBI): domain Eukaryota; kingdom Metazoa; phylum Arthropoda; class Chilopoda; order Geophilomorpha; family Linotaeniidae; genus Strigamia; species Strigamia maritima. Next base: position 597,306 of record JH432010.1, on the reverse strand, counting down.
AATTCTTTATTTATTTTTTATTCATTTATTTATTTTTCCTAACAGAAATTTAATCACGTTTTTCTCGTTCAGTGCCCTGTCAACATTAAAACAGATTTTTCAAACAAATTTAAATCAAATTTAAATAAAAGGTTCAGCCCTGAATTTTAAATGAAACAAGTTTTTAAAATTCTGCATAATTTTCTTTATTTATTTTTTTTATAGTTCTAAATTACCTAATTATTGTTTGAATTTTGAATGACTTATAAAAGAATTTAACATAACCCGTTTATCGAGTTCACTGCGAATAAAAATATTTGGCGAATTAATTATTTTTAAGCAGAGAAGTAGTCTCTCGAGGGGTTTTTATTTAAACCTAAAATAATGTTTACCCAATGTTTTTGTATGGGTTGAACGGGACTGGAGAGAGGAAATTGTTGTGTTTACAGAGAAGGAAAGTTTCCGTTGTAGTTTATTTGCTCGAAATGGTTCGTAAACAACTAATCGGATATGTTTTGTCTTACGCGAGTTTATTCGTGATGGAATGTATTTATTCATACTCTTTTTTCTATCTTTTTCTACAGGTTGATTGATCAATTGCTCATAAATCAACATCATCATGACCACTTTAATTCTTCTAATAATAACTGCCACTTTCACCATCATTCAAGCTTGTTTTTTGGACATTAAAAGTATAGGAAGTAAGTACTTGTTTATCCTTATGTTTAAAAAATGTTTAAAAAATTGTCGTTTTATGAGGAGGATATGATATCAAGTGACATAAAAATATTTTTAAAATAAATTTAGGGTTACAAACCACTTAATTTATCTAAGTATTGTCAATATATGATTTTGATTAAATATATGAGGAAATCGATGTGCATTTAATTGGTACACTTTGTTATCAATATGAAAATTGCCAGAAAATTGATATTACAAATCATGAGGAAATTTTTAAGCGCAATATTTTCATTCATCAAGGACTTATTGCACTGAAATTTTATGAATTGTAGTAAAAATATATAAAAATCCTTACTGTAATTTTACCCCAGCCTCATAAATTAGCGTTATCTTTACTGCTTTTCTAACAATTTGATAGTAAACTGGAAATTGTTGGGCAGTAAAGTGTTTTGTTTTTTTTTGTCTCGAGCCTTCGTTTGAAATTCCTTTGAATGTGATTGCTAGGTTTGTTACAATGAATGAGATGTTTACCATTTGGGTTGAGCAATTAAGTCCTTGAATGGTTGAATCTACTTTAATGATTGATTGGAGATATTCTAGTAGAATAATTACTAAACAAATATTTTCTTGTTTTTTTTTTTTTTTTACAGCTGTCTCTCCAATGGGTGATATTGACTTGCTCGTTGGAAGCGATTTGGTCATCAATTGTAGTCTGAATGAAGATTACAACGGTATGGTTACATCAAATGATATTGGATGGAGTAGGAATGGCACAAGTATTAGCAGAGAATACATAACAGTATTGAACAATCGAACTGCTCAGTTAAGGATGACAAATACAACTATACAAGACAGAGCATTTTACTCATGTGTTGCGGATATTAAAGATGGACCGACAATTTGTAACAATTTTGTCAGAATTGGATGTAAGAAAAATTATTAACAAGAAAACTTTTACAAGTTTGTTGAAATTTATTAAAATTTGTCAATATAAACAGAAATTTATCAAAATTTGGAGATATTAAACAAATTTTTGTAATTAATCAAAAAAATTGGAGATATTCAACAAATTTTTGTAATTAATCAAAAAATTGGAGATATTCAACAAATTTTCGCAATTTATTAAAAAGTATTATGAAAAATATTTTATTTTGAAATTCAAACAAATTACAGATGCTCCTGCAGCTAACGTAACCATTTCATGCTTGTCTCGGAATTGGCAAAACTTAACTTGTACCTGGAAATTGCCTTACAACCCTGTACGTACAAACTGGTCGTTTTATTACCGATTACATAGGTGAGATTTTGAAATAATTAAAAAAAAATTACATGCTTCTGTATATTTTTTTTACTTTTTTAATAGATCAAAACCAGAATGTCCTCATTATTTACCTAGTCGTTCAGGATGTTTATATAGCGATCAAACAATCCCCCCATATAGACAAGCTGTAAAATACTTTTATTTTTTATTGGAAGGTCAAAACGAATTTGGATTTACACAAACTTATTATAAGTTTAATCATTACGAAGATGGTATTATACAATTTCTTTTACTTCGGTAATTTTTTTGAATTGCCGATAATTTATTTTCAAGTTTTGCCTGATCCACCCGGTAATTTACGTGCAATGGAAATGGACTCGCGAAGGCTGCATATTAGTTGGAGACCACCTGAAGGAATGAGCTTATTTCCTCCCAAACTTTATTATAAGTTGAGTTACACGTCGATTTGGAATCAAAATTGGACTGTAAATAATTAATTTCGAAATATATTTTTAAATGTGATGATTTATATGTCACTGTTTTGCAGGAGATGGATGTCGGTCTCAATGTAACCGACGTCGTTTTAACTGGTTTAGTGCCAAACACCATTTACAAAATTCGCGTCAGTGCGCGGTCGGGTGCATCAAGGACCACCAAGTGGAGTCAGGACGCGCGGATTGAAAAACAAACTCCCAAAGATGGTTGGTTGAATTTAACGTGACATTTTAATTTTATTTTAAATTATTTATTCTATTTGAAAAGTTCCTGGCGGATTAGTAAATACAACTTTCAGCGGTTTTCAACAGAAGAACACGATTAATGGTAGAGAACTCACATTGTATTGGCAGGTAAAACGATATAAACATATTTTAATATCAAAGAATTTGATTACGTATATATTTATTTATTTATTTATTTATTTATTTATTTATTTATTTATTTATTTATTTATTTCAAATTAAGGCTTTACCAAAAATTTTATGGAATGGAAATGAGATTACTTACTTGATTGATACTCTAGAAGAAGGTTTACAACGTAATCTGACATTCTCGTACAAAGGGGAGAATTCGGCTACTATTAGGAATTTAGAACAGGAAAAGTCCTACATTTTTCGTATTATAGCTAGCAACGAAGTCGGCAACACTCCTCTCATCGCTTACGTTCCCATAGGTCGTGCATCACAAGGTGATTATTATAATTTGTAATAGTAATAATAACAACATTGCTTAATTTTTAATTTTTGTTTATTTTAGTGCCTTCGTCGCCTGATTATGTCGGCGTAATAGCGTTTACGAATGCTCTGTACGAAGTTTCGTGGCAATGGCCAAATAAAACCGCTTCTATCGTGGATAACTACACAGTTTTTTGGTGCGATGCCAAGCATATTAGTCATGGACAGAGTTGTTACAACAGCAATGTCACTTGGATGGTTGTGAAGCCAAACGAGCACAGTGTAAATTTAACTTTGTCCAGCATAGTTGCATATCAATTTGCCGTAGCTGCTAATGTAGGATTCAGAAGCAGTGGTCTGTTTTGGGCGCCCTGTATCGTTCCGTTTAATGGAGGTGAGTGAAAAAATTATTTGAATTTTTTGATTAAATTAAATTAAATTAAATTAAATTAATTTAAATTAAATTAAATTAAATTGAATTTTTGGATATATGTATCGTTTCAGTTGTTGGTAAAATGACGCGGATTTCTGTAATGCGTGTTACATCGAGCGAAATCGCACTGACGTGGCGACTCGAATGTTCCGAGCGGTATGGAATTATGGAAGGCTTCAATATTTATTATTGCGAATTTAATAACGGCACTCAAACTTGTTTAGGTATGAAATTTGAAACATTACATTAATTTAAATATTTAAAAAAATAATTTTTTAATTTGTAGGTAATAGAACTTTAAGGCAGTTTGTGCCTAATCCTCGCGAATCACAGTTTACTCTAAAACAACTCGAACCATTTACAAATTATAAGCTTTTAATATCGGCGGTAACACGAGCTGGCGAAGGCGAACGAAGTAATCCGTTTTTTGTTTCAACGGAAGAAGGAGGTAAACCTTTGGGGAATTTTGCAAGATGGCAACTGATGATTGAGTTTTATTATTTTTATAAATAGCTCCGGAAGATTCTTGTGTTTTGGGTGTTACCAGTATGTCCAATAATAGCATTATATTATCGATGCAGCCGCCCCAAATTCCCAATGGGATTATCAGAGAATATCGTTTCCGTGTCAACGGAAAAAGATGGCCACATCCAGTGCCTAAATCTGGAAATGACTTTGTTTTAACTCCGCTTAAATGCTACACTCGTTATTCCATACAAGTTGAAGCGTGCACTTTGGGAGATTATTGCTCTCCACTTTCAGTTCCACTCAATGAAACAACTGACATTGGCAGTAAGTTAATAAATTATCATAGTTCATAGATATCTAAGAAAATGTGGTAAAAACAGCTAAAAATGGTGGCAGTTTTTAAAATTCCGCGTTTAATGTAATAAAAACAATAAATTTAGTTCTATGTAGATAAAAGGATAAAAAAAATCAAATATATTTTTTAATATATTTTAATATATTTTAAATGAATTTTTTTTAATTTCAGTTCCAAGCGCCCCCGACATCACAAATATTTTTTCCGTTAACTCTACTCACATGCGAATTGAGTGGGACGATCCTTTAGAGCAAAACGGGCCTCTTCTTGGCTGGGTCATCACTTTTACTTGGTTGGACGATGAGAGCGGCAAACTGAACAGTCAGCAGGCAGTTTTTCAAAATGATGGCAGTCGCGTTCATTTCGTGCTGCTTCCCATCGCCTGCAAAGAGGACAGCGAGCGAATCGGAGGTCCCGATTACAACATTACAATTCGGGCTCAAACGACTATGATTGATGGTTTGAACAGCAGAGCAGTCGGTCATTCTTGTTCAGGGAAAGCTGTCCAAGGTGGGATTGGACCGTTATTTGATAATAAAATAATTAGTACGATAAGTTTTTAGGATTTTAGTTTTTTGTTAGTCATATTTTTTTTTGTTAGTCATACCTCATACCATTAAAATACTCAAATTATATTTGCTTTTTTTTTTATTTAAAAAATTTGTTTTTGAATTTTATATCGAATTACACCTGATACTAATAAATGTTTTATTTTGAATTCACAAGTGTTTTTATGTCTTGAAATTTGCATTTTGGCATTGTATTCGATCTCTACGATAGTTAATAATCTGAGTGAAATTAAAACAAGATTTTCTAATTAAGCAATTTTTGCTGATATCAATTTTCACCTGTGATAATTAGAATATTGAACTTCTTAATTAATTATCAGACATAAGATCTCTGCAGTTCTGTACATACTAACATCAAACTTTTTTTTGACTAAAACTTTCAAATTAAAATGTTCAATTTCTTTATTTACAGTTGCTTTTTGGATCATCGTAGTCATCTGTGTGGTCGGGGGTGTCTGTTTTTTCCTCTTTATCTGTCTTTTTGCATGTGGTTTACGAAGGTAGGAGTACAAACTGTATTATTTATTTATTTTATGTTAATTTAAAAAAAAAGAAGTTGGGGTTGCAAAGTACCTTTTAACCGCTGAGGTGTGGTGGAAATCACTGAAAAATTACAAAATCAATACAATCAGCTGCATTCTTGCTTGAGTTCAGTATGCGGTTTAATATTGCTTTAAAAATGAGGTACTTATTAAGTAATTTATATGATAAATTAGCTCAGTTTTTGATTGATCGCCACGGTTTTATATGCTCTGCTCGAATGGAGTTTAATAAAGCTCAACTCGAACATGGTTTAATGATTTTGTAATTGAATAAACATTAAAACATATTTCTTTTTTTTTAAAAGAAGTTTTAAATTTTTAATATAAACAGATCTGTTTGAAAGGCTTAATTCTGAACATTAAATTTAAAATTAATAATGAATTAATTACACTTTAATTGTATAAATTTGTACGGTAATTTAAAGTTTAAATCAGCTGATGTAGTCCTTATCGTGGTGTAGGATGGGGTAATTAAGGTCATTTTAAAGGAATTGCGACATGAAAACTTAATTTTTTACGAAATTTTTATGTTTGTGAGCCGATGCTTCATCTTTTGGTGTCGTTTTGGGCATTGTTTCTGATCGCTACGTGAGTTTATTTATTTTTATGTCATGTGACCATAGGTTTCTACTATTATAATGTGAGTTAAATCCACTCGTGACGTCACCTCATTATTTTTTCTGGTAAATTTATGCGTCAAAAATTTTCCTTTAAAAGTAAAGAACCTTTTTTGAGTATCTACCTAACCTAAAGGTCAAAGAGTACCTGTAACAAAGATGGGGTGGATAGATTACAACAATCTTTTTTTCTAACTTAAATTTCGAAACTTAATTAGCTGATGAAGTGCTTGTTCTTGCAAGATTCTAGTAGTTTAAATTTTTTCGCGGAATTACCTGACTCAGCTGTCTTTAGCTTCAGTTTCCCAACAACAACAACAACAACAAAAAAATTGTGCCGCTGAGCCGCCTGTCTCTGTTTTTGTTTGACGATGTCGTGTTCCCATTTCTTTTTAGTTTTTTCTTTGTTTCCTTCTTTGTTTTTTCATCAAACTTTAACGGTGTACTTTTTGTATAAGTTTTAGAACTTTTCTTCCCATACTTAGTCAGATGTAGTAAATATCTACACTACACATACCATGTTCTTCAAAACATAGGGCACGTGCACTAATTTTAGTTTAGATGGCCTAAACGTGTACCATTCAGCAAACTTTCTTCTAAGATGAAACACTTGTCTGCAATATTTCTTCATCCCAGTTCGGATCTGAAATGCAGGTCTTATTGATCTATTGATCAATAAAGCTGCTGCATTAAAGTCACTATCAATAAATATATTCATATAATATTTATTGAGATAAGATACGATACCGTAATGTTTATTTGTGTTGTTTTCACAGTTGAAACTTTTTCTTATCAGAAGATAAGAATTTATCAGAAAATATATTAGAAAAGAAAATATGCCGCTGGGATGCGAGATTGTGTGCAAAGTGAAATAAATACATGGCATGTAACAGTCGCTGTGTTGAATTTATAGCATTTTTTTTTTACTTACTTTTTTTAAATGAGACAAAAATATGTTTGTCTGCTGTATTCTTTCTAATTCCACTTGAAAAATATGTTATTATTTTTCTTTGAAATCTATTGACAGTGAGATGCTTAGACAAATCTTTTTAAATGAGAAAATGAGATATGTTTACAAAAGTTTTGTTCAAAATATATTTTTTCTTCTTTGGAAAATAAATCTATTGCCAGTGAGATGCTTGGACAAATCTTTTTAAATGAGAAAATGAGATTTGGATGTTTACAAGCGTTTGTTTAATATGAAAGGTTTAAAATGATCAAAAAGATAAGTATTAATTACGTAGCAATGTATGCTAGATTAGATTTTTTTAATCAATATTTGAAGATTAAATTGCAAATTATTTTTTGTACAATTTTGAGAAATTATGGTCGTTTAAATTCAAAATTGTGGTCATTATTCGAGTCATGTGATCTGATTTCACAAGTTTCAAAATCGATAGAAAAATCGCAGATATTCATTGCAATGATTGAATGTTATTGAAGCACGTTGAATTTTTTTTGTTTTGTTTTTTGTAAATTATATTTATAAAATGTTTATTTCAGAATTAAGAAGAAAATTCATGAAATAAGGAACATCAAAGTACAGTTGCCCAAAGGACTGGATTCAGGAAATATTGTAAGTACAGTCACGTTCTTTTATATATTACTGTGAATAATTGTTGAAATCACTTATAAAAGATGTGTATAAAGAAAGTGCAGAAGTGCAATTTTGCTTAACGTATATTTTAGCCCAATACTAGTGCATCTAATGTTTTTTAAACTATTGCACAATTGGAATAAATTCTTCCTGTCAAATAGAAGTTTGACAGAAAGAATTTTTTAAAAAAATTATCTGTTATTTACAAATGAAATTTCATTATTAGTCATGAGAAAATGTTAAGAATTTGTTTACTTATTCTTGATCAAGCGACATAAATGCTCGAATAATATATCAGTTGACAATTGACACTCGCCTAAGAAGATGTTTCATACCGGTAATTGAATTTTGAGACGACAAACACACAGGGATTTAAGAGGAATGCAATTATCCAAAGCAATTACCTCTCTGATTTGTTATTAATAATATCTTGCCTATGCTTAAATTATTGAATATTAAATTTTTAATAACTTACGGCATTTCCAAATTATGAGCATGTATTCAAGTTGTGGGCAAATGTCATTATTTATTTAGCTGGGTCGATACGAAAAGATATTTGAATTTTTTATCAATTTATTAGATTACTGATGCTATTAATAGAGTCAATCAATTTTCTACTTTTTTTGACGAAATTAAAGCAAAAAAAAATATAACTTTGCATTTTTTTTACAGACTTCTCTTACGGGATACGACGCATTCAAGTCCCAACTTGGACTGCCAGGAATTCCAACCAGCACAAAACCACTTCTAAGCGTAAGACTCAATTCGATAGAATCTGCCGAATTTAAATGCAGCAGTGATATGGATCCACGTTTCAGCACTTCTTCAGTAGACGAGGTTATTATTCCCTATTTACTTTATTGTTCATTTATTACCGTTTATTGGTGTCGATTTGGCACCGAGCCAAAGATGGAATTGGACGGTGCCTGTCAGCAGTGCTGACTTGATGAAAATCTAATAGTACGTCGATTTTAAGCCGCACTGTAAAGAGGAGCAGCCGTAGTCATGCAAAGACACAAAATTAAATTTCACATTCAAGTTTTCAATTCAACAAACAGATCTATTTGAAATTTCATATGGTTTTTTTTTTAAAAAAAAAAAATAGAAAAGTATATTTTTACAAAATTGCTTGAAAATCTTTGTTACTACTTTTTTAAAGAGAGTAAACTTTGCGTCAGCCCGCAGTGATGTCAAGAAGATCTACTTACATCTTGTAATTTTTGACATAATTTTATGCCAAATGAAGCAAACTCACAGTTAGGGATTAATTACAATAAATTATAACTTTTCCTATACCACTTTTAAGCCATAAAAAGGCCAATATTAATATGACTGTTACGTCAAACTAAAATGGAATTACACAAGAAGACATTTGTCAAGGTGCAGTCAATCTTGACATGTTTATTGTGTTTAGGTATGTTCAATTTATTAATTTGAAATCTTATTGTGTTGTTACGCCTACTAAAGATGTAGAAATCTTATTAAAACGACTGGGGGCTATTTATCGATCAAGTCAAGTGCTCTGACAATATTTTTTTTTTTTTAAATTTCTTTGAAAATGTTATTTTTAATCTTCATTAAATTTTTTCCATAGACTTTAGTTAGGCATGAACATGCTTTATATCAATAAACTTTGATTTTGGTCAGCTTGAAATGATGTACTTTATTACTGAGAGTACGGGTTCTCAATTTTGAACCAAATTGAAAGAATACTGCGAGGCTTTGGTGAAGGAAATGAATTCTTTTCACAGTAGGGCATCAGGTTATAACTGCCTACATCTCATCTGCGGTACCGTAGCAATTTCAAAGGAGGGGTTTTATATTGACTTTTAAACACTGGACTTTGTTCTTCATGTTAAATGAAAGAACCAACAAATGGGCAAATGAGAAACAAAATATTTATAATTTATAGCCCGTATTAATTTATTTATTTAATTTAATGATTGTTAAATCTAAATTTTTGTCCAAGTTGTCAAGTGCACTGATTTGTTAATCAAATAAAGAGTGAAATGAAATGAACATAAAGTAAAATCAGTTTGTAACATTAAGAAATTGTGTTAGGGGACGTTGAGCCAGTTCGACAGTCGACATTGTTACAAGTCCAAATCTAATTTTTTTTTCAATCAAATCCAAATAGCTTGAGAAGATCGAGAGCCGAAAGGTAACATTTTATGAGATAAAAGGAAAGTATTCGAGTTTGGTTTGAAATGGAAGAAAACCCTTTGAAATATTTGACTGCAATATAAAACGTAACTTAAGATTAGTTCCTAGAGACGTACAGTACAATTAATCTAATCTTCAATGATTTATTTTGAATTTTTGATTCATAAAGTAATTATTTAAAACTTCTAAAAAAGGTTTTACTCATAAAAGGATGCATGACGATTCGAGTTGGATGCTTTAATTGTGTATTTATTATAAGTCAATATTGTACACATCTAATTGGAAGAAGCATGGCAAAGGTCTTAGGATCTTAAATTTGATGTGGGACTAAGGTCTCGGTTTTCTCCTCTTCACTTTTCAATTTGGCCAACAATCTTCTTCTTTCACTGTTCCTAATGATTAAAAACAAAATGTAACGATAATGTAAGTTTTTAAATTTATTTATTTATTTATTTATTTTTTTTTTTTTTTAACTAGCTTATTTTTAATTCGAAAAATGCCTGCCCGGACAAAAACCGTCGCAATTTGAGCGGCGACAGCAGTGGTTGCAGCAGTTGCGGTCACGAAAGCGTCTCTTCATCATTAACTAATCGCACCCACTTATCCGTCGATTCCGGCACGGAAATGGACCTTCCAGTGCCTGCATCTCCAGATTCAGTATTCGTAGAGCCACAATGGAAAAGTCTTTCATTGAACAGTCGCAACAAGTGTCCAAGTTTACCTAAAGTGGACGAAGTGGTGTCCACGCCGAACGGTGAAACTAATTACGCCCAAGTGGCCTTTGTAAGTTCTTGCGAGGATCCAGTAGATGATTATCTCACGCCAATATCATCGAAACTCGATCCGGCGCTCAAGGAGTGTGGCTATTCGAAAATAGGCTCAATTAGTTCTTTATTGACTACCCCGTCACCAGCGATAACACAATCAGACAGTAATTGTGCCACGTTCCCGCGTTTGGCATCAAAACTGAAAATACTGTCAGCAAATCAGCCACCGAGTAAAAAGACGAGATTGCCAGCGCCGGCCGCGACTCCGCTAACCGAGTTTTACTCTTGCGTTGGAAGATGTCCGGCAGAAAAGCCGCCCGTCGACTGCGGTTATGTTCCGTTGGACAGTTTAAAAATCGATACTAGTCCAAAAAGTGAGGTTTATGTTTCGAACCCCCAGTACAAGTGCAGTGATGAAACCAGTTCAGTGCCATCTGCAGGAATGTTTAATTCTTCATATCTTAAGAGTTATGTATAATAAAATATTCAATATTTAATATGTAATCACTGGTACCAAAAAATAATGATAATTGATGCTCATTTATTATATTTGTTGATATTTTTATCTGTCAAAGCCGAACTTGTTATCAAGATTTAGCAAGAGATCAATGATTAAGTACCGTAAATTCTCTGATAGAACGCGGTGTTGTATTTGTAAAGAAATTCTTTCCTTTCTATGTTTGTTTGTCGTTTGTAATACAGAAACGATATGTATTAAGTTTGGAAAATGGAATGGGCCGCGCTCAGTCATGGGAGATTAGGATTTAAGAGTTGAGTTATATTTTTTAAATTTGATTTTAATTTTTTGTACTTAGAAATTTTTGTAGGAATTAATTATTCATGATAAAATGTCTTCTACAAAAAAGTAGTAGGCCCTAATCAAATTTTTAGGCCAGTTAAGAATTTCGTAAACTTCAACTTTTTTTCATGAACTTAAGTCTACGTCTGTGTTTTTAAGCCCACAATGCATTGCGCAGCCTCCTTGCGTTACGTTATGGAGTAGTGTGAATACCAGTGTGAACTAAGCATTAGGCTGTTTTTGCTCTGAATTGGTCAGTTTATTTACTTTACAACTATGTGTTGGTTTGTACTTTAAACCAACAGTGTGAGTGTGTGTATTGATTGTATAATCACTTCATTTCACAAGAATGGCTTACGTGTGGTTATTATTCAAGACCCCATCGCCAGAATCTCATTTCCTCAAATCCTTTCGACCATAAAATGTGTCAAGTCAGTTTTGAGTTTTTTAAACTCACGATCCAGTCAAATTTTTTAAAAAAAAAATTTTTTTTTATTTATAATAATCATTGGTCTCTTGTTGAAATCCGTGGGTTCTATTTTTTGTTAAGTTTTTGTATCAGATTGAAATGTCATCATTATATTATTATTACAATCTATTATTATTACAAGTATTATTATATATTAGCTCACTATTATATTGTTGTTATTTGTTGTTATACATGTTCTTTGTACAATTATTACAACATTTTTTTTTATCCTTTGCTACCTCAACAGTTTATGTTTGATCTCCAATTCATCTTTTCATGTCTTTGAAGTTTGTATGGTTTAGTTGTTTGTTTTCTTTTTTATTTTTATTTTTTTTAAATTGTTTTGCATTTTTAAACTCATGGCCAACTGGAAACTTAATAAACAATACTTACATTTGTTTGTGTGGGTAAGATGAATAATAACCTCTGTAATAATTAATTTTTTTGTATAACAACCAACAGCAGTGCCACAACATTTTATTCAGAGTAAAACTAGCAATTGTCAGCTGCCGACACACAACAGCACAATTTTAACATAAAACTACATTACTTACTTTCATTAAGACGAAGAGAGAATTGCTGTAATATTATTTTCCGAGTTTCAGCTTCCCAAATTAAGTTTTATTTTACCTGAAGGATGGAGCAAAATAAATATAATAAAAATCTCTTCCCCCTGCTGCACTTTCCCGCCAGGGAATTTAATTATTGGCGCATGCGGGCTGCAATTTCGTGTCATCGATGGCGTTTAATGGAATCTACGTACTTTAATGGTGAATACTTTACAAACGAGTTACATTAAATTTATATTTGACGATTGGATTCGCTCACATGTACACACCTTTGCTCATTAATTTCCGCCATCATGGAACTCAATTCCGCCGGCGTGTATGCATCATCATCGGTCACGTGTAAACTACTATTACTAATACTGTCGTGTAAGTTTTTTGCAACCAAAGTTGTCTCAGTCATATCTGCATTATTTCTATTACTAGGTAAACGCTGAAGCGAAAAACAAGTTGTAGGCGTTGTTTGTTGTCTGTTCTTACAGCAACAAGTGTCACGAAATGCTCGACGGAACTTGCGTGACATAATATGATACAAAATGGGATTAATAGTTGCACTGATATAATACAAAACTCCGGACATGTAAGTTAAAATGTTGTATGTTTCAATTACCACTGACGATGGGGGATGGGAGGCGTAGATGGCGAGCAATCGTTGCGCATGAAACGGCGCCCAGCAGATAAAGAAAGCCACTACCACCGCAACTGAAAAGGAAAAGATAAAATTTGATTATTTTTAAGGCTTTAGCAGGAAATGTGACATTTGTTCATAAAATATTGAATTTTTTTCCCACAAGATTTTCGTGTGACATATGAATGGTCATTAGGAAAATATTTCAACTATTTGAGCATTCAAATGTAGGCCAAGTTTATGGAATTTCATAATTTTATTTTAAATCTCTACTTATCATTTTAATTAAGTAATTTGTACTTTAATAATAACCATGTTGGAAATTTATTAGAGTAAATTGCTCAATAAACTTAATTAATTGAGTTTATTAAAAACAGCATATAAAAATTTGCTGCAAAGGAGAATGACTTCTAGTTGATATACACAGCTGGGTTCATAAACTTTAAGGAAACGGGCAGTCTTGTACATTTTCGCAGCTTCAGGTGAGAGTAAAGCCACCAGCTACAATTGATGGATGTCGGAGCTTTACACTGAAGTGTATTCAAATTCAGACACCCTAATAACTCATGTGGTTAAATTCAAAATAGGTAATAATTTTTTATCCATTTATTTTTATGGAGACGTGTGTTTTATCGCAATACCGAGGGAGAGGGTTAATTTGATAGACGTATTTGGAAAGTTTTGTCAATTTTGACAATTGATTTTCTTTTTATTGAATTGGGACTGACAGACTCATTAAGACAAGTCTGCTCCTGCAGGGTTTTAACGATTTTTCTGTCAATTTGCTAGAATATTTTTTTTATTTAAAAATGCGTGATCAATTCGGAGGTTTTACAGATTTCTTATTTGTAAATACAATTTTTCATTTGCAAGTAGATAGAAGTCGTATTTTTTTAATTTTGAAAGTATATTTTTCATATTTTTATGATTATTTCTGAAAATACATTTTACCAATTTGAATTTTTATTTTTGTCAAAGCTAATCTATTTAAATGGCACTTTACTTTATTTAAATTTGATATGATCGAGTTGTATTCTATCGATAAACGCACTTCAATGTCAACTGCCCTAATGTAAACATGAATCTTCATAGCATTTATCACTACCAGCTACCACTAATTTAATACACTTTCGAAAAGTGTCTACTGGACAAACGTTTTATAACTGTGGTTACTGCTGATTTATTAATATCATCAACGTCCCCAAATTAACAACCGTGTCAGCAACAATTTGCTCACAAAACTTGCAGAACTGAACTGCGGCGACAAAAATCAAGGTTCAAGTTATAATATGAAAATATTGCTCTTATGAGTCCCTTGGTCAGCGAGGAAAAATCATAAATTTTTATCATTCGTGCTCTCAATGGCCGTTAGGAGATGCTCATTTGTCCATGGAATGTCCATAAGCGTCGTTAGGAGAAGGAAGAGGCTCGGTGGTGAACGATCGATTCTTTTGTGTCGCTGGGGATTCAACTACTCGTTTTGGGGTAATTTGCTTGGTAATGGCGATGTTGTGACTTTGTTTTTCATCATTTTGTTGTTTCTAAGTAAGTTCGGAAGAGGAAGTGGGAGACCAAAGTTGACTTTATTTTTATCTTTGAAATGTATAAGTTGTAAAATGTGCGAGGATTTAAAAACCATTTAAGCGAATTTGTGACTCGAGATGAGAAAGTCGAAAACCGTGCAAGACAACGACAAAAAGGAAAACTGTGGTCGTTTGTTGTTATCGCTCCACAGAGTTAGAACAGGCATGCTCTTTTTCTTTCTCTCTCTCTCCTTTTACGCTTGACTTTTTCCATTACTGCTGTGGTTTGGTCAAATAAAAGTTTATCCGCGAGCGGGTGGTGGTATATTTTGGTCTACACAAGAGATTGAAATGTACACTATAGCTAATCTAAAACTTTTTTATTTCAAGATAGAAAGGGGACGGTTGAATAAATTTACATTTATAAAATGAAATTGTTTCTTGTAATAATAACACTATTGAGAAAATATTTTAATACTTTTGGGAATAGAATTAATCAATTTTTCTCTAAAAGAATTGATGGATGGAGCGGCGAGGCAGACTTTATTAAATCTGAACCTGTATTCTTCACAATTCTATTGACAGAATAAATTTAGGTTATTAATACGAATGTATTAATGGAGTTTTCGGTGAGTTTCAAGCAGAATGATGTAAATACTGTATTACGGTATATCAATTTTTCACAATGATTTTTAAAATCTATTTTTGTTTTCTCTCTTTATGTTTTTTGTATAATTATCATTAAAATTGGAGCATTTTATTCGAAAATTGATTTCACAATGAAAAATTGTTATGTACATTAAAAAACATTAAATATGGCAATTTCTTATCATGTATCTACATTAAGAACTAATTTACAACGTCTGTATACGCATTTCGGTTGAGTACCGTATATGCCAAACGACCTAAAAGTTGGATTTGATTCTGTCACTAATGTGCAGTTAACACGGCTGAATAATTTCATACCTAGAGCAACAGGGAGATTACAGGGAGACTAAGTACTCTCCTAAGATTAAACAACCCGGGTTTTATGACGCTGGGTCTGATGGATAGTTATTAAATTTGACTAAATGTGTTGCACGAATTTTATATTTTAATTTGTAACATAAGAGAATAATTTTTTGAAGTTGGTGGATTTTTTTTCTTCAAAAATTCAAGTAATGCAATGTAATTTATTTTATTTTATTAGTGAGAAACCATAAATTTAAAGCCTTAACCTTGAATTTGTTTGGCTTTTTTATATATATCCAAAGCACGTATTTTGAAAACAAGTTTCTTTGAATAAAAACTGTAAACTGAATAAGAAATGAAATAAATTTTTAAAGAAAGATATAAAGGTGCGTTTTCATTTGCGAGAGAATTACTCGCGCCACAATGGCAATTCCACGCCTTTACAAATCTAGCATGCATAAAAATCAAAAAGCTCGCGATTTGTTTCGCGCGATTGGTGAGAAACAAGTGCGAGATTTAGCATTTTCGCAAATAAAAATGTACTTTTATAGTGAAGTATAATGCAAAATTAATGCTTTAATGATTACAATTGTATAAATAAAACAAAAGAATGAAAAACGTGCACTCAGTAGTCAGTAGGCGGCAGGCGCTCTAGAAACTACTCGTGCGAAAGTTTAAATTGAAAATAAAAAATAATACACATCAATATTCTCTTGTAATCTTAACCACACCAATTACCTCTAAAACATACAATTCCACAGTTGAAGTTATGGACGAGCAAGTGCTAATGATGATACACACGCGTGTTATTTAAAGCATGCAGTGAAGTAAGCTTAAATTTATTCGCACAGAAGAAAAAAATATGACTGTCAATCCAAATATCAAACAAAGAGGGACATGGCAGTATATTAATCTTTGCATGAGTGTGTTTGAAGGTTTTGAAAATAAAATGCTGTTTATCTGAAAATGTCATTTTGTCAGTAAATGTATTTACAGTATAAGCACATGATGACATCCAAATAAGAAAGGCATCTGGGACTGCCTTTACACTTGGGCTACTTTAGGCTGGAAATATAGTTATAGCTGGAAATATAGTGCGCCTAGTGGGAAATCTGGAAAAGTAAAATATAATTGGAAAATTCGGGAATTATTTTGGTGAAATTTAAAATTCGCTTTCCTAGGGAACTGATATATGGTGATATCTCCCTCCCTGTCTGCATGACTGATTTAAACTGATCTGTTTGTTTGAGCAATAACAATACTCGCTTTTCTTTCAATCAATAATGTTATTATTATAGTTGAAAAGAATATAATAAACGTAATTTTTTTTTGCACTGGTCATTTCTCAAAACAAGTTCTGACAAAGAAAAAAAATGTTGAAAGAACAGCTGCCATATAGTGATTTAACATTCACTTTGTCAGCTTTGAAAAAAACGTTTAACAACACAACGCCAAAACTTTTTCATCTCTTCAACAGCAAAAAAAATAAGTGAAAACGTAAAAATGATTTGATTAGATTTAAAGTTTTTATTAAAGGTTTTTTAGGTTGCGCAGACACTTTAATGAGTTTGATGACATTTATTTTGGTTTTGAGAAGATGATTCGAGTTATTGTATAGTTAGTTAATAGAATCGAACGGATGTATTTCAACATTCCTCTGAGATTCGTGGTGAGGAAAGTTTGAATCTGATTGCCTCTGAAGATAAATGTTCAGGAAGTTAATTTAACAATTAGCCATTACACATGAGCATTAGTGAAGCGAAAGTGCAATAGCGAAAGGTAATAGCTTAGCTCGCTTACACATTAAAGTCCAACAACAACAGCAACAAGTGCTTGCACTTGTTTTGTATTTTCAATTAGATTTATATTTTTTTATTTTTTATTTTATATTAGCAACAATTATTAAGTACGGTACGTTTTTTAAGGGTATGTGAACTGCTGCGTCAATAAACCAAATAGGTAAATTGATATCTTGACATTCTGATACGGTAGTTAGTTTGAGATATTAATCTAAGATCCGAAAAAACATTGGGCGCATCTTTTTGCTGAAAGTCTCTATCAACACAAAGGTGTCGCTATAGAAGTGTTTTGAGGTCGATATCTTGGATTGTAAGAATAAGATCCATTAGTAGTTATGAAAGACTTTTACAAATGTGCTGTGAGTGCTTTGCACTGCTTTTTGATTCATCTTTCAAAAACCTATTTTCTTTGCTAAAGTCAAAGTCCAATAATTATAGAAATAATTATTCCAGTGTACATTTCCTAAATTTAATTGAATTTTCAAATTATTTGAAAAGTTCTAAAAGGAGAATAAAAAGCTGAATGTTGGCACGTGAAAATCGAAAATGAACAAAGTTGAAATCACTTGTGCTTTAGGAGTTTCTTATGACTCGACCAGATACTATATGGTGTGTAAATGGCACCACAATAACAGCATGCAATTTTCTTCTTTTTTTTTTTTTTTTTAAGTTGTCTTCTTATTTCCACTACAGTCAAGACCGTGGCAAGTTGCTGGCTCAAATCTTCGAGGCGGAAGTTACCAAAATAAGCCCAAAGGAGCTGCCAAGAAAATATCTGTCATATTGGGCGACGAGAAGGCTCAAGTAGGGGTTGATTTACGCTTCAACAAGTCATTTACTGTATACCAACAAATATCAAGAGGACTTTGTGTTGGAATAGAAGTTGGCGGTTGGTCGTGAGAAATGGATCTTGGAAGGTTTTTTTAAAAATAATTTTGAAATTTGAGTAGAAAATAGTCTTAACAAATTTTGTTTTTGACATTACAAGTATTTTATGACCAATTTAGGAAAGAAATGTTGAGATAAACAAAGTTAGTGATGAAAATTTTAATAGTTTTAAAAATAAGTTTAAATATTTAGTTACTCAATATAGATTACTGTTTTAAATTAAAAGTTAGGCCGTAATGCATTGTGGATATGATGGTTACTTTCGACACATAAAAATAGCACAATTACCGGCAGTTGAATAGGAAGTTTATGTCGCCAATTTATCTGCTCGAAGTGACCTGTGACTTCAAGGTCAACATTTTCTAACTTTTGCTACTTTGTTAATTTGGTGGTTTTATGTTTATTTTTTGCGATTTCTCGTACGAAATTTATTTCATTACGAGAATGGCAAAAAACGAGATATTGTTAAAAAATCTTGTCCCTTTGTTTTAATGGATTTATGAGATTTTTGAAAAATTTCGTTACACATTGTCGTTAATTTTTTGTCTCGTACGAGAAATCGCAAACTGTCTATTATAATTAAATTATTAACGAGCGGTTTTGGTCCATCAAGTTAGAAAAAAGGGTCGATCTGGTATTTATAACAAAAGTTATTTCCTTTTCAACTGCTGACAAATTTATGTTATAATTATCTTTATAATTGTTTCAAGATATTGAGTGAACACTCCAACAAGCTTGTATAATGAAATTAATCAACAATTTTTTTTTTATTATTAGTGTATATTCATTTATTTCATTCAAATAGTTTACTGTTTGACTTTTAATCTGTGACAACAACGACATACTGTATATCTTGTATAAAATACATGTATAAAATATATGTATAAAATACATATATATTTGTGAATTCAAAATAAGCTTAACATTTTCGGCACATGTGTATTCAACATTTATGCTTGCGACATTTTTGTTTCTACATTATTACTGGCCTCGACAATCGACATTGAGACCCCTCCCTGATTCACGATTCACTTGAAAAAGCGCAACCTGACCGGAAAGACAAAGAGATACCGTCGAAATTAAATGAACGTTGGAATGTAATTGCGTGTATCAAAAAGCTTGATGAAATCTTGAACACTACTAATATTGTGACAGTTTGAGACTGTGAGGTAATTAAGAGAATGTTGTTGATTGTGGACTTCATTCCATTTTAACGTGAAATTCACGTTTTTCCGAGTCATTATTAATTAGAAAATAGAGAAAGTTAAATAGAATGTTATTTTTGCCATGGAAATGCTTAAAGCTAAAAATAAAATTGTGAAAAGTACATATACAAAATACCGGTACAGTTGTTATTTTTGGCTTACCGGTACCATACAAATAATAATAAATGAATAAATAAATTAGTATTGCGCAAAAGAGGTTCACTTGTGAGTTAAAAATTCGATCTAAAACGTTAAAAAAAATTTTCGCGTGGAATGTTTTTAATACAAAAAGTAGGTTTATGTGGCGCCATTAAAATAATAAATTATATCTTAAGAAAAATGTAATGGCTTGTTGCAGGATGATAAACCAATCACAATAAAGCGACTTTAATCAAGGCAGTCTTCGTCCTGCCAAGACAAACTAGTCGGGCTACAAGAGTTGATGAATCACGTTTAGCAGTCTTATCCCATCTATCTCTTTCTTGGCGGCTTGATGGATAGAAAAACTTGATCAAATTGATTGATTAATTTACCCCAGGCGTGACCCCTAAAGGAGGTTATGCTTATCTGCTGTAAGAAGTGTCTCCCGGGTCTTCTATTTGAAGAGCTTAATTTTTTAAGCACTAGGGAAACTACAGAAAATCAGGTTATAAATGGGTGGTAGATATATCGTCGTAGAAAAGGTGTCTAACTTTGTCAGATTGTTATTTTAAAGTAGATTTTAGCTTGATCTTCGTTTCAAAAATCAATAAATTCACAAACTGCGCAAAAAGGTTTTTTTTTTTAATTTAATTTTTGTCATTTTAATTATCGTAAGGATATAAATAAGGGAAATGATATTTGTATTAGAGTGGAGGAGCAAGCGAATGCACGACACTCACAGATGAATTCATTTACTTTGAATTTCTTATTTCCCATATGAAAATGTACATAAGTTTTTTTGCCAATTAAGCATTATTTCTTTTTTTTTAATTTCTTATGATTTCAAAAAAACTTAAAATTGATTTGTCTTAGCAGTTTGCTTTTTAAAAGCAATGTGAAAAATTATGCAATTTATTTTTTGACCGTTAAGCCGGTTCATTTTTTACTGTATTTTTGTTGTTTTAATATAATATTTTTATTTTTCCTGTTTTTATACAATTTTTTTTATTTACTTTGCTATAATTTTATTTGTTACCATATGGATTTATCTGATGATGTTTCCTATTCAGTCGGAATATACTGTCTAACTTTCTCACACAAATATTTTAGTGAAACTGGAACTAATTATTTTTGTCTTTTCATTTAATTTCTTAGGCTTCAATTACGATTTGTCGATATCAATTCAATTATTTATAACCTGAGAGCATGAAAGCCTATTACTGTTTTTGTGGGCTAAGCGATATTTATCTGATCATTAGCCAATGCCAGCTATGGTCTGGTTTAAGTTGTTCGATTTCTTATCGATTCAGCTGTGTTGGGCAGCCGAACCGCTGATGGGCGATATTTGCCACTTAATAGTCATATACCTATTTCGACATTGTCGAAATTATGTAGTTTCTCAATAGTTCAGATTTCGTAATTTTTTATGAGAAACAAAAGTACATAATAACACATTAGGTAATTTAACAAATTATACCGTATTTTGTTACAAAATCTGGAGAAATGAAGTCGCTTTTTAGTTTTAAGTCGATTAGGATTATCCCGAAACTATTTTCCTCATGCCACTTAAATTATGAAGAAATTAGCATAAAATTGGACATTTTTATTGAATATGTCAATATCATTTTATTTTTTTACTAAAATAAAAAATAATGATAAAAAGAAAAGTGAGAAAAATCGATTACCTACTTTCCATTGGGTTTTCCGCATAAATATCACTTGCAAAATTTTTTCCGAAGCAACACGAGAAACAGGAACTGATTTTTGTATTGTGATGCTAATTGCGTGTAGCTGTGTTATTTATTTTTTTAAATTGCTTAATACATAATTATAATTCCCACTTGGTAGTCAGTAATTCTTTACGATTTCTAAGATTATATTTAAGAACTTTGTTTATTTTTAGCATTAGTCATTAATGTACGGTACCTCTAAAGATGACACAACATTTTTATTTTTCTGTTTTGGCGAAATACTCTGAGAAAACGCCTATTTCTCTGAATAATTATACAAATCTTAAAAATTTAGTAACATGAAGCTTTCCGCTTTCACAGCTTTCTCAAACTAATGAGCAAAAAAAGATAATTATAATTAAAAAATCACTAACAAGGCAAATTTTAAATTTGATTCAACTGAATTTTCTCTAAGCTATCTTTTCTATATTAAAGCTGTTGTTTGGACCCAAATTAACGTATAAAACTGTTTTGGTTCCCCAAGAAACATTTCACGTAGATTTTAAAAGTCTAAACAAAAAGTTATCACAAGAAAAAGAGGTTTCACTGTGCTGCGTTTGTGACAAGTATTACGTTTGTTGACTTCATATCAATCAAGCCTACTGTTTTTTTTTTTTAGATAAAAATGCTGTTTATGTTTTTAAAGAATCCGAACAACATTTTAATAGTAAAGTACAAAACTTTTTCTTATTAGATTGGAAGTTTTCATTAATCTTTAATAAAACTAAGCTAATTTTTTATTTGATTTTTCTTCTTTTTTTTTGTTATCACTTTTTCTCGAAACTAATAGCAATTGTACCACTATTTACTATCGATTTTTTTTAAGTGACTTACCCAACATTTTCAATACTGCTTTTCGAGAACTTGACAAGGTTTGTTGGCTTCCAGGTGGAGTATGTTCATTTGACGATAACATGCAAACATTATTTCCTTTGGAGCGATGCAAGCTTTTGGGCATTCGCAATTTCAATCCGATCAGAATGTACAGAACCGAAATAACTGTCATGGGCAAGCAAAAAAACAAGAATGTCGACAACTCGAACGCAGGATCCAGCGAGTGCTTTACATTACATTCGGCAATTCCCGGCTGTTGATAAATTATTCCAAACTGTAAAGCCACTGGCAGCGCGCAAACAATGGCTACGAGCCAAATTACTCCAATCACTTTCAATGCTCGGGTCAATTTGCTCCAGGTGTGGGCCCTCAATGGATGGCATATAGCGAGGTACCGCTCGGCGGTAAAGGCCGTGATAAGCAGAACTGAAGCGTTGCTCGAAGTTTCAGCGGCGAGGCCACGGAATACACAGAATAATTCGCCAAATGTGTACGGTAATGGAACCCAAAGTTGGTAGATTTCTTGGGGCAACCCGAGGATGAGAAGAAGTAAGTCTGATATAGCTAAGCTAAACAAGTAGTAATTGGTAGCGGTGTGCATTGATTTGATCTTGGCAATTACAATGCATGTGCCTATGTTACCAATAATACCTATAAAAGAAAATAGAATAATAATAACTAGCAGGGTCACCCGGTGTGTCAATATTCTACATATTGGTCATGAATTTAAAATTAATTTTATTCTATTTTATTTCTGAAGTTGGATTTCCTTTGTTCAAGATAAAGCTCCTTACAAGACTTCTTGCTGCAGCTTATGAACAAAATCTGGAGATGACCTTTTTTGTGCGTGTTTTGTTGAAATCAATTTTCTTTTATGGATTACCATCCTTTTTTATGTTAAATTGAAATGAAATAAAAAAAATATTAATTTTTAGGTCCTTCTCTATTGATTTCCGTATGATATTAAAATTTAATTACACTTGAACTGATCAACCTTCTATAAACTAATCAAGAAAATTTATTTTACTTTTTAAAGTTTAGATAGTTGGTTTATAAATTGTTTTTCAATATTATTATTAATTTTAAAATTGCATGACATAAGTATTTTATGTACCATACCTGTAATGAGTATAAAACTATAGATGAGGGTCATGGGTACAGCAGTCCATTGCGACACGCCTCCATTTACCATCTCGTCT
Source organism: Strigamia maritima (assembly GCA_000239455.1). Taxonomy (NCBI): domain Eukaryota; kingdom Metazoa; phylum Arthropoda; class Chilopoda; order Geophilomorpha; family Linotaeniidae; genus Strigamia; species Strigamia maritima. Next base: position 573,970 of record JH432010.1, on the reverse strand, counting down.
GCATCAGTGAATGGGAAATGAGTAGAAGAATTGATCAAAGAATACATGGTTCCGTGGTTTCACATCGTGCAATGAAACGCATCCGTGTTCATGAGGCAGAACTGAAGAGTAGTCAGTCAGTCACGTGCTCGGTAGGCGTGGTTATGATGCACGTGTTATGTTTGGCTCAGCTTCAATTATCTTAGAAATGGTAATCAAGCCTGTTTAACATGATCATTTGAGAGAAATAGGGTGCTGATGCCAGCATTAAAATGATGAAGACTCCAATAAACGGGGAAATCATTAAAATTAATTCTATAGTGTTGCATTTGAATTTTTGTTTAATTGTGGGTGAAGGTAGAAAAGGAAGGGGACTTTTATTAGTACTTAAGGAATGATAAATCTTATTTTATAATCAAATTTTGGCTTCAATGAAGATGGAATCAACCCATATCTTCTCTAACATTAAATCTTAATAAAAACTTTAACTGAAATGATCAATTACGAAGAATTAAATTTTTACTTTTTTTATTTAATTTTTTATTGATTATCCAGGTGACTCAGTTTGTATAGCTCAACTTAAATTGCTGAGATTTTTCATTAAAGTATAAAGCGTTATAGACAGTTCATTATTGATAGTCAAATCTAATTTAAAACATGAAAATTAGAGGAGAACATCTAAACATTATAAATTAATTCTTGATTTTTTTTGTTTTTGTTTTAAATTAAAAATGCACATAATATTTTCAATTTATTCACATTGAGCTGTTTTTGATAGGATTACCTGCTATTTAAATTTTGTATTTATTTTTATTTACAGAAATTTATTTGTTTACGTCTGCTTTTACACGTTTCATCATCACACCGCACAAGTTTGTTTACTTTAATTAATTATACAAACTGTACCAGTATAAGTTTCCAATGAAGCAGGCATTTTTTTTTGAAAAAAAAAGCTTGACTTTAGTTTGCCTTTTTCATTTTTTTATGCAAATAGAAATCAGTGTTATGTAACCTGTGAATTGACCAAGAGATTACATGAACTCCTCAACGTTAACAATTCGGTCTCTACGGGTACTGATCTGAATGCTGAACATAGCAATATGCTTTTACTATTATGCCCAACTCATTACCAAAACAAAAACCCTCTGGTGGTGAGTTGAGTCGGCTAAGCAGATTACTGCAACGATTACCTTGACCAAGGACTACAATCTAGATTGTAGATTGTAGTCCTTGCCTTGACTGCAACGAATCGGTGCAGTCGTATCAAAACTATCAACCAACCAAAAGATTCACAAGCAAAATCAAATATTCACTTATAATAACTTATTCTTCGACAAGTTAAACACGGAGCTGAACTTGAAACTACGTCCCAAATTCTCAACGCAAACACTCTTCGTCAAAATTTTGTAAACATTTCGAGTTTTACACCTACACTCTCTTGAAATATAAAATACAATTTGTAATGCATGGTGACATAAACTTCTTAATTGACTCAATTTTATTTTTTCAACATTAAAAGGCAACCTGAATTATTGATTACATTAGCATTTTTTATTTTACAGTAAAATTTGTTTCTTTCTTTGATTTTGTTGTTTTGTTGTTTTTTTTTCACGCGCAGTATTATGGGTCGGAAATACTACCGCTTTGCTACCTGGCGGTGAAATTGAACAAGATGGCAACCAATACAAGATCAGTCTGTGTTTACAACAGCTAATATCGCTCTGATTTCTGCAAACAAAGCATAAAGGCAAGTTTCCGAGGTTAGTAAAAATTATTATGGGTTTGGCATTATATAAATTGCACTAAGGTAAGCGGGTAATCGATTCGTGATTTCATCATTTTACGACTTGTTTCTTATACTACATGAGATCCACTTGACATAAAGTTGTTTTGAATTTTTTGGTGATGCAACATCTGCTGGGATAATTACACGTACTTAAGGTGAAGCGTGACATTTCATTGGTAACAAAAAATGAAAACAAAGCGTAAACACAACTCATTAAACTTTAATTAGCAAGAAGCGACATCTGCACCTTTCATCACAAGAGACTTCTAAGAGACTAACTTTTAAGTGTTGTGAAAAAGACGATGCATTTAAAGAACTGTTTCAGTGTGTTGTGATTTTCCATTGAAACCATTTGCTTAGACACTTTTCCGTTTATTTATTCTTATTTTTAATTTTGATTGATTGATAAAATTTTTGTCTACTGTAGAAGCAGAAAATGGCATCTTGGAGTAGGCAGGATGAAATGCTAGATAATGAAAATCAATTGCAAGCCGATCATTTAGCGGGTAAAGTATCCCGCTTAAAGAATGTAAGATTGATTTCTTTTGTTTTCAGCAGATACCGTACCTGTAATTCCTTATTTATGTTAGGTTTATCGTGTGAAAATTTTTTCTTATAACTACGAACGAAGATTTTTATTAATTGAAATCCATGCAGCTGTGCATGAAATTACTAAATTTTGATTGCAAACGGCTTTGGCGAATTATTAAAAAAGTTCTATGGGCAATTGGGAAATTTTTCAATATTTCTTAATCATCATAAAACTTTTTATTACTTATTACATGAAAATGAATATTTAAAATTTAAACCATAGGAAAAAGTTACTTTGGTACCGATTATCTTATTTCTGCCCACTAGAGATTTGCTTGATTTGCTTGATGGTACAATTTTATTGAATTTGTTTTAAAATTGACAGTTGGCGTTTGATATTGAAACGGAAACAAAAGAACATAACTTCCTATTGAATAACGTGGTAAGTAATTTTTTATTATATTTATTCGATGCATTTGAGTTTATTTGGCATTCGAGATAAAAAATAAAATGTTGATTTACTCACTTGTCAGATAAAAACAAAGCATGAAACAAGTGGAATTCTACGTATACTCACAATCAGCTGTATAAGTGCAAATATTTGTTTTTTACAACTCAGAAATGAAATATATTGCTTTCTGTTACTTAGCAATATACACAGTATCACAAATATTAGCCAATATTGATTGGTATAAAATTGTTTTTTTCTTGGAACAAGTTAGGTTTTCTTGAGAACTTGAAAAGAAAGAATGTTCGATTTTGATGTTACCTTATTGAATTAGAAGGAAATAGGAGCTAAGAAATGGGAGCGAGATCAAATCGAGATGCATACAATATTACTATTTCGCAACGGATAAGTGTTGCGGTAATAGCACTGCAGAGGGTCTCTCTCTATACTTTATGCGTTAAATTTTTATCCAAATACTAAACTTTAAAAACTTTTCTGTTAAAACGATGATTTTGGGTATTTTTAAGAAATGTTGTTAAATATTCAGCCGTAAGAACTTTGATGGCATAAACTTTTTAATTATGCATAAAACTGATTAACTTTTAGCCTCAAAATATTTGAAAAGGGATTACTGTAAATTATAAATTGAAAATTTACATAAAGTAAAGAGTAATTTTTGCCAAATTAGTTACTAAGTATTCTCTTACTTTTTGGCAACTAAAGTTATTTTTCCATGTTTAATTTTTTTGTTTCTTGTTTTGCTCATTACTGTTTCATCTCCCGAACATAACTATTCTCCTATTGTGTGTATGCATTCATAAACAATCATGAAAATAAGCTTTTGCTTCAGATTATTTTCTGTAGAATTTCTATCATTCTAGCAAATTTACATATGGCTTTGTCAACGATTGCATATGCAGTTTTCTACTTAGTACTCTCCAGGACATCTTTTATTGTTCCTATTTTCTTCTCTCTTTTCTTCATCTTTTGATCCAATTAATACTTAGTTGTTTTGTTTTTCCTACATGACATGAAAGACCAAACAGCAAATACTAAGAATTTAATTCTTTCTACAGTATAATATAAATCCTTAGTTTGTTGATTGTTTATTGCATTAATATTGGTTTTGTTCCATTTTGCTCATGTTTCCAGGTATTTTTACTTCTGGATATGTACCCGGTATTTTAATTATGTTTTTCTAATTTCTTGATTTCTCAATCCCTCATTTTCAATACGAGACTATTTTCTTCACTCAATTGTTCGATTTTTGTAAACGATAGCTGATTGCATTATCAAAAATATATCATTATATATATATTTTTAATTTTTATCTGCAAAAAATTGTATAAATTTGTTTTCCGATCTTTTCTTTACAAAGTTGTTTCTTTTTATCTACTTCACTTCCATTCAATACAATTCAGATTTTTAAGGTATTTTCAAACATTGTAATATTTGCTTAGCAATTTGCAACTGAATGGTTCCAAGACAACCGTACAGTATATATTGCACTATATACTACTGTTTAATTTGAGCTTCATTTGAGTAGTATTGTTTGTTGTCTTATTTGTAATTTTTATACCGGTATGTTAAACCATCAGTAGATGAACTTGAAAGATGATTAGAAATGTATTTTTGATTAGGCTAAAAATGTTAACTTATTCTTTTGGCTTCTTTTTAGGACTCAGACTTTGATGGCAGTACAGGCCTACTTAGTGGAAGTTCGTCAAGGATTCATAAAATGTTGAATAGGGGACAGAGTAATAGGAAAGTTATGTGTTATGTTAGCGGTGGTTTAGTACTAATATTTTGTATTTGTTATTATCTGGTATTTGTTCGAACTCAGAGGTAGTTTTCTGAAATCTATATAATAATAAAAAAGTATTTATTTAATTTTTTTTCTTATAATTGTGTTCATCCAATTTAGATGAGACGGAAGCCAGTATTTGATAAGTTCTTTGAAAATTAGATGGGAACTCATTTAATATTTCAGCTTCGTAAAATCGATTTCAAACTTTTTCTTGAACCTAGAAAAAATGGTGAAAACGAAAGGAGGCATCGGAGCTAAAATACAGTAACTGCTAACTTGATCAGTTATTGTTGACAAAATTTCCACTTCAACGCAGTCGAATGAAAAGTAAATACACTTTAATTCTTCACTGCTGGGTGTTCAACGATATCGAACGACGAAAAAAATTTCAATTTCAGAATATTAAATTTTGTTTGTCTTGTATAAACAATTACAAAAGCCATTTTCGGTAACGTATAGTTGCTAAGAGCAATATAATGAAAAACCAGAATGAAACCCATATACAGTTTGCTAAAATATAATTTTAACGACTGGTATGTTGTTTCAACTAGTTATGCTAAATTTATTTGCTAATTTATTTGACAGACCATAGGCGAATTAATTAGCAAATAAATCTAACATAACGTCTGTGGGCTTTCAAATAAAAGAGATACATACATCTTATACCTGTTTTACTTACCGTATTAGTGTCGTATTAGTTTTGTATTTCAACCAATTGGAAACAATTAACAATTGACATAAATAATTGCAACCCAGTAGTTGGCAAAAATGATAAGGCCAAACTCGAGAAGCCTATCCCCGACTAGATTAGACTCCCATCAGAGAACTGAAACTGACAACCACACATGCTATGTCATTTTAGTGACGACAATAAAACACAACATGTGACCAAATTGGTGACAAAAACGTCTCAAAACAAACTTCAGTCTCAGGTATTTTTCTCCAATTATTATTAGTGGGTTGTAATTGTTTGTGCCTGCATACGACGATGAACGAGGATTTCTCGTTCATTCAAAGTTTTTGAAAGTCGAGGTACTACTTTACTTGGAATCCTCCATTTTGATCGTAAGTGGCATTTCAACATTTATAGAATAGAGGTAAGTCAGACATTTACTAGAACACGCTTTTCTGGAAAATGAGTTATCAAGTGGAAAAGTGGAAACTACTCCATTTTTAACTTTTCCACTTGAGAAATGACGTGTTCATGTAACTAAAAACACAAGGCGGGTTCGAAAATGATTTGTTAGACTGAATTGTTATAAATAGAGACTAGAGTTTAGAGTGCTTTTCTTGTGCCAGTTTCAAAATTTGATGCAAATCTAGACTTTAAACTTCTTTTTTGCATTATTTTAATTACACATTTTTATTCTTTTTGCGTTAATTTTGTTGTAACTTACTTTCTATTCCTTTTGTGTGACAGTTAAAAACAAACAAAAAAACAATCACAACACTATGCATTTCTTGTTTCAAGAAATAAATTCTTTATTTCAATCTGATAATAAACTTTCTCGGATTATTTCTATATTTGTTCTCCTATTCCTTGTTACAGCGCTTGCTTCACCTTTTGCCACAATTCTTCGATGTTCTTTCTTAGACCGTCTGGCTAAAGACTGCTTAACTTTACTTCGTACCCATTCTCTGGACATGGTCGAACAAGTTGAGGTGGTGTCATCAGGTGCGTGGCATGCTTCACTAATTGCATCTTCATTATCATTGTCGCCATCGCAAATACCATTATCGTTGTCGTTATGGCCATCACAAATATCATTATCTTCATCACAAGTAGCAGCGTCTTCCAATTTTAATGCTTGTACATCTTTTTCCAATGAAACGCCTTCCATATTCAATAGCTCTTCCTTATCCTCTTCAACTAATTCAGGCTCCATTGTTTTAATAAAACCGCTCGCTTCAATTTCCACGTCAATTTTATCTTCCCGCCTAGAATTATAGACCAAATGATACAGCTGAATGCATCTTTTCTTTATATAACAATAATCCTTACACAATGTCGGAAAAAGATGGCCACAGCTCGCTTTCGTAATTAAAGCGTTTTTTGAAAAATTCTCTAATACAATTGACATCACGATCGAAAAACCTAAAACATAGTAAAATTAGCGATTAAAAATGTAAAGATCTAGCTAGCTCTTTTATACCATTGAGCATTAAGATGTGATGACGACACCATTTGAGGGAAATCAATGAGAGTCGGTTTATTATTGCTGTCAATCATGATATTAAACTCGTTAAAATCTCCATGAATAACTCCATGATTGGCCAGGTTAACAATCAAAGACATCAATTCATCGTACAAGTTTGCAGGGTCGTTTATGTCGCGTATTTGACACCTATACATAATAAACTCTCCGTCAATCACAAAAAAAAATAATCAAAAACAAAAAAAAATTACAATGGATGACCACCAACTAATTCCATGATGACGCAATGGCGGTTAAAATCAGCTGGTTTTGGCACTGGAAATTTGCGGTCATACAATGCCTAATTTTATCAAAATAATAACATTTATTATTTATGGCTAAAAGAAAGCGTTATTTTTATATTATATTTTTTACTTTCATGTATGCAAACTCCCTAACTGCGGCTAATCGAGAAAGATAAAGCCACGAAGTATTTTTCCTGTGTTTATGATAATCACGTTTTTCTTTTAATTTGCGGAATGATGTGCGGCCAAGTCTGTAGAATACACACAAAATAATTTCAATTCATATAGTCAATTTTTCATTTGAATTTTGTATTACCTATGTAATTTCATACATAACTGCTCTCCTTCGTCATTGGCAACAACATACACATCGGATTCTTTTCCAACACCAATTTGATTGCCCACAGATGTTAACACACTGCGTTTCGTCAACACTCGAAAAGCCAAATAATCATAACCAAGATTTGTTAAACGAAAACCGTCATCTGACAATTAAATAATATAATTTAGTACATTTTTAATGCGTTTGAAATATTTGTCATATTCAATTACATCGTTTTCCTCGTTCGTAAACACAGAGTTTATTTCCAGTCAAATCCCTCAATAATTGATGACATCCTCCGCCACGAAGAGAAGCGATCTTTGCAACTAAAGCGCCTGGCACCAATTCGTGGTTTTTCATTCCCATTTCGATCTGAAATGTAAATTTAATGTCTCATTTTGATTTTTTCGATGTAATTGAAGTAAACTTACTGCTGTTAGAATACGAAAGTGCTCTTCGGAGATGTAACGAATAAATTTTAAATTAAGTTTACCCATTTTTACTTGTATTTCAATGCAAGATCGGATCAAAACACGAGTTCGCTACCTAGGCTAGGACCCAATAATGGCTCACGGCATGGAGATTATAATCTGTGATTTCACTTGATCCATGGAGTGCTCCAATTTCAATTTCTAGTTCACTTTTCTTATGTTTTCTTGTGATGGTCCTAGCCTAACACAATGCCTGCTGACCTCACCTTTGTAGGTAAAGTGGACTAGAAATTGAAATTAGTCTTGTGTTAGAGCCGCTTTCGGCTTTCAGTTCCTGTTGGTTATACACTTCCGGAAAGGTCAGAAAGATGTTTAGTAGCAACAAACATTTACAAAAACGGACAAAATCAGATGATGCAGGACGATTTGAGTACTTGCAAAGCTTACTAACAGAATTTCAAGATACCGATTCCGAAGGTTGTTTTTGTTACGTAACCAAATGTTCTTAATGCAGCATAAATAAATTCTATTATAAAATTAAAGTAAATTTTTCTCTAAATTATAGATGCTCGAGTACAAATCATGGCTAATTTGGCTAACTTTGCTTATGATCCAATTAACTATCAGTTTTTAAGAGATCTCAATGTTTTGGATTTATTTTTAGGTAATTTTATTACATTTGTTGCTGTGATTTGAGAAGTTATTTATATAGGTACATGTATTTTATTTATAGATAACTTGACAACTGATGATTCGCAGCTAGTTGAATTTGCTATTGGAGGGTTGTGCAATTTATGCCTAGGTGATTTTATCATAACAATTTTAATTATATTTACCAAAACTTATTTTCAGATACAACCAATAGAGATTACATAATCCAAATGAATGGGATTCATTTAATTATTCGATGCTTATCGAGGTAAAAAAAATTACAGTATATAGTGGAATGAATTGAGTATCAAATTGGTGTCACTTTTTTTTGTTAAGCGCAAATGAAGAAACTGTATTAAATGCAATAACAACATTATTGTTTTTAATCACATCAGAATCGAAACACGGTAAAAAAAAATTACAAAAAAGAAATACAAATTATATCATGTTATTATTGTTTTAGAAATAGTCACCCAGCCAGTGTTGGAGTGCATGAAGAAATTCTCAAACTCTTTGAATACAAGATTAAAAAACTTGTCATCAATCTTCATTCAAGACCATGGAAAGCAAGTGTAGCGCAATATATTGCACTTAACGTTGTAAATAAAGTTTGTTTTTGTACTAAACATTAATGTTTGTTTATGGTTGCAGTGGGTGTGGCGGATCAATACTATACTTTTACCTACAGTAGCAGTAGCAGTAGTTCCATTTACAAACTAATTTTATAAATGTCAATTCGGAGTTGTTACTGCATTTCTGATATTTTTCGTAATCGACCTCTAGTATTACCACCCATGGTTCAAACGGAAAATGCAATCGATTCAAACACAGCTTACGATGTCAATTTGTGGCGTAAACTACATTTAGTTTTAAAAAATTATGATAAGAAAAAACTAAACTCGATTCTAGAAGACCGTAAAAAAAGAGATTTTGAACACAGAAATGATAAGATTAAATTAATTAATTACCGTAATAATTTGTTTAGTTGCCAGTTTCACCACAGATACTGAGAATACTTTATGAACGGTTTGCAACCAGTTATGTTCCATATTCCATTGAAAATCTTATTAAATATCTCATTGACTGTAAATCGCAACTTCCACAAATCGGTGATTTTATCACCGTAAACAATTGTCCCTCGACATTTGTACTACAAGTACGACCCTTTTCAAGGAGCCTGCAATCATCAAGAAAAATGAAGCTCGTGTTATTCAAGAACTTGCAAAACAAATAGCTTTCGACAGGTTAAGAATGGAGTAATGGACCGCATCCGTAACCATGCTTATGAATTCGATATTGGCCGGAGAGGTGTACTCTCAAAACAACAAGTAAATGTGTCATTTTTCAAACACTAAAAAATAAGATATTTAAAACATTGTTTTTACAGATCGAATAACTTCTCAAGAAAGCCAATATTACAATTAATGAAAATCTTTTAGGGTATATTCTGGCTTACTGTAATAAACAAGGTTTTGGACATGACAGGATTGTTCAGTTTCTGAAAGAGCGAGAGTGCATGCCGATATGGTCATGCAGAGGAGACAGAGTATTAATTAACTTCAAATATGTAAATCGGATCCCAGTTCCTCACATTTACATGGTTCTAAATTTATGTGCAGATATCTGTGTTAGAAAATAATGATGTAATAACAATACGGTAATGTTCTTTTTTCTATAGAAACAAATGTTAACAATAAAAATATAAATGGTGTAGGTATTAAAATTTTTTAAAATTTATTTCAACATGTCAACATTTAAAGTTTAAACGCAATCAATTATGGCACGTGTAAGTATTTTTCCCGATAGGTACGTATAAATTAATAATATATTTCATTTAAATTAGCGAAATTTAGATGTTCTTTGTAAATCTTGTCCTCATATGCGCCGCAATCGATATACGCATGCTTTCGACTCAGATTTGACTAGTTCCCACAGTTCCATGTCGAATGAAGAGCTGTTTTGTCCCAAAAGAGAGAAATATAGACGCCCGGTTCGATCTCAAACACCATCAGATGAACGTTGTACGTCCCCTGGATTGTATCAACTCTGTGGTATGTTTTTAAAACGTGTTTTTTGGGAAGGTCGCCCGAATCGTGGCCCTCCGTGCCTCGGCAGAACCCAAAACGATGACGTTTGGGCTATTGCTGTACCGATGGGCCGTGAAGAGTTCATCTTTTTATCATGTCTACCTCGGATTCTTTTCGTGTCGTTTATCGAAGCTGCTGTTGTTTTGCTCGTCGTTGGTGGATTTCTTCGTCTACTTAGCCGTCTATTAATGCCCGATTGCGTTTTTCCTGAAAATACTGGAATAAATTGTTGATAAAATCGATTTTATCATTTTAATGGTCTCATACTTTTTCAAATTTAAATTAATATCTATACATGATGTACAGTACATAAAGGATCTTACAACAATTTATTAAAATAAACTTTGTTCGAAACATTTGGATAGAATATATATTATTTTTAATATAATTCAATTAATTGCAAACTGATTGAACATGAGCTGGTTCTTCCAGAGGCGTCGAGTTATGTCTCATATTTAATTTGGTAAATTGAATTTTCCATATATCAGTTCGCACCAAATCTCTCACTAAGCCGAAGACTTGTTCGAATACTCCGATGCAAGTATTTTGATGGTAAACTGTTCCGCAAAGAACGATCTGAACCAAGCCATGAACATCTTGTTTTGCTTGTACACCGGATCCTAAGTTAGGTTGAAAAAATATTTCACGGGTCAAAACTAAATTTGATAAATACTGAAAGCATTCATTTGCACTTTGCTGCGACGTCTCAGACATTACAAATCCGGCTGAATTAAATTCAGTTAGAAGTAGTTGGCACTCAGGAGAGAAATGAGATGTAGAAAACACATCATCGCTTTTGGAAGGGCACATTTGTTTGTATACAGGGTGAACGCTGTTTAGAATTTGATAGAACCAAGTGCCAAAGATTACTCCCATTTGTTCTAAGGTGGTGATATTTATGTCCAAAGGCGTGCCTGTGTTTGATGGCGTAGCAACTTCATTCGATTGGTTTTCTTGTTTCCAAAACTCAAGTGTCCTGGTAACGATTGTTCCTTTAAGGCCATTCGGATCGACATAAACTCTTTTTGTATATAAATAGTCAAAAAGTAACTGCTTGGTTATTTTCTGTCGATGCAATACATCACTGGCACTTGAGGCATAGAAGCAAATACCATCTTTAGCATCTGAGAGATAAAAAAAAATATTTCCAGGGTTTTTTTATTTGTATTTATTTATTACATCTCTTACCCTTAATTGATGCAATCTTTATTAATCTTCGTGTGATCACGTCAGCCAATGCAAATAGGTCACTAGGTTTTAGAAAGTCAAGAAAATCCAAGATTCCAGCTTTCTCAGCTTCGGCAATCATTTTTTTTAGTCAGCCCTTACAATGGTGGTCTCCGATTAGTTCAATCATTTCCTCCTCCAAGGAAGTCTTGGTTCAGTATGAGGGGAGTGGCGTCACCCAGTGAGCTTTCTATTAACCATGTTGTAAAAAATTTTCCAGCATGTTATTAACAAATCGCATCCAAAATGTGCTCGATGCTCAGATAAGTTCTTCAAAATGGCTGCCTCAAAATCAATAATAGAATCAACAAAAACGACGTCAGTGCTCGTTTTTGAAAAATCGGAGTTTGTGAGAATCCGATTTAATAAAATGACTTAAAAATCGTCATTTCCAGTTGTGAAAAATCAAGAGTAATGCTACAATGTAGGTACCGCCCTGTCTCGAGGTAAGTAAATGATATGAATAAGAAAGACTTTCTTATTCATATCATTGGGTAGAATATAATTTCATATACTAACAAGTAGGTCCTCGATTTCACAAAATGAATATGTATGGCATATGTTAATAAAATGCTGGAAGTTTGAAATCGAGGATTTTGTTAAAAGAAAACACTCAAAAGCAAGATACGTACACAAATTGTATTTAGACAATTGTAATTTTATACATTAAGTTCGATAATATGAGGTTTGATCACAAGATTCTCCGTTACAATATACAGGATCAGTTGTACGTACGCAAGATAAACGACTGCGCTACGTACTGTTGTGTAGAGGCGGTTTGGGAGATTTTTTTGGTTTACAGTAGTAGATGTCGCTAGATGAACTTTTGGCACTTAGCTGTTTACCGTTATTTAAACGAAATTGGCTATCATGGACCGAGAGACAATGCCACCCAGAACCCCCGATCCCGCCCCCCTGTGATTTTTTTCTATGGGGATTTGGAAAAGATGATGTTTACCGGCCGCCATTGCCAGGAAATTTCGATGAACTAAAAACAAGAATAACATCTGTATTGAGAAAATAACCCCGGAAATGCTGACAAGAGTGTGGGCACGAATTGGAGTGATGTCATTCGGGTGTCTCGTTGAACATTTATAAGGATGTTTAAAAACCCCCATAAAACTCCCTGATCTACTCTTGATTTTTGAACCATTTCTATAATGCAATTTTTTAAATAAAATATGATTTTTTAAAATAGGGACAACAATAAAATACAACCAAAATCACCACAATCTTTTGTAGCCATTAATACTCGATATTCCCAATAATCTATTCTTTGCGCACAAATTTGACTTTGTACACTTCATCAGTTATCTCCGCAAAGAACGGGAAGTATACAGAAGTATACAGAAGTATAAAATTGTAAATAATTCTAAATTGAGGAGGTGTTGCGACAAAGTTTTGAGTCATTCAGCCTTGTTTTATCAGGAATCGGCTTGCACTGCTTTTGCTTCAATCTGACGAGCAGCCCCACCAAATTTATTTTGGATGCGAGAATGATGGCGCTTAATAGCAGCTTTAAGGTAGTCATTCGATAAAGGTAAAAAGGTATAGCCAATAGATGCTGTGCTCGTTTAAATTGAAATGTTTTGAAATATTTCATTTTTCTTGTGCGCACAGGCAGATATTGTAAAATAAAAATCGAAGTACTTACTCGGAGACATTAAAAATATTTATTATTATACTTATACATTTAAGTAGTATCACTTTCTACAATATCCACAACAGTTTTATCTGAAACATTATCTTGTCTTTCTTTCCAAATCTCACTTAAATTTGCCCGAATGGTATCAAAAGCAATCTGAAAATCTTCTTTCATTCTTCTCACCCACGCATTGACATTCGAAACATCATCCCTCAAGTCGTGAGTCTCATTTTGAAGGTGCCGCGTCATAACATTTAACTCTTGTTGAATCACATCAAAATCCTCCATCTGGTTAGCCATTTGTTTCACCTCCTCTGCTTGCTCCTCGAAATTAGCTTTCTCTTTCCACTCTTCCAAACTCGAAATCTAAAACAAACTACAATTAATTCTATCGAAGTTCTACTACTTGTAATAAATAAACTACAAACCTCTTGATTTAGTTCCGTCACTTGAGTCTGAACACTACCCAGCATATTTTCAACCTTTATCAAAGCATCTGTTACGGTCTTATTGATGCTTTCCAACGATTCCCTTTTCTCCGAATAATGCTGACCTTCTTCATAATCCGCTACATCAATTAACGTTTGGGTTTGTTCGTCATTGCGTCTGTTTTCCTCGATGGTTGCTTCCAGTTTGGACATGCGCCATTCCAAATTAACGACAGAGTCGATTTTTTCGTGCAAAGCCAAAAGTGTTTTTTGATAACGCTTAACCTCTTGGGCGTAGTCTTCTGACTTTGTGTCTGCATTGCTGCAATACGTTAAATAAACAAGTAAACACGTCAATATGTGTGGATCCATTTTAACTGAATCTGCCAGCTCTAAACACAAACTTTTATCATAAAGTGATGTAATTGTGGGGGGAAAAAATGTAATATTTTGCCACGCAGCAACAGTTCTTAATTTAGAATAATGAAGCTATTCATTCTCCGAGTTATCATATTAAGTTACAGCAAAAAACGGAAAGATGTAAATAACCAGATGCCAAGTTAAAACCACTCAAGAGCAACACGTGATGTTTAACAGTAGTTTTACCCCCGAAAAAGAAATAATAAAAACAAATTGAATTTATACTTTGTATTGTACCAGTTCCTTATCGTATAGTGTTTTGTTTTGATGTCACAATTCGTTTACCGGAATGACGTTGGTTTTGAATTGGAACAGGAAGATAAATCGGATCTTTAATGCTCCAAACGAGCACGAAAAATTTGGTCATTAACATTTTGGATATTTTGCCGGGTCACTCTCTGTTAGATAAGATAAATCGCATCACAAAAAAAAATCAATTAATCAAAATTAAAATCGAGTTGGCGTTCTGAGGCTTTAGAAAAAACCTGGATCTATTTTGTTTTTGTTAGGTTTCCATGACTACAGTTTTACATACTGGAAATAAATGAAGAGATGTGACGGGCCCACCAGAGAGTGTCAGATTGCTCTTCAGTTTGTTCTCATCTCGAAGGAGCCGCAGTTTAGAGCAGGGCGGCTTTTTTACATGGTCTGTTCCAGTTGAAGCTCGGGCGGCAAATATTTTTTCTGACAGCGTCATCACAGATTCCTACACTTGTTCGAGTTTTTATACATCATACTAGTCACCCGTGCGTCATACCGTGTCCGCATGCATTATTGTTAGGTTAGGTTAGGTTAGGTAGGCCCGCCGTAGGCGTTAGGATTAATCTCGCTTGCTGCGCTTCGCGAGATTAGTTTTTAGGTTCACAGGGAACGCTGATCAGTTAGGTTAGGTTAAATCAGGTTTAAAGGAACTTTAAGACAGAAATTTGGTATGTCTTTGATGGGTTGGTGGTTAGGACGTTCGACTTAAGAACTGGGGTCTCGGGTTCGAATCCATGCACATTAGACTCAGATGACATATAAGGACTCGGACAAGTATAGGGATCTGTGATGACGCTGTCCGAAAAAATATTTGCGCCCGGGCCTACATGAGGGTGCCGGATCGCTCTCAGATTCAGGGGAGCTGTGCAGTTTTGTGGGGTGGTGGGACGTCCAGGGAAGATGGGTAATGGTCCTGGTTATCAGTCGATCAGCGAGGACATTGTGGATTAATGAAGTTACAACGCGGATTTTGATGAGTAATTTGTGGTTTTAAAGGTATAAAAAAAATTTTTGTGTATTTTTTATTTTTTTATACACAGAGTTTTGCATTCTTGCGGAGGAATAGTTCCGATGGTAAATTAATTTTGAATTTTTTGAAATATTTGACAAAAATTGTGGCAAATTGTTGCATGTTATAAAGTACTGTTCTGCATGTTCATGAAAATAAACAGTTTTGAATTTTATTTCTCTCGTGAAAAAGACTGGAATCAGAGTGTGATTTGGATACGCGCCTTAAAAAGTTTAATGGTCCGTGAGTGGAAATGATCAGGAAACGAATAAAAATCAAAAAGAAATTAAAAACAAACTTGTTAATTCTAATCACTTGTCCATTAGAGAGGTTAGAAGGCGAGTGAAAATGTTTCTAACAGTCATTAGTTTGTGTCAAGTAGTTGTAGGTTGATGGACCTGTGTGGTACAGCACTTTATAATCCATCCTGCTTTTTCTTTTTTTTCACATACTTTTAATTGAAAATGCGATA
The DNA here is from genome assembly GCA_000239455.1 of Strigamia maritima. NCBI lineage: Eukaryota > Metazoa > Arthropoda > Chilopoda > Geophilomorpha > Linotaeniidae > Strigamia > Strigamia maritima. The sequence continues at coordinate 558,026 of JH432010.1, read as the reverse complement.
GAAGTACCGATATATAAACATTTTAATTATAGCTTGAAAAATCGTTAAAAAATAATCATCTTCATCTTTGGGCAAACTAATGTAGTTTGTATCGGTGTAAATTGCGTGAGTAAACTTGAGAGTAAATTTAACTTAATTTCTTTCCGAGAATCCGAGTCTTTTATTTACGGTGGTTACAGTTCAAATGCATTATAAGATTTGTATATTTTAAATTTAATTGTCTTTGCGATTAAATTTAACTGCCAAAAACTAGTCTTGATTTGCATGTAAATCAATTGCGTGGACAAATCGCTTTGATTCTCGTCGGCCAATGGAATGGAACGCGCAAACTATGACGTCAGCCTCGTGATTTCCAGTTTATTATCTCAGTTTTAGGTCGGCGCGAGTGGTTCGTGGGTCTTGCTTTGATGTTAGCGAATGAAGTTTGTTATGTTTTCTCGTTCTTTTCTTATTTCAATGGTTTTAATTATTATTATTGTTCGCCGCTCGCATATTGGTAAGTAAATTTTATTTTCTGTCATTTTTTTGTTTTAGGACTTGTTTCCGCGCATACATTTGCAAAATTTATTTTCTGCTATATTTTTGCTTTTTAGGGCTTATTTCCGCGCATATATTTCCAACATAAATTTTACTTTCTGCTGTATTTTTTCGCATATTTGTTTTAGGACTTGTTCTATAAATTTTTATATAAATTTTTATTTTTATTTTCTGCTATATTTTTTCGCATGTTAGTTTTAGGACTTGTTTCGCGCATTTATTTGCATTATTTTAAATACTCGGAAATTGTTTAGGTGGGTTTTTGTGTTTAATTGATATTTCTTTATTTCATTTTTTTTCAGACGATTGCGCAGCGAAGCCGCTTGTTGGCCGTCGATTCATCGTGGAGGAAATAGTAGCCGCCCACGACGATGCCGGGATTTAGTTTTATTTTCCAAGTTCATTTTGTGTTTTTTAATTTTCCAAGTTTAATTTTCCAAGTTTAATTTGTATTATCTAAGTTTAATTTGTTTAATTTGTATTATCTAAGTTTGATTTGTTTAATTATTATTTTTTCATTTATATTTTTTCAATTATCAACTTTTGTAATTTTATTTTTCAAATAAAAATGTCAAAAATCAGGCTATCTCATTTCAATAGCTGCTCTACAGCTTTATTAAATTGAATAAAAGTAAAAACAGATATTTTGTAAGTGGTTTTATTAATAAAAAATAATAATGAATACAAATTGATGAATAAATTATAAAAGAGAAGATAGGCTGTGGCGCGGCGTCCCCTATTTATCCAAAATGCGGGTCGGACGACCAAGTATCATTTTACTTTGTTTTCTCATGTTTTAAGTCTTTAAAAATGCAATATTTCTATTTCCTGAGTCGGAAACACAAACATCACGTTTTTAAACACTTAATACACGACAAAACAAAGTAAAACGATACTTAGTTGTCCAGTCCGCAAAAAATGTCGGCCTGGTCGAGTTATCTGCAAAGAAGAAAAAAATGTCAAAATTATGTAAATAGAAATAAAATTCAAATCATACATTACATTTATGAGAAGTTCCATTTGAGAGGTCCAAATTGCCGTCCATCTTGAAGACAAGGTCGAATGACGAGCACGATTCGTTGAATCTAAATAAACAAATAAACTCAAAAAACGTATGAATGCAACAAACAAAATAACTTAAATTATATCAATTGCTATTACTACACGCTTTTAGAAATAAATGAAAAAAACAAGTTAAGTTAATGTATTCACGCCAAATTCAAAATTGACACTAAAAAAAATATTTTCCATTAAAATTAAACCTAAAGTGAAGAATTCACGTTTCAATTCGCCAAATATCGAACAGCCCAATGAGACTAAAGAGAACTTTCCAAAATTACTATGCAGCAAACGAACGCCTTACTAAACGACATAAAAAATTTCAAACTGGAGCAGAGTGGGAACAGCGTGACACCAGCACGCAAGACAATTGGAATATTACGCAACACCAGCACGCACCGACTGAAGCGAAGAATGGAATGTTTCACTATTTAACCTCGCTGGCGTGTGACGTCATGCTGAGCAGCTTCTGCCTCGGCTTCTGCTTTGCTTGGTAGTCGCGACATCTCTGGATGAAAAATAAAACTTCTTACATACTAGCGATAAAAATGAAAATTACAAAATCAGAGTAATTTTATTTATATTTTATTTAATTTTTTAAAAACTAAAAAAAAACTAACATTAACAATATAATAGAAAAAAATGTAAATTTAATAAGTACAAAAAAAAAAACTCCATCTCAACCTGTCAAAAATACTAGTTTTTTGCTTCATTACCTTTTCCTTTCTTCGCAGTCGATAAATCTTCTTGTTGTTGACAATTCAATGTTTCCGGCTGTGAAAACTGTCCTTAAATCCATCGCGTTCTCGGGTTCTGAAGTTCTACAAAGTGGACTTCCATTGATGCACTGGTATTTAGATTAATTAGACATTCATAAATATCGATAATAATAATACGGGGAATCCAACTTATATACATGACCCGACACACAGACAACAATCATAATAGCATCATGGCATCTGGAATAATTACAAAATAATTACGGAAATTGCCGAAATGTTTACAAATTAAAATAACTCAAAGTCATCTGTCATCAATCACGAATGCCCTTAATTTTATTGGACTCGTTTTGTTAGCACGAAATAAACGTTCGAAATATGTTTATTTTAAATGTTGGCACAAAACTAATTCACACAACTATAAACGACACACATCAAAAAATTTTTTTTTAAATAAGAAATAAAATTCTACGTATGATTCTCCTGAATATATTTCGACAATGATTTTAAAAATATCCTTTTTATTTTGCCACAATTCGTTCGAATGGCATCTTGCAATAATAACTGAAGTGGAACGAGCAAATGAGTCTTCAAATCGTCTTCAAAATTGTACTATAAACAAAATAAAACAAACATTACTATACCGTAAGTCAATTAAGCAAGAGAATGAACCTTCTCAAAAGCATCATAAACTGCTTTAAATGCAATTTGTTTTCTGTTATGGAAAACAGACCGGCTCCCATGCAACACACCAGCGCCATTCATATCAGCAGATTTGCACACGCTCGTGTACATGCAATGGTCGGATCTAAAGTTCCATTCGCATGGATAAATATACACTTTGTCTGAAATGTAATCACAAAGTAATTAACAATATTTGGAATACGTTTTTTAATCTTACCTGGATAAAAGAAGAATAAAATATTTATAATATCTTGATCTCCCCACGTTAATTTATATTTATATTCCGTATAAATGGGAATAATTTTCTTTTGCCACTCAAACAACCTCATTCGAGTTAAATTCATCAACATTACACCTGAATTTACACCTAGAGGTTGATAATAAGGATGGCGTGCAAACCTATTGTACCATCCAGTTGCATAATCTTCGTGTTCAGGCGTCATAGCTGCCATTTGACTAGAATTCATAAGTGAAAAAAAATTCCATAATTCATCTAACGGTCGTAGAAACAAGATATCAGTATCAACGTATAAAAGTGCATCTACATCATGTAAGAGAGTCTGTAAAACGATATTAAAGTTTAAAAAATAAATCTAATTGATTAATTTTAAACTTACAGGAAGAAAAAGTCTTTGCGATGCACAAGGTTTGAATAATTTTCTCCATTCTAGAGCATCTTTTAAATCCAATGGGAATGTAATAGGATATATTTTAAATGTTAATTTTCGCTGTATTTTGGCAGGCCACGATTCTAGCTGTAAATTGTGTCAATAATGATGTCACAAATAAATAAATTTTAAATCTGACTGATTAAATTCACCGTTTTTTGGAATTTTTCGGTCAAATTCGACTCAATTATTGGAATGAAATGAATTGGAGTTTTAGTCAGAGTTACAGCCGACTTGAGCATAACCAAAGTTTCGTTAAGGCGATCGTTACACACGACCACCGAAAGGACAATTTTTTCAATAGCAGGGGCAGGGAATGGTAGTCGAGTAGTTGACTGGTTCAAGATACTATAAACAAACAACGTTTAGTTAAAATAAAAAGAAAATACAAGTACGAGAGCATCAATCTGTTTACCTGATGTTTTGAAAATCAGATGTTACTAGATCTGGAGGTTCGTGTTTTCTTTTTGAGTATGAAAACAGGACAAGGACGAATGTGACGGTTAGTGAAGTCAATGCAAAACGGTAAATAAGCTTCATCATCGTGGTGATTTTGAGAAGCTAATTAAATGAGTAAGTTTAAAATCGAGCACTAGCATCATCTTCACTTTACTCTTCATCTTTAGTCGTGAAGACTACTTCATCTTTAGTCGTGAAGACTACTTCATCTTGGAAGCGCCAAAATAAAAAAAAACACAAACGTTAGACAGTAAGTCCTCTAGCGAAAAATATGAACACTACACTATCGCACGAAATAGATTTTTTTAGAAATAAACCAATTCTCGCTAAATCAAAGCTCTAATCGGATTTTATTAGATTTTTGATACTATTCAGGAACTTTATCTTTCAAATCTGTACAGATTTTTTTTTTTAAGTAAAAGAATTTTCATTAAATTTCTGTCAAAGCGCCATCTAGTAAGAACCATTAAACCTACAACGTTGCAGCTTGCAGCCTCTTCATCTCCAGCCTGACAGCATCAGAAGCCGATTTATTTTTGAAACAAACTGTTTAGTGTTAATACAAACAATTGAGACTAAAATGTGTCGTGTCAAATAAAAATAATAATAAAAATATTATGTTAAATTCGCTGGTGCAGTATTTTTATGCCAACTACAAACACAAATTAAATTTTTAAAAAAGCTCCATTTCACTTCATTTGTCAATCAATCAAACCTACAAATACCACACTCGACTAAACTAACAAAAATGTACATAAACAAGAGAAACAGACAGTGGCACAATAATGAATAACATTGCCTTTCCAAGGAACAACGCTACAACATATTTTTAAACAAGCACTATCAGTTCGAACAACATAACAACTGTTAAAAAAATGATACACATCATTAGTCAACTAGAATTCAATATAAACACACACAAAATTAAAACCTAACGGTCTCGGTGATAATAAATGATGTATGAAGTTGATCCCGACATCGTATACAACACTACATTTAATTGAATTCAATTTGAAAAACAGCTGCCTCGTGACTTGACAAAAGACAGAAACATGAACGTCAAACATGCACCACGAATACGAGATCTTGATATAAACTTTTTTTGTTGATATCTTCATTATTATTTCTTTAAAAAAAAATATAATAGGTAAATAAAAACCACTTTTCTAGTTCATTGTTCTTGCACCATCTTTTCCTCACATTTGCAGTTTAAAAATTACGGTAAACCACAAAAGCATAGCAACGAATGTTCAAAATTTACCTAAAGCTGCAAGTAATTAAAAAAATCCATCAAGTTATATATTGACATATATATTTTAAATTTAGTGATGGACCGATAATAGAATTTGAGTAATAAATAGGGTTACCAGACTTCACTGATGAAATTTCCCTCCCCCTCCCATTTTCCAATAATTTTTAAATTGAATCTGTCATTTCATGTTTTAAAGTACATAATTTGTTTTAAAAAAATCTGTACAAAATACTTTTATAATTGATTTCTGGGTCAACCAAAAATATCTTTTATCTGTCCGCGGTTTTTTCTGCCAAAATCGTGAGATGTGGCAACCCTAGTTGAGTTCAGGCAGAAGTTATTTAATCTTGAAATTATACTAGTAAATAGGCACCTGATATTGTTTCACCTTTAAAATGTGACTGCTAAACGTTATAAACAAACCACCACTCATTTCATCCAAAAGCTTTAGCGAACAATAGTTAAATACATTTTCTGTTGATAAAATCAATTTAAATAATATTTACAAAAGTTTATTGACAAATTTACCGTACAACTTACGGTAAAATCATATAGTAAAGGAAAATTGAAAATCCTTCACAATCGGTCCATCACATGCACATGCACATTCAAGTGTGCAATTCATACGCACCACAAAAAATATTACAGAAAAAAAAAGAAAAATAAAATTACCAAAACAAAACAAAAAAAACAAAAAAAATAATGTAAAAGGTAGTTTTGAATGATAATAAATATTACAAAATGATCTCGTATCATAATCATCATCAATCGAAACATATAAATTCAACAAACTCAACTCCTCGATTTATAATTATCTCGTTTCTCCAAATTGCTACTCTTGTTTTTACGAGTTACATTTTCCGCAGACAAACTGCATCCTTTCGATTTCGATTTTTCATTTGTTTTTACTCCTTCCTCCGCCTTTAGACTACCCGTCGAATCCTTTCGCTTGGCACCACCACCACCACTTCCAGTTACCGCCTCATCTTTCTTCTCTGAATTTTCCCCATCCGACAACTTGATACCGCCATCTTTTTCTTTTTTCCGCTTGTCGCCAGATTTATCCGAGTTCCTCGCCTTAACGTTGCACTTGGGCAACGTGGCCCTCCCTTCGCTCTTCTTCAATTCCTTCCCCGTGCCAGCTTCCTCGATTTTCGCATCGTTCCCTTTGCCTTTCGTCGTTTCGTTAGTCTTCCATCTCTCATCTGGCCCAGGCCTCGCTAAATCACAATCGTTAGGAATCGTCTTGGCGTCTCTGCAATTCGTGAGCCGATGATGAAGCTTGATGTCGCTGGGAATGTCGCCCGTTCGAGAACTCCTTTCGGCAGTCGGCAGAGTTTTCGCTGTCACTGTAACCAACGTCTGAGGCTGGCCTTTGTCCAGTGCTGCATCCGCGGACGCCGAGCGCAGTGTGAGATGACAGGGACCCGGCGACTGCGGAGGTTTAGCGGGGAACGGAAACACGCCTTGGACGCTGGTGCTCGTCTTCGCACCACATAAGACGGCAGGAGGCGACTGACTTGTAACGAGCACTTTGGGTGTGATTGCAAGTCCCTTGCCACCGGCGGGTGGCGAGGCCGATGGAGTGACCAGGGGGGAGATGGAGAGCGGGGGTGAATCTCGCCGACCCTTAGTGTCTACTGAACGCGAGTGCATTCTGTCGGGTGACAGCGCTCGTCGTAGCAACGGTGAGCCAGGTTCCGCACTTTTGGGCCGTGCAAACGCCTTTTTCGTCGAACTTGGAGTCAGCGCCGAACCGGGACTGTACGACTGGGTGGTGTTGGAACTCCCAGGCTGGTAGCCGCAAGAGTTGGGGGAGTTGTGCGGAAAAGCCAACGGACTGGGGCTTCGGGTAGGACTGTTTGGTGCCGGGGACGGTGACGGTGTACGGGCCAAAGGTGACAAAGGAATGTGGCCCACCGATTTGCGACGATGAGGCGAGCGCATGCTCGCTGCCAGTTTGTGTTTGAGTCCATGCAAGGAACTAGGTCGAGGATAGTGTGTGGATCCAGCGGGAGAATTAGGGACACTGGATGACGGCGAACTGCTCTGCGAGGAACTGTTTGTTGAGTGCGAATCAGACGGGGAGAAAAGACGGTTCATCGGTGGCGAATGTGGAGTTTTGATCCTTGTCGGGGAGCCGGGCAGCGAATCCTGCGACGACAGCGAGCGATTAAGCGATTGACAGCTGCGGCTCGGCGTCAGCACGGTCGGAGATAGCACGCCACTCATGTTATGCATCTCTGCACTCGCGCGCTTGTTACTCAGCCGCCGGAAGAGAGACGTGCGCCGTTTCTTGTCGGTCTCTCGTTTGTGACGTCTTTGTTTGTTGGGTTTTTTGGCCAATTTGCTTTGGTTGGGGTTGCGTCGACGTCCTCCTGTCTTGATCGATGTGTTCTCCAAAGCAGTGGCGCTAATAGATACTCGGTCTTTACCCGACATGATAAGGTGCAACACCTGAGTATGGAACAGACCTTGCACCGGTTCGCCGTTTATTTGCGTGATCAGGTCACCCGGACGAAGACCCGCCTCAAAGGCCGGACTGTTATCATCGACCGCCTGGGAAATAAATACAACATTACATGTAAAATAAACCAAAAAATTAAAATTACTTATTTAATTAATTGATTATTCATTATTCTATCAACACCTACCATCACTAAATGATGCACGGTGTAGAAATCAGTATCGCCAAAATAAACACGAATAGCTCGGATCGTGAAACCGAATCCACGAGCGCCTCGTCGAATGATGATTGGCGGTTTCAACTGCTGCACCAAAGGAGAAAGCTCGCGACAAGGGGAAGTGTCTCGCGAACTCGTGCTGGACCCTCCAGGTGAATTCAATGGCTGCGGATTGGTTTCTTCCGAGGGGATCATGAGAGACAGACCCGAAGCAGAGGCCGATTTGATGACCGAACGCGAGCGTCCCTTAATTCCTCCAGGAGCCACGGACGGAAGGGCGACACGAGGAAGCAGCGCGCCAGATACAGGTCCGATTAAGGAGCCAGTCGTTGGTCCTGCAGGAAGTCCAGCAGGCACCAATGCCCGTTGCCTATCTCCGATTGGCAGTTTTTCGCTCTCTTCTACTGGAGATAATTCCTTGTGTTGTTCAGGGGTTCCGGCACCACTACGTTCATCTTCGGTGGATATTGAAAATCGTGGGACTATCTCACGCATAGTCACCCGTCGTCGTCGTTGAATTTGAGGTGAGATGTCTTCGCTCTCCGTTTGAGACGAATCAGGAGTAGTAATAGGCGCAGTCTGGCTTGATGGAGTGTCTTTAATTGAATTATCAACAACACTTGATCCAGATTTTATATTTGAGCTCGTTCGAGTTGTTGATTCTCTAAGCTTCTGTTTAAAATAAATAAATTAACAGATAAATAAATAATAAATTTACTTTATAAATGAATTTACTTGTTCATCTTCCAACTCCTTTTCAATCCTCGAATAAACTTTTCGATACCGGGGTGAGCATGATGAAAAGCTGGCAAACAAAGGTATGTCATCTGTATCATCTGTATCTTCCAATTCTTCCATCTCGTGATTGTACCGGTCAGTTCGAGCTGCAAGTAAATAGAAATCAATTATTTTTCATTTTAAAATTTAAGAAATGTCGACTTTACAATCAAAATAACTCGTGTCTTCTTCATTTAGTAGTTGCGGTACAAACTCAACTTTTTGCCTCAAAACAGAATTCCAGTCTAACGTATTGAAATACCTATGCTCTTTCACTTCATGAGCACCCCCAGTACCTAATCTTTCTAAAGGATTTTGCTGTAGTAGTTGTGCAATTATATCCTTAACGTCTTCAGGAACTTCCCAATCATCGTCCACAGGCCATTCAATTTCATCTAGAATATTTGCAACACAAAATCAACCACGTGTTCAACAAAATAAAATTAGATATCAAATCGAACCATTTATAACGTGAGCAAATAACACTTCCACCGTTTCCCCAAAAAATGGGACGCAGCCCACAAGGAATTCATATAAAATAACACCCATAGACCACCAATCAACAGGTTTTCCTACAAAAAAATAAAATAATTAATAAAAATTCTATTATTTTAGACTTTAAAATATTCTCACCATATCCTTGCCTGAGAATAACCTCAGGTGCGATGTATTCAGGTGTACCAAACACTTGTTTATCAGTAAACTGTCTCGTATCCCTATCCACATATCCTTCGTATAAATTGGTAGCCACTGAAAATTATTTTTTAGTAGAAGTAAATACAAAACTTTTAACCTAAAAATTAAAACTTACAATTCATTAATCCCATTTTAGACAAACCGAAATCTGTTAATTTAATATGCCCTAATGAAGTTATTAATAAACTACAAAATACAAATACAAATATACAATTACTGCTTGAAATTCTATTTCACATTATAATTTCGATGTTTACTTGTCCGGTTTAAGATCGCGATGAACTATTCCATAACTGTGTAGATATTCGACTGCAAGCACAGTTTCAGCAAAGTAAAAACGAGCCATATCTGCTCCTAATGGACCCATATTTTTCAAAAGTGTTGCGCAATCACCACCTTCGACGTATTCCATGACGAGACAAAGATGTTTCTAAAAACACATATTCGCATCAAATCGCTTTATACGAAAAACAAAAACAACAATAAACGAACTTTCGTTTCAAAACTGCAAAACATACTGACAACAAAAGGGTTGTCTGTAAAGCTCATTATATCCCTTTCGGCAAAAACTTGTTCAACTTGGTTGCGTAGCATCAAATTATTCTTATTTATTCTCTTCATAGCAAATCTTTGCCTCGTTTCTTTATGCCGAACCAAATAAACAGCACTGAAATTAATTTTTTTTATATAATAATTAATAAGTGATAAATTATGTAAATGCTATTTTTACCCATAAGCACCATTGCTGATTAATTTTATTGTTTCAAAATCATCTTCACATGGAGTTTTTGTTTTGCTCAGCTTCTCGTCACTTGTCTCATCGTCTTCTTTAACAGTTTCTGATTTTTCTTCTTGGCTTTCTTGAACCACCGACTGCGAGATATCAACTGCAAAGTCTAATAACCTTTCGTTCTGACAAAGCCTCGATTAAACACAATTTAATCACGAAATTACCCGCTAAAGGATCTCGTGTTAGTCCCAATTTGTTAATTATGTACTGAGGAATGTCTGTTTTTATCCCCTGAAGTCCTTTCGCTTGTCCTTCTGCAGCTTCGAGTAAATGATAAAACTCTTCGGGATCAAATTCTAAGCATTCTAAAAGTCTCGCTGGTCTCGATACGATTAGTAGCAATTTTTTAACTAATGAAGTTAAATGTGGAGATGATTGAGGAGATTTCTCTTTCGCCTGTAAAAATTGTGTAAACATTACATTAGACAACCGGGATTATAATTTTACAAACCTCAATCAATAATTTTTCAAAATTTTCGGACATTTCATAGAAATATCGACTCGTTATCAATTTCTCCTGCGATTTCTGCAGACAATCTCGAGCCATTTCCACAACTTGATGATGCACAAAACGTGTAATTCCATCCGAATTGTCTAAATCTCTATTAGCGTTGATAAACTGGGTCAAGCGAACCTCCATTTGTTGTGTGGCCTAGAATTTTATTTTAAAAATCATTATTCACATTAATTAATAAAACAAAACGAAACAACCTTAGGGAATCTTTCTTTATACAACGTGTTCATCATTACAATTTCATTATCCACACCAGGCGATCGAATTGGACTACTAAATATATTTGAAACAATTCAATCGTTAATAAATTGCGCTTCAGTTCATTCAAATTCAAATTTAAAAAAAAAATAATAAACGTTTAATGTGCTAAAAATTAAGTTGTAAGAAATAAAGTTAGAAAGTTAAAGAAATTTGTTAAAAATAGTTTACTAATTGAAAAAAAAAACGTGAAAAAAATAATAAGAAATTAAAAAAAAGTGTTGTTTTCCTTACTCCAAAGTGGAAATGCAAAGCCAGGCCAAGCTTTTTCACCAATCACCATAAATGAAGCATGCAAAATATTGGAAAAAAAGGGAAAGAGAAAAATAGAAAAACAAAATTATTCTATTAAACCAATTAATTCTCCAAATAAGCAAAATTATTATATAAATTAGAAAATTTGCGGTAGGTAAATGTCTCAAACGCACCTCAAACTTCGGGACCGGGGACGCAGCATCGGAGATCGCCGTCCGTCATCATCTAAACCGGGATTGCTTTCGTTACTTGAAAAATGCCGCGTTGGAGTTTTCACTTCTTCTGGGGTAGCCTGACTAGTAATTTGGTGGAGTCTTTCTTGGGATGAGCATTGAGACTAAAAATAACAACAATTAATTTCCATCCCTTCCCTTCCCCTACAGTTTCACTATCAAATTACCGAAACATTGGAACTCCCTGGAGTGTTGGTTCCATAACCGGAAGACGGAAGTGAGGCAACTGACCACCTTCGACCATCGACTCTGCACATAAAACGGACAAATGGCGACATAAATATTAATATTATAAACATTAATTGGGTAAAGACCGGAATGAATATATAAAAAAAAACCCTAAAACTCGCACTAAATCAAGAGAAAATAAATAAAAGACCCAAACAAGCAACTAAATAATAACTTACAAGAAAAACACTAAAAAAACGACAAATGTCTAAATAGTTATAAGAAATTGAAGAAAAAAAATGAGAAAATTCTTGTTCTTATTGTAAAAACTAACCCTACAGACGATAATCCAAAGGCTGGGTTATTCAGAACTTTCTCATGATATTTTCCACTTGAACTAGAAATAAACATCATTCCAAAAACAAGCTTTGGTACCACATTCAAAATCCCTTCTAAACTTCTACCATCTGCTTAACCAACATTTATCACTTCCACATCAATTGTAATTACCTTTTAACCGACGGAAAAGAGAAGTGTTGATTAGGTGACATATTTCTTGGACTTTCTAGAGGACTTCCTAGAAAACAAAACCAATTAAAATAACATTCTAAAAAAAATGCTCAGTAGAATAGGATCTTTTATAGTACCTTGCGAAATAGGAGAATGACATCGCGGTAGAGTTGGAGATGTGTTGACAATTACACTCCTTCGTTGGGTACAGCGACTGATATCAAAGAAATAAACATTTATTATAACATTTTAAAGTAAAACAGAAAACAAAATATCTTTTGCAATGAAACATCGATTTGAACAAAGCACTTAGCAAAAATGACTCACTTTTTCAACAAAAAAAAAAAAACAAACAAAAAAACGCACAGACAAAAAATTGTTAGTTGTGTGAGTACTTTGCGTCAAACAATTTTTAAATAAAGTTTTATCTAAGTTATTAGCCATCAATCAGCACGTTGGCTGCGACTGCTGTTCATGACGCCACAACCTTAAACTATTGAAACGGGAACAAATTACGTAAATACATGTTGCATAGCAACGGCTACCCTAACCATCGACCAAAGAAGTAATCTTACGATTTTTTCCTCTCAACCAACAATGCTTGCAGGCCATATTTTAAAACTAACTACATGTTTCCATGACAGAAAACACATTTCACCGATTACACCCTAGTAATCGCAAGAGTTGTATAAATTTTCTCATGTTGAATTCTTTTCAAATCCAAATGCCAAATCAATTAGTTCAAGTAGAGGAAAGGTCATAAATCAGTAGCTCAACTAATTAAGTAATTCTCGAACAGAGAATAAAGATTACAGCTTTTAAATCACATAAATTCAACAATTTTTTAAAGCTTTTTTTATTTTAAAAGCACATATGGCGCTTATAGTTTCACCATTTACCATTAAAAAATGAAATAAGCCCTATTCGACACCATTATATTTTTCCCCTAAAAGAAAAAACAGTTAATGGAAAAATAAAAAATAGTTTAAGGTTCAAACAAAATTGAATTTGGCTCGCCTAAAAAAAAACTGTAGTTGCCAAATTCGTCAGTGGAAAACAATTTTAACCGCTTCGCATGGCCATACAAACAAACATACTTTTACTTTTCATTTTTATTTTTGCCAGTGAAGTCCGCCAGACAACAGAAACCCATTTGTTTGAATTAATTTCGTGGGTTTTTAAATCTTAGCAATCCTTTGTTTTTGTTTCACGCAAAAACTCAATCTTGCACTGACGTAATCCTCCAAACCACATGCAGCGCAAACTAACATATACAAAATAAATAAAAGTGCACCTCAAAAAAAAAAAAAACTGCTAAATTCTCTAATTTGTGAAACCTTGACAACTTGAGTTAAAAGCCTTTCAACCAAACCATAAATTAGTTAGAATGACTAAGCCAAGATCTTTACTTAGCCAGCTACTGTAAATAATTAGCTCAGTCACCCAAAGCTCAATACAAATGGAATTAAAATTCTCACCTGCCACGTCTACTCAGGTTGAGCTCCTTCTAACAAAAAAAAAAAAAGAAAAAAAGTTTAGTTATCAATCACGTCATAAAACCTACAAATTACTCTCGCAAACCCCACCAATAAAAAAAACGCAAAAAATAAAATAAAATACATTTTAAAACTTTAACATAAACTTACCTTAAGATGCATGAGTGAAAATATATTAGGCAGTGGCAATGTCAGATTGGTCCGTCTCAGTGTGGAGTCACTCACACTACGGGGCATTCCTCGTCCAGCGGGGATGCCCGTCGACAACGGCACCTCTCCTACCGCATCTTGCTCCTCCGAGTCCGGATTATCCACCTCCGGACTGTCCATCGGAGACTTAGATAATTAGTCACCTTGGATATACCAATGATAAAATACGAAATAGTTTTTTTTGTCTCGTTTTTATAAATTTAATCAACCGAAGAACTGATGATGAATTTTTTGCTCCCCATATTGTTTTCATTCATTATGATAGATGTACCGAATTAATTCCTAGAGAACCCCCCCTCTTCCCGTAAATGGTTTTGTAATTGCGAAATATCGAACTAATTGAATGGCAAACTGAGAGATACGGTGTATGAATTGATGAATTTAAATTGACAATTAAAATAAGTTAATTACTATTATGTGTTTAACTATGCTAATAAGTATTGATGGAATAATGCAATACAAATCGTACATTTTTAAATGTTGAATATCATAGCTTTAATCGAATGTTTCCAGCTTATATTTAATTTCCTGGTCATTCTCTTTAAAAAAAATAGGCGCCATTTTTATCATTTTGTGACATCAGAATGGAACTAGCTGTCATCTTTATGTCTGAACAATAATCTGGTTTGGATATTGTAACGAATCAAATTTAATTAGTGCATTATGCGATGTCATCAATAATTATCTTCGAGCTTAGTTACTACGTCAAAATGAGATTTAAACAAAAAAAAAAATTAAAATCTAAGCTATGAAATATTAAAATTTGAAAAGAAAAGCTTCCAAATTTTTCATAAATCAATTTCATATCTTTTGATCGATGCTCCTTACTAAGTTAAACAATAAAAATCGACCGATGTTGTTCAATCAATATCCAGCATTTTTTGAACTAATAATGAGACTACTTAATGTATACTGTGTATGCACGCCTCTTACTCTCAACAACCCATCTTCTGACTTGTTTATCTTGGCTTAAAACATCGTAAATGAGTTTGAAAATTGCATCACACACTGATCGAATCATAAACAAACAAAAATAAAAACTTTTTAAAATTCCTAAAAAAATTAAATCTAAATAACTCAATCCCCCATTTACTCGATAAAAAATAAACAAACGAATTAAAAAAAAAATCTATAATTTTAAAAAAATTATAATCTCCGCTTTAAACTAAGATAAATCATTCGTGTTGAGTACAAATTACAGCCAAAGTAATTTCATTTGTTAAAAAGCGATTACATCCAACCATGACACGAAATATCGACCTCTGGTTCGTTTTCTCTCATAAACTAGCCAGCAACGCGATCAATTTTATCGTATCCATTCATACGCCAACCAACTAAACGCCAATGGCCGACGTGAGTCACCGGCCGCCATTTTGCCAACGCGATATTACGCAATACGCCAAAAAATTCCACGCTGTCTGAAAGCCCGATTTGAAAACATCTTTTCTTACCCGAGTGAACGTTCGTCAGGACACGGCCATGGCTCACGACACCCAGGAGCAACGGCTCGACTGCTGCTATTGCAGATCAGTTGCCCCGTTGCCATAGCAACTTGTGCCATTCACGAGCACGCATGTGAAGCCCGGCATGGAGGGGCAGCACTACTAGTAGAAAAGCGAGCGATCGATGAATCCACCTGGGACCAAGAGCAAAACAGCACGCGTGCGCAGTCAAACAACGAATAAGACTTGGAAGCACGGAGGAAGATAAGATTTACAAGCGAACTTAGAAATGCTAGCTAATTAATGGGAAATTAAGAAAACAAGGCCCACTTCCCCAATGTTTACGTACCTCTGATCTGGAGCACTCTCACTAAGTAACTACGACTTTCAAAGATTAATTTTTTTAAAAAAAAAAAATGAAAATATATAAAAATTGTGTTATTTCAATTATACACCCAACTTACACTTAAAATTTCAGTACAAACATTAATTGAGTCATTTAAACGAGTCGAAAACATTTATATGAATGAAATCGTTTGTTTCACATGTTAAAAAAGAAATTTTCAATTGCTTAAATGACGAAATGAATGCGCATAGTGTTAAAGAGTAAGGAATTTGTAAGTATGAGTTTTATTCGAGGTCGGTATAGTCCATAATTATAATAATTTCGCGGAAATTAATGCTAGACTCCACCGGAATTAAGATTTTGATAATTCGCAAGAAATCTTTAAAAAATATAATACAACTGTACTTTAAAAACGCAAAACAAAACAAATATTATAGAATAAATTGTAAAATTAAAATTATTTATTATCCTAATTATGATGGAGCTCTGGCATAAATATCCCATAACAAAAATAATTTTTTTTTACCATTGTGACTGACAGACTGGGTGCTGACTGACCAAGAGTTGAACTGCGTAGACGTAACAAATTGCTAGATTCGCTCGCTATTTACCAAAAAATATATTTGTATACATGAAAAAAAAATAATCTGAACTAACAAATGTTTAAGAAAATAAATACTAACCTTGACCAGTGAAAAGAGCCAGATGATGATTAGTTGGAAATGCAGCAAAGCTCTCGCGTCTTCTCCTGGCATCTTCTGATACATGCCGGGATAGAGATCGTCGACGAGCACATGGTGCAATCAAATCATCCTCTACTTTTAGCCCAGGTAAGACGGAAATGGCCGCCTACAAACAATAACAAAATTACAACTAAGTGAAAACATAACACATTATAAATGAACCGTAAATGCATGCGAAAATAGAAACATTTTCACGTTTTTCGCGTTAAAAATGCACACAAAACCAAAATTAAACTATTTCTATTTTAGAATGCAGCTATTGCTATTGTATTGCAAAAGTTGTAAACAAGTTTAAAAAAACAAAAAAATTTGCCAACTTTTAACATCATGGCGACATCTTTAAACAATTTCGAAATATTTTCAATGTGAGTAACACACGCCTAAAGATTTATTATTATTTCATTTACAAAATCCGAAACGTAAACAGAACTGACTTCTCTATTAAATACGCCAGTTCAGACGAAAATCTCAATTGGTTCAATAAATTTAAGAGTCTTGGAAACCACTGCTCACATTTTATCCAGAATTAAATCGTGTTACCAAAAAGTACAAAATACCAGTTTTTAATTCTTTCTTATTTAAACTTTGTTTGATGGTAATAAATTATGAAGCTGGTACACAGCCTAACTACTTTTACTTCGTATTTGGCAATTGGCAACACTAAAATATTACATGATAAAATGCTAAAACTACGTTGCTCTAAAATAAACATAATTTGAATTTAAATGGGTAACTTCCTGTTGTAAAAATCCATGTATTTGAATTTAAATAACCTTTTTTTAAATAAAAATCCAGCCCTAAACATATTTTAGTCATTTATGATATTTCTAATGTCGTGAACCCACTGCTTTATAAGTGCCACATATGCATAATTTACACTTAATACTGATATTTAGAAATAAAATACAATAATTTCCTGGTTTTTAAATATTTCGTTGCAGTGTAAACAAATAAAACATATCACGGATAAAAAAATAAAAAAATAACAAAAAACAGGATTTTTCTCTTTCCTTTTAAAAGCGCATGCGCACAGTTTCTAGATTCCTTCTTGCAGCCTGAAATTGAAAAATATGAAATTTATTTCTTCCCAAAACTGCTCGATATAACAGTTCCCACATAAATCAACTCATAACATTCGAAAGCACGTTTAATCAAAACGACCGAAATTGTGCTATTTCCTTAACTTTATACGGCGTAGCGAGCAATGATGTTATGTTGATTTTCTAATCAAACAATTTAACGACATGTAAACACTAGTTTCCCTCGGATATTTTCCAGTAACAGATTTCACTGCCGTTAAATCCCCGCAGCCAAAATTTTAATTTAAAAAAAATCAACCAACTTGTAATTTTCTGCTCCCATTCCCTAACCTTTTTATTAATAAAAGACAGGTTTAATATAGCAGAAACTATTCCCATAAAAATAACACTATAACAACAAGTCAACAAACATTTAGTTCATTAGAAAATCCATATTTTGCAAACAACCATTTTCACTTAGCTTATCTCTGAAAATTCCCATTATTTTTACAATTCCCCTTTCTCACAAACTTCCTAATAATCCTCCAGACTAAACAATATTGATCCATTCACCTCTCTCTCACTCCTCGCTTATCAGCACTTCTGATTATGAACCCAAGAAAAGCACATGTAAACATCACCTTTGTTCCCATACACAAAATATCTCTGTAGCCTCTTTTGGCGACAAAACAGCACACAGATTCTGAGAAAAATAAAAATAACTTCTGGGACACATCCAATTACATTCTCACCTGATGAACAACGATTTCAAGACCTAAATATCAAACTATTAACTAATTCCACCGTTAAAACCAACACATAAACACACAATAGCAAACACAATTTTTTCGAAAATTAAAAAAAAAAAAAAATTAAAATATTTGCAATTTAAATAAAAATAAATATCAATTTAAATATTAAATTTCGAGTTTTCCTCCTTCAAAAAAAATTTTTTTCCCCCCTCTACTTACACAACAACAAATAATGCAAATTATAATGATTAATTATATAATACAGTTACAAGAGGAAAAAAATTTGCAAATGATCCCATTAAAATACATATAATTCCACTCTTTTGTCCTACAAATCTCTCCTTAAAACGAACGAATCGAGGGCACTCACCTGCCAGGTGTGGCTGTGCCGTCGAGCCATGAGCTTAATGTTTTGATGCAAGCATTATTATCTTTTTTACTGATAATGATTGGCTCGAAAAAAGAAGATACTTCTTTTATAATCGAATTAACGCAACCGACCTCTAACGATAAACTATGTAAACAGCCGTCATATAAATTCAACAACTCAACCTTGGCCCACAGACTCCCGTTGCTAAGCGACCGCTTGAAAACACTCCTAGTTTTCTAGATTTTTTTTATAGTAAACTTTTAAACATGAAACTTTGTTACGAAAAACAACTCACGCGGAAACCATTCTGTTTTCGATTAAAGAGATGATAACCGTTTTCAATTAAATCGGGATCTTGCGAAATCAGGTTTTGGCTCTACAGACATTTTTCTTCGTCTGCTAGGAGCTTTTAGAGCACAGCTGTGATGGGTCATTTCGAATTTCCATATAAAGTATGCGATAATAAATAAAATAATAAATAAAATGATAGATCTTAGTATTTTTACATAGGAAAATTATAACATAACGTATCTCCCCGAGTGTAATTATTTCCTTACATGAGAAAACCAATATTTTGTAGGTATCTTAAATTCCCAAGTTTAGTAAAACCATGTTATTAAATATTTTTCATAACCAGTTAAACGCCATTAATTTTTTTGTTAGCAAATCTCTCAAATCTGCAAACAACAAAACAACAACTATAATTTAACCTTCACTCAGTTTCAACCCAGGTACAGTAAATAAATAAATCAAGTTTCAGCACCTGATAAAACAAAAATAAGTGTGATTGCAAAATGAGTAGCAATCGGTTCAACTCACATTCGATTTTCGGCTTCTCACTTTCGACCAACATAGAATATCCAACTTATTACTACTCACTCAATATAAACTATTCAACTTTTCCTTATTAGAACAATTAATAATAATACATCTGGAAGAGGTAAAAACTGTTGAGTATTGCCACTTGGCTCGCAATGGACCAGTTCACTACATATGAGGAGGGATAGCCATTCCACTTCCTGCCTATCTGGCTGCAAGGGCTGGAAGCATCGATGTGGAGACACGTGTCTCACTTGGTGCAAGCTCCCCAAGAGCTTCTTACATGTGTCAGGTGAATGCCCTTATGGCAACATCTCCATTCACTCGAATTTAAGCTTTTTCTGACATTTTATCTCCATATTTTGGCCCTATATCTATAAAACTTTGCTCTTAGCGGCGATCAAATTCCCAGAGAAGACCACTTCATAATGCTTAAACCTTGTCTGCTCAAGGGATGATGATCAGTTATTGATCCTTAGCTTTTAGTGGGTAAAAATGACATAAAATGCTTTTAGTTCCAGTTTGCGTTTTAAAATTGTTTTTAAAGTGTTTGATTAAATCCTGAAAGTTGAAACCCACTAAAGCGAACTCAAGCAATCACATTTTTCTTGTGGCATGACAGGAAGTTGGCAGGCAGAATCTTTCCTCTGTGGAATGGTTCAAAAACATAAGTGACAGGTTTTTTTTTTTTTTTTTTAGCAGATAATAATTGAGTTTATTTTAGTATAAAATAACTGAGCTAAAAATCCTTATAATTAAACAAGTTTTATTGTGCTTTGTTTTTAATCCTCCACGGTTTTATGTTCTACAAACTCATAAGAGAAATTCACTTGAATAATTAACTGGAGTTTTTGCATGACATAATCAGGTCAAGCTTGTGCACTATCTCGATAAATGAAAAAAAACTATATAAGCAAACAGAGATAAGTAAGCTGCATAGAAGCAATGAATTGATTAAGGCACTAGTTTGTTTCCTTTGGTAAAATTAGAGGACAAAGCAAAGTCGTATTTTCGCTTATCTGTGCTTAGCTACTTTAACTCGTTATCCAACTTACTATGTGGTACACAAGCTTGACCTTGAATACTATTTTCTTTGTATGGTTACATTACATGCTGCAACAGCGCTATACGATGTCATCCTGGTTAAGTGGTTAAGTGGTAGGGATTTTCTGGGTTTAATGATAGAAAAATCTTCATTGTATTCAAAAAACAAAGTGATATAATAACTCCCATTTGTAATGCAATTGCTATCAATTCAGTTGTCTTAATTATTTTTATTTTAATAACGATTCGTGTTGTGTTTCCACCTTTTAGCTAACCCAATTGTTAGCTGTTCTCTTATTGGCTGTTCACCTGCAACAGCGCCACCTGTCCTGTATATATATTCTGTACTTCCTGTAATAAAAATTAGTCTTATTTCCACTAGCCAACGTGCTGCCCAGGGTTGGCAAAAATCATGTATTTTTTAAGAAAAAATACAAAAATCATGTATTTTTTTATTTTTTTATTTTTTTATTTTTTAAATAAAAAAAATTTAATAATGTAATAGATAATAATTTTAATTACATATTACATTATTAAATATTATATGATATTAAATTAACAATAATGCCCTGTAAAAACACTGTAGAAATGAAAAGCATGAGGGGAGAGGAGAGAGAAATTAGAACAACCCATCCTGTACCAGATGTTCTCCCTATCACTGTTGTGCTACTTGTATTATTAAGTAAATAATTATAAAATTTATAGAGATTAATGTTTGCAAATGTTGTGTTTTTACATTTTAAAGGGATTTTCTGAAGAATTTTGTAATTTGATTTTAATCATAATTTTTTTCTTCTGATAAAATCATGATTTAATCATTTGATTTAAATCGTTTTGATTTAAATCGACCAACCCTGGTGCTGCCACCTCATTGTTAGTTCACGACATAACAATTCGAAATGTCAATCTTCTGACCAAAAGCATTTTAGTGGCAACAAATTTGTATGGAATTTAATACTCTTTCATATTTTAATTCTGACCTCATCCCGTCACATGTTTCATCTTAAGGCTATCATTATCAAAAAATGTAATTCATGTATGGTACTAAAAAGATTAATTTACAATAATAATAATAATAAATTTTAAATAAAATAATCCTACGATATTTATAATATCTACGCTTAATATTTGAGTCCAAAATAAACTAGACCTGAAATGAACTTTAATAAAGATTTATGTAATTTTTTCATGAGTAAAAAAATATTCCCCGAATATGTATGCGCAAAAAAAGAGAAGTCAAGAACAAAATTACGATTCAGCATGCTTGCTGGAATATTTTTTCCCGCCAACACGAATCTCAAGTGCAATAAACTTGGCATAAAAATACAGATCCCCATTAATTTCCAATTTTTTTAATCACGTGTCATGTAGCATATTTCGAATTATGAGATAATCTAATCGTGATTGTAGAACTAGTTATTTAATTTTAACCATTTTTCACTTATCCTGCCTGCATCTGACATACGTTAAGCCGAGTTTCCGCATCAGTGAATTTCTGCTGCATATGAGATTGTATATTAAAGCAATGGCTTCCAATTTGCTTGACTACTTCCTTTCTACTATTGCCATGCAATATGCAATGCATACGAAATGCCCAATGCCAACACTAAGCTTTTATTAAATAAAATTATGAGGACACAACCAAACTTTGTTGAAACGTATTCTATTATTGTACCCGAAAGTTTAAATTATATTTTAAATTATTCAGTTTTCTGTTTTACTTATCCTCTAACGATGCATTTCATAGTACAGATAGAATCTTATTACAACGAAATCTTCAAAAATTTTATTTTATTTTTTCTAAACAAGCAGATGTGCAAGTAAAATTTGAAGGGAAAAAAACTATTTAAGCGCTTTTTTGACCGTCACATGGTAGATAACTCTACATTTCCAATATAACAAGATTTTCCAGACCCCAGAATTTCGTTGTAATGGGGGTCTACCTGCATTGCACTCTTTAGTCCAATATTTACAGTTGATTCATTCGAATGTATTCAAATCGATCATGGTTGAAGCTGTAAATGTCAGGTTACTTTTCCCAGTGATTTTTCCATTGAATGAATCACTTGAAAACAATGAGCCAATTTCATTTCATGGTCATTTTCTACATTATTTCATGAGATGATCCAAAACTACATGCAATTAAATTAAATAAATCAAATAATAAAAAACTTACATCTGGATTAACGTTCAACTCTTTAGCCAATTGTAATGCCCACAAAACCTTCACTCGAAGTCCACCATCTTGGATGTGCATTATATCATCTCCGGATAGACGAGCAAAATTTTGGAGCGGTAAGTCAGCCGGATAAAGTGAAAGCAAATCAGGAAGATTGAAATGATTAACCAGTTCCTCAACCGTCTGAATTCGACGTGAAGACATCCTGCAAGTCTTAACTTATTTCTGTCACCTGTTGATCAAATAAAACAACAATTAATTTTTAATTTTTATTTTTATTTTTTAAAATAAATCATTAAATAAATAAATATCGAACTCGTCTTGTATTTGCTCAAGTATTTCATGCATCCGTCCCCCAGATGTAATGACTAAAATAATATCCCATTTTATGACTAAAAAGGTGCTGTTATCCGTACATCCGCTAATATTTCCGGTTCACGTAACTTACTAACTTGCCATTTGTATTTGTTTCTTGTACAGTCTATTGTCCCAAGGAAAATATGTCTGAGAAGAATACAAGTGCTGTATGCAGCATAAACATACAATTGTTTAAAGTCATTTTTAGCTCCTCTTCTTATTTAGCACATGAAATAGGAAATATTGTATACACAACATCAGCTGAAATACTTGAAAAATATTTAACCTTGGTCTCTTTAACTTGATTTTTTTTCTTTTTAAATCTTTGCTGTAATTAAGTCTGACCTAATATAAAGGCACAGCACATGATTCATACAAAAACACAGCCCGAAGACTAAAAAAAGGTTAATGTGTTTACAAAATTCCGAAAAATTAGCAAAAAAATTAATGTAAATGTTATCGTTCTTTAAATAAGCAAGTAATAAACATTTGCATTAAATATTCCAACTTACCGAAATGTTTTTTTCTTGTCCATGGCCCAAATCCACAGGTTGAAGTTGAAAAATATAACTTTTTCTGATTGGTTTACTCTCAAACGCCAAGTATACACAACATTCACACGTTATTCATCTAATCAAAACATATTTCGCAACTCGTTCATCCCGAATATTTCCTGTTCACCAGGAACTAAATCAAACTGGACAAAAACAAACCCGACATCTGCCACAACGTAACGCCATTGCCATTGCGATTAATAACAAAGGAATTATGGGTAAATTGAAGCATATCGCCATCTATGGTAAAATACTACAAGCACCAAGCACCTCAATTTTTATTTTAAAACTTGGTTTATTTTCATTTTAAACAAATTCTCTTTTTATTATAAAATCACATGAAACGAACATTTAATGAAAACAAAAATTGAAATTATTTGATACATTTTTGTAATGTTTTACGCGCCATTTCCAAAACACCATCACGGGAAAGATTTCCGCCGATAAATCCATTCATATGAACAAATATACAGCTTGAAATACCACTGACTTCTGACAATTTTTCGTCTCGAAGACCGCACCATTCCTTTAACAGAGGCAACCTAGAATTCAAAATATAATTTTTATTTTTCATCCGATGAGCGAATGCTTTCGGTGTCAAACCTCGATTCAAACGATCCCATTCTAACTGGAACAGTCTGGACGCGCCAATTTCCATTTTGATCAGAGTATAAAACAAACTTGACGGGGGTTTCTATTTTCAAATCGGTTTCCAGAGAAAATAAATGATCTTTCCAAGGACATCCACCATTTTTGAGTTCGATGATTTCACCGCTAGCATCAACCTAAATTAATATAAAATTATTTTCTCTCTTTATTTGTAAAGTGAATCGATTAATTTCAAAATAAACCTCATTTCTCAATCCAAGCGCATCAGCCACAACCTGCCGAGCCAACAACCACGTTTTGCCGTAATAAAAAACTTTATCTAAAAATTCGTCACCGACTAATTTCGTGGCTTTCTCAAATGCGCCCTAAAATTTAAAATAAATACCAAAATTGGTAAAAATGTTAAAAACCAAGGTAAATTAACCAAAGCACCTGTTCATCTTGTATAAGATCGTTCCACTTAGGATTTAAGTTCGCTACTCTTGAACTCAAATTTGTTGTAATTAAATATCTGTGAAAACATAACACGCATAATTAAGTAAATTTCATATTTGAACTTTTGAATAAATCTCACCTGGGTGCGACATCAGTCTGTGATATTCCATTGTCGATTGCATCAATCTCTTCCATAAAATTAACATACACTTTTTCAAATATTATTTTACTCTCCTTGCTTTCTTTAGACAAATTCAAAAGTTTTGAGATAATATCCTGGCCGAAGTGAAAATAGATTAAACCGGCACTGCTCAATTTCGTACCCCAAGGGTAAGAAGAGTTTAAAGAATTCATCGTTTCTTTAAAGTCTCTGTTCATAAAAAAATAAAAAATAAATAAATAAATTTAAGTTGTTTGGCCAACCTAATTTCGGTGTTTAATAGAATATACCTTTGATGGTGATCGTAACGGTGAGTTTCTGGATTGAAAATACCGCCGACATCAACAACAATATCGCAAGTGTTCAAAATTTCCGGATCTCTCGATCTGAATAGAATTTGTTGTAAAGTTATAAATTTCTAATTCATCTATGTTCAATGGTAAACTACCGGACGACAACAGCATCTTTATATTGGGAAAGTTGTTTTAGCATAAAACATGCCAAAACTTCATCGCAATGAAAGGTTCCGTTGTGTGTGCCTATCTTCTTAATGTTTGAATTCATGGTTCGTCTTTTAATTTCAGGTTCACCACTCATATCCCGGTTCAACTTTGAATAAAGTGATCTGAAAACTTTAAAAAATATTAGTTTTGGTAAAAGTTTCTTTTACTGAATCTGCACAATTTTTACCGATACGGCGTAATAACATATAAGGCGATACAACATTCGTGCACCTTACAGCGCGGCAAACAGGTAAAGAAAAAATAAGAAGTCGCGCCATCTATGAGTGAAATATTTATCATGACGCTCAAGAAAACTCACAAGTCAGTTAAAAACTTTTTGTTTGAAATTGAAATATCTGGAACGAAATTTAGTAATTAAATAAAGCAACAAATTAGAAAAAAATATAAAGCAAACTGTTTTGTTCAAAACGAGTGTCAAAGAGTTTAATTTGATAAAAAAATGAAGAAAAAAAATGTGTTTTTTTGTCAAAAAATTAAAAAATTAAAATTAGTGTGACAGAGTGATCTTAATTATGTAATCTGCACTTTTCCCTAGTCCAAAGTTTAATCATAAACCGATAATCAATTAGTCATGTCTGTACCATGATTTTTCGAGTAAATAAGATAATAAAAAAATTGCATTAAAATGGAATAAAAATTTATTTCAGTGATGATAATTATATATACACTTTGTAAATTAATAAATCTCAATTCATATGTACAATCAAAAACCCACATTTGCACTTACACAATTAACTAAAAAAGTAAATAATTAAAAGTAAAATTAAAAAAAATCAGTTGAAAAAATTTAAATAAAATTCCCATTTACAGTAAGTACATCAGGAAATAAAAAAAGTGGAATTATTTTCCTCAACAATTTACGATGTCACGTATGTGTAACCCCTTTTCGAGCAACCAACATATTGAGCACGGGATGTTTTTTTATGTAATCTACTGCTTTTTTGTGCGTTACCATGGTAAAATCGTAACCGTTCACCTGTGACAAAAGGGAAAAAAATGGAATATGTTAACTCAAACCGGTCAAGTATGATAATTAATATCAGATACCTGAAGAATTTTATCATGAATCCGAAGCCCAGATTTAGCTGCTGGACTTCCTTCATGAACTTCAGTAACGTAAACACCCTTAAAAAAATTGAAAAAAAAAATTAAAAATTATATCAATACAACGTTAAGTTTATCTCTTACGTTATCAGTGTATCCTTGTGGTGATTTTTTAAAGTCTTGATCAATTCCACCCCCTATTTTAAAACCACATTTAAGAACTTCTCGTCCTTCTGAATCAATGCCTAGTTCTTTGGAAAGTTTTATAGGGATCTGTTACGTAAAAAAAAAAAAAAAAAAGATATGAAATAAATAAAATACTTGATATTTCCCGAAAAACTGTTTTATAGTTTATTTAACAAATTGAAGTTTAGTCTATACTATCTTTAGAATTAGAGCCTCAAACTATCATAATAATTCATTTATTAATAATTTTTTTCGTTATTTG